>JAKOGI010000554.1:0-440000 GCA_029747015.1 Carnegiea gigantea | reverse complement strand
AATGGAGCCCGACCCGGCAATAAACCCGACGAAAAACCCGTCAAAATGCGACTGTTGCACCCGAAACTCCGCCGTACTATACTGCGCCGCCGACTCAGCCAATCTCTGCTTGCTCTGCGACAGAGAAGTTCACTCCGCCAACGCTCTTTCTCTGAAGCACTACCGGGTCATAACCTTCCGACCCGAACCCGGATCTGATAACGGGTTTTCGGGGTGCCCATCGGTGGTTGAGCTTTCCCAGTTTTTGGGGATGGCCGATTTGCCCGATTCTTTAGCGCCCTGTTTTGGTGGCGATGATGAGGGGGAGGTTTATGGGCAGTTGGTGAGGCTGCGGAAGGCGGAGGAGAGAGAAAGAGGGGAGTTAGGGCCGGCGACGCCGAGCATGTGTGGGAATATGGATTTTGATGTGGATGTCGCCGGCGCCGGCGAGGGATCGGAGATGTTGCTGCCAAATGCGTCGTTCACTTCGTTGCTTTTGATGAGTGGTGGTGGTGGTGCTGCTGGGGAAAGACAAGGGGAGAGTAATTTTGTCAGTGATGGAGATGTTCCTTGGGATTTTGACCCTGCTTTTCAAGCTGAAGCTTCTCAGGTTGTTACCTGTAACTTTATGGTCTTATGTTAATTTTGTTCGTATTTCACGTTGAAATCCGAATTCATATCCTAAGACTGCCACTTAGGCGCGGTATTATGGGGTTTGATGCAATAGACTTAACCTACAATTGTGTGGAAGCTGGTTCTTTTCGAGCTTAAATTGAAAGCCCTTGACTGCAAGCACAGAACATTTTAGGGAAGCATTTTGCTTAAATTCCACTATAATCCAATATAGGAGCAATTTTCAGCTATCTAGAATGTGGGTGTTCTGAATTTTATTCAAATTGCACCTTTGAAATGGTAGCATTTTCTGCTTGCTGGGGTTGAGTGCAGCTTGATATCCTCAATTACTATTATTGCGAGTTCCATTATGGGTGTTCTGTTGTAGCTCTATTGCTACAATAGTACTCAAATCTCTGCCTGGAATTTTGTATTGGCATGAAGCAACTTTTTGCTTGTTTAATGATTAGTTTGGGTATCTAACTGGTGATTTTTGTGGGTATTGCTCCTGTTTGTTTTTGCTAAAAAGCTGGTGCAATCTGCCATTATAATAATATTTGAATTTGATCGAAGTTACTTATGAACTATTTGAACAGGATACTTATTCTGTGATTGGGTGTTTTGGATCTGACATTCAGCTTAGAAGGGCCCAAACCTGGGTTCTTTATCAAATCTGCATAATTGAACTTAATATATTGCATAGGTAACAGAACTCAAAGACTACGTAATCTAAAATTTAAATTTAATGCATATTGGTAATCTTGCTTTGACCTTGTTCATCTGTTGCTCGTTTTTTCGGGTATCATGTAAAATTAATTAAGTTATCTTTTCGTCTTTGTTTTTCTGGGCCCTTTTTTTTTTTTTTTTTTCAAGCCTAGGCTCTCTTAGATATGAGAAGGTAGTCGATGAACTAGGAGGTGGTGAACCAAGAGGAGTGTGATTGTTTTATCATGATGTTTTGGGGGTAAAAAAAGAATCTCAACGCATGCTATGACAAGATAATGAGCTTTTGATTACCAATTCACAGCTGTGGCTGTATTATCCGAGATCTCCTATTTGGTAGTGTCATCATATTCTTGATGACACCAGTTACTGACTTTATTTTTGTCTCAGAAGATAACAATGCCAGATGACAAGGTGATTTGATATCTTTCAGTAAATAGACTTTCCTGATAAGCTATCTGGCTAACTTTTCATCTAACATTGTGTGGCTAAGGTATGGGATCGTTCGTGGGGAAGACCGTTGGATATGGAAGAAACTTCATGCACATCAACTAGGGAATCAGAAAATGTCTGTGACATGGAATGCTCGGGAATTTTTAAAGGATCTCCATCAGCGAATGTAAGTTACTCTCACTTCTGTGTTACTGTGCTTGAACAATTCTTCACGTTGGGTGTTCTGATATGTGGCTATGTGTGTTTGCTTAGTTCTTTTTCTAGTTTACTTTCAGGGACCTGGCAGATTTTTTCATGAGGTAGAAACTGTCCATCCATCTTTTCGTACTTTTCTGCAGTTCATTTCCCAACCCTTAGGGTGAGGCACTGTATAAGGCAGCCAGTGGTAAGCTATGTTACATGGACTTGAGTAGGGCGTGTCGAACATGAGTACAGATCCGAGTGTCCGACTTGTCAAAGCTCTAACTTTAGGACACAGGGACACTGCCCAAAACTTGAACACGGATATGAGAACTTATAATTTTACATATGGAAGTTGCAATTTCAAGTTAATCTTCCAAGAATATTTCATTAGTTACAAGGTTGTCAACTTGTCAAATGGTTGAACATTAAAGATCCATTAAAATAATAATGAACAAAGATGGAAAAAGACCATGTGTTCCTAAATTGTTTCACCCCTACTGATTTAGATTTTGGATGAGGGTCCGACAAGTATCTCATGTTCTATCTGCGGAGTGTCGTGCCCGACATGGATAGAGCGGGGCAAAATGGAGAGTCCGAGTATCATAGGTGGTAAGTATAAAACTTGGTGCTTTTTGCATGATATCTTGACATTATCAGTTTGGTTGGTTGGTTGGTTTTGGGCCCAGTTAGTGGATTACTTGATTGAGTACGCTGAACCAACTTTTCTAACAAGTCACCAAAAGAGAACCTGCAGCATGACAAACTCTTGAAGCGATAATAACTAAGACCTATGCAGCTGTGCTGCCATGGTATGTGATAATTCTGACCAGGCAGATGTGGGATGATACGAGTCAAATGTAAATCGAAGTATGGGTGCTTGCTCCTCAAATCATGACTTCAATGATGTGAACAAGACACTTGCTCCTCAACCTTCTTCTACAGTGTCAATTGCTAGCGTGAAGGTTGCTGGTTTGCTTGGTATGTTAGCATGGAATACGGTTACCAGACATGGATTTAAGGGGCTGTTCATGGATTTAATGGGCTGTAGATGTTTGCCAGGTTAATTCTGATATGTGTTTGTTGGCTTAAGAGCTTGCAAACTATTGTCACTGTGGTGAAATTTGTGAGACCCTGAATTTAGGTGGCCATGAAGCAATGCTTGTTGAACTGTGGTTGGAACTGGAGATATTTTTTTTCCCGCTCTAACTCTGCTGCCAACCCTTCTTCCCTTTTGCTGACATGCGTAAGCCACATTCGAAATAGTGCCAATAAGAATCTTTTCCTTTTGTTTGCAACAATGTTTGAACAATATGCCAAATTTCATTTGCAACGAGGATTGGATGATGCACCAAATTTCTTCGAGGGAGCTCGGAATCGGAAATCCTTTACCATTTTTTGGAACACTGTAGACAAACTACTGATGAGTGGGATGAGGTATTCTTGGGAACAGTAACATAAGAGTTCATAACCGGTAAGTTGGAGGAATTGCTTTTGGAGACAAATGGCTTACATAAAATCCACGATTTTTCCTTCTTAGACAGTCAGGATCTTATGATCTTGATATCCGTCTTTATATGGTACTTCGTTAAGGTCTAGAGTCCCTGGGGGCTTGTACCTGGAGTTGTGTTTGAACCTGTTCTCATTGATCCAGAATGTTAAACCTGCTGATTCCTCGTATATGTGTCAATAGAAGATCAATCCATCTGTCAGTTTCCAGAAAATGCCTTGAATAATGTCGTTGATGCCAATCTACAAATATGCAGGATGGTGGAAATCAGACTGGAGATCAAATTTTTGTGACCATGGAAGACTTCAGTGTGCCTTCCGTAGACCTGTCACTGGAGCCAAAAGGAGCAAATCCTGAAACATTTGATGAAGAGGAGAATTCCCAGGTTCTGGAATGGCCTTACTGGAAAAATTCCTTGAGTAAGGCAGACATGGAGCAGCTTGCTGAGAACCGTGACAAAGCTGTGCAGCGTTACAGGGAGAAGAAGAAAAATCGAAGGTGATAACTCCATTTACCGCTCTAATTTCTTTCATTTATTTATTGGGATGGTTGCACTCTTTGATGTCCTAATATGTCTATCTATCTAAATCAAAACAGATATGAGAAACATATCCGGTATGAATCAAGAAAGGCTAGGGCAGATACCAGGCAGCGAGTGAAGGGAAGATTTGTGAAGATAAATGACACCCCTGCATAGAAATTAGCAGCTGGTTAGTTTGTCATCTTCATTTTGAGGTATTCGTAACTGGTCAGCCTTGAAATATCATGTTTCTTGTGCAGCTGTTTTCTGTTAATCAGAAAGCTTTTACGTAACAAGGGTTTCGATTTTGTAATAAGTCATCTTAGTTGCTATTGCTGTACATACGATAACTTTCTCGTTGGAATACTAGGATTTGTATTGTTATCTCATCTTATAATTTTCGAGCAGATCGCCTATGAATGTTTCAAGGCAAATTTTAGATCTCTATCAAAAACTTAGAGCTCCATTGCAAATTGTACGTCTCATATGCTAGCATCGCACTTACAAATGTCGTGTTTATCTAAATGCTTCCAAGCTGCTTTTGGTTGCTCTTACGCCATCGTCCATGTATTCCCAGAGTCCTATACAAATGTCTCAAGCGCTTGCTCAGATTTCAAAACTCTGAAAATTTGGGAGATTTGCTAATAATTTTAAGACCAGGAATTTTGGAACTGAGTGCATTCAATATATTGAATAGTTCTGAATCTGATATTACTGTATAAGGTCAAAAGGGCCCAAAGGGTATCCAGATTGGGATGTGAAAGATGCCAATATCCCATGCTATTAATATCTAGCGGGCAATTGGACGTGTACTTTGTTTTATTGTGACCTGGCACATTCAATTCCAAGATTGGGTCTGCTGATGAATGGACCCGAGGATGAATATCAAGTAGGGTTCCCTCAATTCGTTATGCTTATCTCCAAACGAGGCGGCGCCCACCAATGAGACCCCTTCAAAAATCAGGACTCTCAAACAAAAAGAAAAACAATAACAAAAGCTATGCAAGAAAGAAAAAGAAAGAGAAAGTTCAGAATTGCAGTACTTAGGCCTTACTGCCCAGCAATCTGTACGTCCAGCAGCAACTTTTGTACACGTTAGTGGCATGTTTCTTATTTCCGGGCGTTGACTAAGCGTTCCGTCCTTAGTTAACAAAATATGTAAACTATAACTAGGCCCATCAAATAGGTTACTCGTATTTGATTTTGGCTTGGGTTGCATACTTACATTCCGGTTAACAAAATTTAGGTCATTTTCAGTTTTGGTTTGGGTCATTTTATGGTCGAATTAATTTTGGATACATGTGTAAGAGGTAAAAAATTCAACGACAAATCGGATGACGTCACGTGAAAAATAAAAATTTTTTTATTTCGTCCAATTATACTCCGCCATGAGTCACATTAATTACGGCGGTCAATTAAATTAAATATTAGATGGAAAATTATTGCGGCCAATGAAGAAGCGCCACGTGCCACGAATGATACAGAAAAAATCTATTATTCCTTTTAAGAGATAATCAGAAAGAAGCCTTAATTCCAACTTCTTTATAAAAAAAACGAGCTACTCATCTCAACTTACAAGTTGGTTCAGAAGAACTCACAAGAGTTCAAAATTTCTCTTTGAAGGAAGACAACAAGCCTTCCAAACATGTGTCGTCCACTTTCAGAGTTCAAACTATTTTCTCGACAGAAATTAAGCCTATTAGGCACTCTCTTAAGACCAAATTCATTCAAGAATATTCAAGAAAATCGAATCAGGATATTTATTATAATTGTTCTTGTAACAATTATATAGAGACTGTACCCACATATACAATATCAATACAAAAATTCAATTCGCTTCTCAATTTCTTGTCTAATTTATTTTAGATGCGAAATTTGTATTTACAAATTTTTGGCACGCTCGGTGAGACGCCTCTGCCTTTTATCTCTCTCTCCAAATTTCAAACTTGGCAAACCTTCAAAGATAACATGGCCCCCAAGAATGCCATCTCTCAATCTTCAAAGAAAACTATTCGATTCACATCTCAGAGATCAACAACTGCTAGCATTGCATCTAATGGTCTCATGACCAGAAGTATGACAAAGGCTATTGCTGCAATTGCTGCAGAGCAAGCAATTGTGACTGTACCATCGCAGTCACGTAAGATTTAAAACTTCGGCTCCAAGGTATGTGATAGAGTCAACCAAATTGCTTCAAATGTTTTGAAGCAAAAATCTGTTGTTGGCTTCAACATGCCACAAATAATTTTGCATGGAATGGATGAACTCCAAACTCACACCAACTCTGCTTTCCAACCCTTCACTTTTGAAGAGAATGGTTATTCAAGCAGTGATTCCTCTTTGGCATCGTCAAAGGGATCACTTTCCATACAGGCTGAAGCTAAATCATCTGACACTGTCATCATGCCAGTTATGATGACAGGAGCTGCTAAGTTTGAGGAACAATTGGTGAGCATAAAGGCTACGTTGGATAGGCTCTCCAAGGGAAGTGAAGAAAATGAGGCTCAAATCAAGCCTCAAAATGATTAGATTGCTAAGCTAATGAAGAAATTGAAAAAGAAGTCATCTGAAACTTCCAACAAAGGTTCAAGCGCCGAAGATTCTGATTAAGAGTCCAACCACAGCGAAGAATCTCACGATGAGCGCAGGGCAAAAAAGGACCGCTCTTTAGGCTCAATATCTGCTGAGCAGATCCAAAGCTTAATAGCAAATGCAGTCAATGCTTAGTTAGAAGGAATGTCTCACAAGACTCACTTCTGCACAAAGTCTTATACGAAAAGGATTAATGCACTTTGTATGCCCCACAGTAATCAGCCATTCAAATTTAACCAGTTTGACGGTACAGTTTTCATATTATATCAAACCTCTCAGTGTTTGTGTGTGTGTGTGTGTGTGTGTATATATATATATATATATGTATGTATATATAAGGAGCATTATTCCCTCCTAATTTATTTGTACAAAAAGAAATCATAGTGATAAAGTCCCAACCGTCATGGATATAGGAACATTATAGAACAACGTAAACAATTTTTATGTTGTTCTTTTTTCTGCTTAGATTATTATAAGTATGCCTTTAATCTTAACAATATTGCTAGGCAAAGACTTGCTGACAGGGATATTATATAAATTTCTTATTGTAGCTATAGTATTCGTGCTCAAATGCTCTAATGTTGGGCTATTAGTTTTTCAATGCCGGAAAAAATTTGAGTTCAGGTGAATTTGCGTTCGGTCAATTCAAACACTGGGACAAAAACACCGTACCAGGACCCTATCCAAATTGCAGATGCGGACATCCTCACCAAACCCAAACCTAAACCCAAATGTTCAAATTTTTGATTTGAACCTTTGAAAATTTGACTGAAATTATGCATATGATTGAACCCGAACTCGAATTTTTAACGTGGAAACTTGATCGTCTGAATTTTAAACAAAAATTCAATAAATTTTATATAGAAATTATACCTAAACTCAATTATCTAGCCATCCAAACCCGATTATCTAAATGTCCAAATTTGTTTGAACTCCAATTGGTCATAAAATTCAGACAACAACCCCCATTTTTCAAACCCAAACCCAACCCCAATTTCAATTTGGTGACCAAATGTCTGAATTTTAAATTTAGAAAGAAGTTTGTGACCAAACCTGATTTTTTTTTCAGGCCGAACAAATTCTACTAATCGGATATGATGGATGTTTGCCAGCGCTAGTTTTTATTATTATTTTTTTAATAGGAGTGTTGGGCTATTAGTTTTTAATGGACATAGGAACAATCCAGAACTATGTAAAAAATTCCTATGCTCTTCTTCCTATTTTTTCCATACATTGCTTTTTGTACACCTTTGATACTAACAATGTTGCTAGGCAAAGGCTTGCTGATGGGGATATTATGCAAATTTCATATTGTAGCTCTGAATAGTATTTGTGCTCAAAGGCTCTAATGTCAGGTTCCCAGTTCTTATTTTTATTGTTTTGATAGGAATGCTGGACTATCTGTTGAGTGGTTATATTAGTCAAATTTCCAAGTGCTTATAACATTAATTAATAACGGCTTGGAATGGGTGCATGTTGGTAGATTTTGGTTGCCAAAAAGAGAGAATGTCGTTCTATAGGATAATGGGAGAATAGCCTCAATTTGTGTCAATTGTGAAAGAGATTTGATATGATTGACTCTAAATTACTCTAAAATGCAAATCTAGACTAACTACACTACAAATGAGGGCTTAAATTTAACACAAATAATTGAAATTAAACTAGCCTATCTATCATCGAACAACGCACAACATAAAACACTTAGCACATCAAAAGGGTGGTTGAGGCTCAACATGGCGACCAACAATTCCCAACAAATCCTCAAAGAACACCCAAAAAAGAAAATCTATCCTAGAATCAATTGTTCTGCCCAACAATAAGCAATCAAAATGTGGAGAGAGAAAGTTGCCTACAAATCAAATTCTCTTGATGATCGATTTTTCATCGTCAATGTTCTTCTAACGAACAACCAAGCACCATAAAAACACTAGTCAATGTCCCAATTTAGCTTCCATTGATGATCCTTGAATCTTGAAATGCTCAAATCAAAGTTGAAATGATGAACATGAAGATTGAAAGGGGAATGTAAAAGAAAACGTAAAATACTAGAAAGTACAGTACGGGCAAAGAATGATGATTAAGTTTTAAGGAGTTACCTAAGGGTTCAAATCTATTAGGATTGATCCAATACTCTCCCCACAACATCTAATTCGTCAAAACCCATACTTTAGGGGTGATTTTGGGCATGTATGAACAGAGAATTGCGAGGAATTTAGGAGAGAGAAAGTAAGATTAGACGCTAATGAGAGAAGAGTATCACGAAATGCTAGAAATCAATCAAAGACCAACTGCCTTTAATGAAGAATCAAGAGTCTACAATGACTCAATAGAAAGAGAAGTTGTATGAAGATAAACCCTAAAAAATATCATCTACCTCATTTTCATTAGCCTAATCTCAATTTTTATACCAATGATTCTATAAGCTGGCATGGGTATGCCACATGACATGACTCATCTGTGTGAAATTTCTACACTACTGAGTCATGAGAAACAAGGGTGGCATGGGCATCCATGCGGCATGAGCAGCCCATGCCAAATCCCTGTTTGCTTCATTTCTTACTCTTCCTATTCTGGCATGCACAGACGCTCTTGGTACGTCATGGACTGTCTTTCTGGCACTTCCAATCTTTTAGGCCTCAAAATGAGCTGACAAATGCTCTAATTTGGAACTTCTTCACTTCTATTCCCCACATTCAAATTTTATTCGTCCTTGTGTAAAACACAAAAACACCTTTTTATATGCCCCATAGTTGTACTTAGTATATGTAACAAGCCTTTAAACCCCTTGGTTGCCCAAGTGGACAGCTTGATCTCATTACGGTTTAGGGAAGACAACTCGGCTAAGTCTTTGAAGGAACAAAAAAGAAAAGAGGGTGAAAATAGAAAATCTTCTTTTTTTTTTTTTGGTTTTTCCTAAACTTTCACAAAGCATCATCCATGAAGTAATCAAGCACTCCTAAAACCAACAATTCACCTTAATGACAAAGAGACATATAGCACATACATAGGGTATACAATCAAGATCCTTGGCCTTTCTAGATGATAATCATACATTCGTTCTGACCCTTTTCAATGATAAGCAAGTAATGGTCCGCTAACTCTAGCTTATGTAGAGCTCTCTTCTCAAGCATTTGAAATGATGGTATGTCTTTGCTCATGCTCAACTTAAAAGATGTACTCTACCATAAGTTTGGCCGAGTTCTCATTCTCTACCACTAGAATGCACATGCAGTTTGATGATCAAGAGGACTTTATGGGTTTTAACGAGGCACGCGTCAAGGGTCGAGAAAGGGATTAACATTTTGGGAATGAGGAGCTAATTAGCCAAAACTAAGGAGTTACCACATCTCCCCCCCCCCCAAAACCATCAATGACCATCCCTCATAAAATACATAACCTTTCCCAAAAATGATGTGATGACTTAAATGACCTAAACAGAAGGTAAACCTTCTATGCCAAGACTTTTATTTCCTTTTTCTCTTTTTTTGTCGGTTTTCTTTTCTTCATTTTTTTTCTTTTTTCATATTAGTGCTTCTCTCAGTTTTTTCTCTTTTTTTTCGAAGCAAAAACACTTGGCACGGAGGTTTTTTTATTTAATTAACTCCTTCTCAAGTTTGCATAAGCTCAAGTCAACCATCATGCTCTACTCTTTCTTTATTTATATCACACACTCAAAATGCTCTCCCTCACTTCATTCTCCAATTCTCTTATCAAAATAATACTCCTTAGTCTTGGCTTAGATGAGAGAGGGCCTGGTTGAAGGCCAAGGGCTAGAAGCTTGGCTGAAGACAGCAATAGTGATAATCAAGCTCACAGGGTTAGCAAGGATATAATTATGAACATAGGGAGGCTTTTTGGCTAATGTAGCTTCATATTTGCATAAAGAATCCCTCCTTCCTCTCATCATTCATGCAAATGCAATGTGCTGGGTGCAAATTCTAGAGAGTAACAACTTTAAATAAGCCTCTCATGAAGGAAAGCCAATGAGCAAGAGTGATGAAGTGGCCAATTAGGCTCAAAATCTCACATGTTCACATGCCATACTTTCTCTCATTTATTAGGTTAAAACCAAACATGAGCTACCAAAAACTTAGACCTAGTATCTATCATATGCATCCTAATTATATGTCGTTTGAATCCCAGATGAAAGGGATCATCACTGATCAGAGTTGCACATTTTCCCTTAAAACTCACTATTTACTAGAGAAATTAGAAAATCTTTTTGGGTTTTTGAAAATTTTTCTCTCTTTTTTTCTTTTTCAAAAAAGTTTGGAGGAATGGCCTCCACAGCCGTACACTATGCATAGTTATTATGGGAATAGCAGTCCTATAAAAGAAAAGCAAAGGAAAAAGACAAAAGGATAAGAAGAAGTACATATAAAGTGGAGAGAGGAGAATACCTCGCCAGAGATAAATGACATAATATCATAAAGAATGAATGCATATTTAAAATGCAAATACAATAACTACCATAAATGCAACCATAGACATTACATATGCTCCTAGGAGCACACTAATGATGCACTCAAAATCCACCATTCATGAACTTCTTGCTCACAACCAATAAACACAAATTCCTTGAAATCACAGCCAATCACAATCAAATTACACCTCAAATGGCATTCACATCATCACAATATTGCAAGCACTAGAGAATAAAAGGTGGGGGAAAATGAGATGCACATAAGAAACCACCTATGAAATACCACCCATCAACTATTCACATGCAATGTCCCTTCCCCCAAAATATAAGATGCTATAAAGAGTAAGGGAGATGTGGGGGATCCAATTGACAGTCAATGGGTCCTATTGGGCCTGAGAGGTGGCCAAAAGTGTGGAGAAAAAACGAATGAATGATGATAAACTGCTTTGATCGCCTATGAAAGTGCGTTGCCGATCTTCTAATTATCGTATGGCTTCCGATTACCCCCAAATGATCTCATTGATATGCCTTCACCCCTCTAATTCGTAAGCCCCTCTTATTACTTGTTCCTCTTCTTCACTTATCTGCCTCAACTCTCTCTCTCTCTCTCTCTCTCTCTCTCTCTCTCATCTTCATGGTTACCAAACCCTCTAAAATATGTGGCACCCTTCTCAATAGAATCCATGTGCCCGGCCATATGGTAAATGTCTTGCCCTATCTAGGTGTAAACCTCTCATAGGTCGATTACCTTCTCCTAGAGGTTGGATAAGGATTGGATGAATACAGTATCAAAAGGTGCTTTTGCCAAGGAAGAGGAGGCTCCCCATCTCAAACGAAGGTGGTTCTTGGAATTGGGGTTCTTGAGTGGGCTCATCCCCTATTTGCGTTTCATTTCGTTCTCTTCCTTCATGGTCCCCTTCTCCACCTTCACATTGTCATCATGCCCCCTATCATCATCGTAACCTATAACCTCTTCATGGATAATCATCCCATCGCTATTCCGATTCCTCTTACTAGCTATTGTCGCGCATACCATAATGGAAAAATTAAAAAGTATTTGTTTGTGGTGGGGGTATTTATAGATGCCTCCTTTGTTATCAACAATTGTCATGTGGGCTAAGGTAGAAATGACAAGATTCCCTCCCAGGAAATGGGGCTCAAGGAACCCAAAATTTCCACTATGATTCAATGCCTTGGCTATGGCAATGATTGTGCCCCCAACACCAGCTGCATTTTGGTCGGTAGTTTTGGCCACACCTCCGCCAAATGGCAAACGATGAAGGCACTGGTGTCCACATCTGTACCAGTCAAAGCACACCAAATAATAAGCAACTTTACTTTCCTACACATGTTTTGGCTATCATTTCACCCAAAGATAATATTAGCAATCAAACACTGTAGATAGCATATGTTTATATTATACATGTCAACGGCCTTTGCTTTTCTAGGTTCATAAATCCGAGGCCTCCCAAACCTCTTAGTTTAAGTTTTACGCTTAGAGCAAGTGATACTCAACTAAGCGGGATCAGGCCTCTATCGACTAGGGATATTTCTAAGGCTCCGTTTCATCCTTAGAAAATTTGGTGGAAAGAAAAGTTGAAGGAAAAAAAAGTAGCAAAAAAGTGAGCTTTTTTTCTCTTGCTTGGATTGAGGAAAAAACATAAGAATTTGAAT
The DNA here is from genome assembly GCA_029747015.1 of Carnegiea gigantea. Lineage (NCBI taxonomy): Eukaryota > Viridiplantae > Streptophyta > Magnoliopsida > Caryophyllales > Cactaceae > Carnegiea > Carnegiea gigantea. The sequence goes on along the minus strand of JAKOGI010000554.1, from coordinate 427,334 downwards.
GAGAAATTTAAATGCTAATAACTTACTTGAATCATACTGATATTATCTAAGCAGTGTAAGGTCGGATGATGTTGGAGGTTCTTTTGGGAACTTTTCTTAAACTTTCCTCATAATTTTATGAGAAAACTTTATCACTTGTTTCTAATAATTTTTCCATTTAACTTTCCTCTATATTTTTCTTCTTTGTGATTTTCTCTAAATAAAATATAAGGGGAAAAAAATTACTTTCCCAAATTTTTTTTCTTTCCACTAAATTTTTCAAGGTTCAAACGGACCATAAAAGGCGTCGGCATACACGGGAGGTGGAGGAGCTCATTAAACCCCCTCAAACTCATTTTGTGCTCCGTACAGAACATGCGAAAAGTGATTACCACTTCATTGTCTCTATATCATCTGACCCCATCCACATGAAGGAGGCTCAAGCATTCAAGCATAAGAGTCTATCGTATGATATACTTTTCATTTCCACATAGTCAAGCCATCCCAAATGGCCAAGTAAGGTTCCAACATTATCTAACATCCCCAAAGCCCTTAATGACTCCACATGCCAATACTTTTGTTCACAAGTCATCCTAGTACTCCATTGCTCATATTTCACTCTTTGTTCATCATGAGCAAATTGCAAGCCTTGAGGACTTGGAGGAAGGATTAAGCAGTAGATATTATTTCTACATTTGGTCCTTATGGGTGCATTTGAAGAAGAAAAAGAAACCCTTGATGACTTCTTAGGGAGGGAGGATGTTTTGGAGATCAACAACTCTCTTCATGCCCATGTATGGATAGAATTGATTAACATAACTCCTTATGCTCGGAATTGCTCTTTTCAAGCTTGAATTATGTGGGAATGGGGCCAAATAACAAGCTTTCTTTCTCTGCTACCTTCAACCTCAACAATGGAAGTAATGATTTTAAAGAGATAAAGTAACTAAATGAGTAGAAGAAGGGAAAGAATTTGGGTGAAAATTATGTGGACAATGAGGATTTATAAGTGGAATTAGACAAATTTTGAGGAAATTGAAGAATTTGGTGAGGATTTGAGTGTTGAGTGAAAGTGGGGATGATGACATTAGATTCACATTGATTTTAGTCTTGGTTGTTGTACATACCTTAGTAGGTCATTAAGCAACAAAATTCAAAAGATTGAAAAATTCAAAAATTGAAACACTTGTTGGTAATTTTCAAAGTAAAAATAATCATCACAAGCAAACGACTTTTTATCGTCATACTTGAGCGTCGTTTGTTATAGTACTTTAGGGTCGCCTCCTCATAGATTATGGATGAAATTAAGGTCACAAACCAAAATTAATCTAACAATAACTTCTAATTAATTAACTACTATATTAAACTAATTAAGCTTATTGAATTAGTATCCTAAAGTCTAAATATTCGATAGTGGGAAAAAAAAATGACCTACTAGCTAAGTTCAACTTATATCACAAAGTTTTGTTAACCTCATACCAAATCTATCAAATAAAAATGCAAATAAGAAAACCAATAAACCTAATAACTATCAAGCCAAAGCACTACCATTCTCATTAATCTAAAAACATAAACTAAGACAAACATAAACAAACTAGGAATTCAAAACAAATATAAAATACAATCAAATGATAAAATCAGAGAACAAGTAGCAATGTGGGCTAAGGTAGCAATGTCGAGATTTCCTCCTAAGAAGTGGGGCTCAAGGAACTCAGACTTCCCACGTCAATGCTTGGGCTATGTTAGTGATTGTGCCCCTAACACCGATTACATTTTGGTGAGTAGTTTTGGCCACACCTCTACCAAATGACAAATAATGAAGGCACATGTGTCCACATATGTACCAGTCAAAGGGCTCCAAATAGTAAACAACTTCGCTTTCCTACACACGTTTTGGCTATCATTTCGCGCAAAGTAATATTAGCTATCAAACATTGTAGGTAACATATTCTTATCTTATACATTTTAGAGGACTTTGTTTTTCTAGGTTCATGAATATGAGACCTCCGAAAGCTACTAGTGTAAGCTTAACACTTAGACAAAGTGCTGCTCAATTAAGCGGGTCAGGCCTCTATCGAAGAGGGACATCTCTAAATGCATCGGCATGCATCGGGAGGTGGAGAAGCTTATTAAACCCGCATTGAACATGCAAAAAGTGATTAACACTTTATTGCCCGTATAACATCCAACCCCATCCACATGAACGACGCTCAAGTATTCAAGCATAAGTCTGTCATATGATTTCATTTCTTCATAGTCAATCAATCCCAAATTACCAAGTAAGGTTCCAACATCATCTAACATCCCCAAAGCCCTTAATGACTTCACATGCTAGTATTTTTGCTCATAAGTCATCCTAGTACTCAATTGCTCATATTTCACTCTTTGTTCATCACTAGGAATTACAAGCCTTGAGTAATTCGAGGAAGGATTAAGGTGAAGACATTATTTTTACATTTGGTTATTATGGGTGCATTTCAAGAAGAAGAAGCCCTCGTTGACTTCTTAGGAAGGGAGGATGTTTTGGAGATCTCATCAACTCTCTTCTTCAGCCATGGTTGGAAAGCTTGTGTGGATGGAATTGATGAACATAGCTCCTTGTGCTTGAAATTGCTCTTTTCAAGCTTGAATTGTGCGGGAATGGGGCCAAGTAGGGATGGCAGACGGCAGTAGATCCTGGACTCGAGCCAGGCTCATCAGACCCAACCCAATTTAGAGGGCTAGGGTCCAATAAAATGAGACCCAACGTGTCTTTAGAGTGCTCGGGTTTGGGTGTGAAGAATTCAAACCTAAACCTGACTCGAGACCCATTTAAGATCTATTAATTTTTTTAAAAAAATGTGGCAAAAGCAATTGGCTAAAACAATTCTAAACTAGTAAACCCTAAAGTCACTTTACTTTCTATTTTGTTATGCTTGTTTAAAATTTGGTAGACTTTGTCCTCGCAGTTTGTATTAAAATATTTTTTTGCGTGTGTAAAATGTATGTAAGGAGACTTAGCTATGGTACGTGTCACTACATCTTCTAAATTCAATTATTTGTCTCTATAATGTGGTAATTGATGTTGAGATGTGGAAAAAATAATTTTTAACATGAAAAACAGTTAGAGCTCGTTGACCCGTTAGAACCACAAGGTCTGGTCTGGGTCCAGTTGGACCCGACCCATACCCCCATCGCCATCCATAGGGCCAAGCAACAAGCTTTCTTTCTCTACTACCTTCAACCTCAACAATGGAGGTTAGGGTTTTGGAGAGAGAAAGTAAGTGAATGGGTAGAAGATAGGGATATATTTTGGGTGAAATTTATGTGGAGAATGAGGATTCATGAGTGGAATTGGAGAAATTTGTGAGAAATTGAAGGATTTGGTGACGATTTAAGTGTAGAGTTAGAGTGGGGATGATGGCATTAGATTAACATCGATTCTAGTCTAGATTTTTGTACATACCTTAGTCAATAGTCAAAAAATTAAAACACTTAGTGATTTTCAAAGTAAAAATAATTATCGCAGGCAAACGACTTTCGTCGTGGCACTTGAGCATCATTCGTTGTAGTATTTGAGGGTCGTGTCCTCAGCAATGATAGATGAAATTAAGGTCATAAAACTGAGATTAATCTAACAACAACTTCTAGTCAATTAACTACTATACTAGACTAATTAACCTTACTAAATTAATATCCTAAAGTCTACGTATTCGAGAGTGTGGAAAGAAAAGTGACCTACTAACCAAGTTCAACTTGTATAATAAAGTTTTGCTAACTTCACACCAAATCTATCAAATAAAAATGGAAATAAGAAAACCAATTAAACCTAATAACTATCAAGCTAAGTACTACCATCCTTATTAATCTAAAAACATATAGTAAAACAAACATAAACAAACCAAGAATTCAAAACAAACATTAACTACAGTCAAATGAAAAAATTAGAGCAAAAATAGCAACATGGGCTAAGGTAGCAATGTCAACCTCCTAAGAAGTGGGGCTCAAGGAACCCAAACTTCCCACTATGATTCAATGCTTGGGCTAGAGTAGTGATTTTACCCCCAACACCGATTACAATTTGATGAGTAGTTTTGGCGACACCTCCGCCAAATGGCGAATGATTAAGGCACCATAGGAGGAGCGAAGCAGATCACTGATACATAGTATTTTTTGGACCGTGAGCCAAATTTTTGGCTCGCGAACCTAACATTGCAGGTGCTCTTTAATTAACCTCTTTTTTCCTTGTTTAGGAAAAAAAGATAGGGGAAAGGGAGGGAGAATTATTCACCTCCGTTAAGCCCATAATGTAATTTTTATTTCCCCTAATCCTGGGTGAAGGGAGGGGAGCGTAACTGGTATAAAAATTTTAATTATATTAATTCACAAACTATGGTCGTGTTTGCAAGAGACGGGTTTTTTTTTTGGGTTGTGATGATCATGATCATGTGGGCCTTTTTTTGGTTTCAAAATAATTAGGGCAAATGTTATGCGGTACAACCCCCGCTTTTGTTTCCAAAATATATATATATATATATATATATATATATATATATATAAAATTAGACTTTGCTTCATATTTCTATATTATTGTGCTATTATGCCTTCCACTCACTGTGAGGTTAGTCCCTTTCAATTCCCATCAAATTCTTTGCCTTTTTTTAAAACGAAACTCCATGATTATTCTTACTAATTGAATATATTTCTATACTATCGTTTTTTTTTAATTACATAGGTTAGTGCTATTGTGTGTGCACCTTCAATTCATTGTCAGGTTAGCGCTTTTCAATTCCCGTCAAATGCTTTGCCGTTTTGTTTTATTGGGAATCCATGATTATTCATATCAATGTTCCCTTAATTGGCCATATTTCTATGCTATCGCTTTTTTTCAAAAATAAAATAGGGATGTTAGTATTGTGCGTGCTACTTTTGTTTCCCCCCTTAATTGCTTTGTTCAAATTTATTAACTTCAATCTCTAGCGGAATAGTATAAATTCTGTAATGTTATTTTTGTTGAACTCTTTTTTTAGTTGAACGTGATCATATATATTACTTTCATTTAAAAAATTCTTTTAAGTGAGCATTATCTTATTTTTTAAATGAGCATTATTTTTTGTCGCCAACGTACTTAAATATGAATCTATCATGGAATAAAAGCCAAATAAATAATTAACAAAATATAACGCTCAAATTTGTTTTGTATCACATACTAATATATGTATCACAATATATTTATATAGATGGATGAAGAAGAGAATAGAAGAAAAGTTTTATTAAATGCACAAGTTTTACGTTGCACAACTATAGCAAACGTTGTGAGTTTGGTAGCCCATTGGTGGATGTTAAGACGACAATTAAAGTATAATACTCCAATTCTTCAAGAGATCAGATAAGATAGAGACCGACCACGAGCAACACATATGAAAGACATTCTCCTCAATTTTAGATGTCGTGAACTACTACAAATGGGTGCACCTACTTTTATGGAATTGTGTAATATATTAAAAAGGGGAGGCGGTTTGCATCCAACAAGACGGATAACTGTTGAAGAGTAAGTGGCTAAGTTCCTTTTTATAGTGGGACAAAATATAAGGAATCGCGCTACCCAAGCTTTTTTTGCACGATTTGGAAAAACTGTGAGTTGTCATTTCTACAGTGTGCTTAAGGTTGTTATACAACTTAAAGGTATGTACATGAGATAACCGGATGGCCAACAAACTCCACCAGAGATCCTTATCTCTAGTAGATTTTACCCTCATTTTAAGGCAAAAATTAATTAATTATTTTAAAAATATTACAAAATGTTTATTCAGATTCAATATTAAGTAATATATTGTACTTCAGGATTGTGTAGGTGTTATTGATGGAACACATGTACGAGCAAAAGTTTCTCCTATAGATGCTCCTAGATACTATGGTAGAAAAGAATATCCTACACAAAATGTGTTGGCCGCATGTACTTTTGATTTAAAATTCACCTATATCTTACCGGGTTAGGAAGGTTCGGCATCAGATTCTGGAATCCTAAAAGATGCATTAACACGACGATATCCACTAAAGATTCCCAAAGGTCAACTATTGTAGTTTAAGTACCTACGCGCGCGCGCGCACACACACACACACACATATGTACGCTAAATGTGATGATGATAATAATAATTAGTATTATTTGCATTTTATAGAAAAATTCTATCTAGTTGATGCTGGCTTCATGACGAAGAGCGCATTAGTAACACCTTATAGAGGTGTACGCTACCACTTAAAGGAGCACTCAAGCTCCTCAAGAATTGTTCAACCTCTGACATGCCTCACTATGCAATGCAATTAAAAGATGTTCTGGAATTTTGAAAAAATGATTTCCTATATTAGAAAGTGGAGCTGATCCTAGATATAGTGTTCAATAAAACCAAATCCTAGTAGCTTGTTGTATTATACACAACTACTTAATGAGTGTGGATCTAGATACAAATCTTATTGTGGAGGTAGATAATGAGCTCGCAAACCAAGATCAACGCATAGTTGAGCATCATGAAAATGTAGAAAGCGATAAAGAAACAAGACAAGGTGAATGGATAAGAGACTGCATTTCAGCAGTAATGTGGAGAGATTACACAAGTTCATCTTGGATTACATATTGTTATGATTGTTTTTATTTTATAATTTGATTCTTAATGATTACAGATATTTATGTGAATTTATTTCATGATCATAAATATTTATGTCAACTTCTTTTTCATTTACATAAACTTCTTTATAGATATGTATGTGAACTTTTTCATGATTACAAAGACTCTGGTATTCATTTATTTTATTTTTATGATCTTAAGCATGGCAAAAAGAAAGAATACAACCTTTGCATCTGCTTCAACTCATTCTGATGCTGTTGCAAAGTCTGATAATAAGCTAACATGGTTAACTGCTATGAATGATGCCCTTATAGAAGCGTTTTTACGTCAACGAGAAATGGAAAATAGGGTAAATAGTACTTTTGCATCATATGCTTGTAAGAATATTGTCATAGAAATGATAGAAATGTTCCTAGTAAAGTGTTTAACAAAGAGAAAATCAAGAATCGCTGGAAGCACATTAAAAATACATTTGGACCCATTTATGATGTTTTTAACGGTGGATTGAGCGGTTTTTCCTTTAACTCTCACACTTGTACTTGGGAAGCTGAGAATGAAGTTTGGGAAGAGTTGATTAAGGTATATTCCTTTTTTAGGTAATTATGGATTTACTTGTCATCAATTATTCGTCATCATATTGGGAGAATTAAATATTACTATGCTCATGTGTATTATTTATTTTCCTACAATTTTTTAGAATAAGCCATTTGCTGCTGATCTGCGAGAAAAGATGTTTCACAATTGGGAAAAATTGGTTAAACTTTATGAGCAAGGAAGAGCAACTGGAAGTGGAGCTAAAACAGTTGCTGAAATAAGAGAGAGACTTAGTAATGAGCCAATTGTTCATACAATTGATGCGATTGACCATCTTGTATTTCAAGAAGAAATTATACTTGAGAACATGGATAACTGTGTCAATGTTGGACACATTAGAGGGACTAATTTGCTAGATGAAGAAAATTCTGAAGGAAAATCTTCATCTAAAAGGATGAAAGGTAAGAACAAATTCTCCAGAGAGGATGAGGTTTTAATGATGAAGGAAGGTTTAGATAATGTCACTAATGCTATTAAGATATGTGCTACTGACAAAGGAAAATTGAATCAAAAGCCAACATCAGAATCTGAGATTTGGAAATTGTTAGGTGAATTGGGTATTCAAGGTGAGCTCTAGGTAGCGCATATCTTTTCCTTGCGAAGAATCATGACATGTTGCAAGCTTTACTTAGATGCCCAACTGAGAATCGGAAGAATCGCTTACATCAAATGTTGCCAGATGTGTTTGGTCCAAATTATTAGTTTAAGTTCTTTTTTTTGAATTCGTAATTATGCATAATTGGGTACTTTTTTTTGGTGTAACAGAATAAGTTGGATGACATATTATTATGGTCATTGACACGAGCACATTATCTAGACATTAATATCTATAGCATTACTTTGATTTTGGTTATTTTGCTATTTTATTCTGGCGGTTTATATTATTTACATTTGGTTGATGTTATTTTACTTTGATTAGTAGCTTAAATTCTTACAAGTGCCAAAAAAATTGTAAAACAAAAAGGTAGCTTTTTTTTGGGGTTGTGTGAATGGGTGTTTAGAGGAATGAGATTAATCGTATCAAATTAAAGTTATTAAGTGTTTTCATATTTTATTTTTTAGTGATAATAGAAGTAGCAATCATACTAATTGTAGTAATGGTAATAATGATGACAATAATAATAATACTGATAATAAAAATAATAGTAATTTTTCCTTTCCTTTCCCTTCCCTCCCCCCTCCCTTTTCTAATCCAAACATAACACATATAGTTAACCTCGCTTCCTTTCCACTTCAAATTCAAATAAGGTAAATACATTTTGCCTCTTATCCCTTCCCCTCCCCTCCATTAACCTCCCCTTCCCTCCCCCTATAATATCCAAACAGAGTGTTATTTTTCATTTTTATTATTTTGCTTTTTTCCTACTGCTTGTTAGGCCAGGGGAGAGAGATTAGCTGAATTCGAACTGCAAGGTAACGAGCCCAAATTTTTTTCATTTCAACCTTTTTCTTCATTTTTTTCACATTTTTCTAATTTTTTTTGTAAGAATTATAAAACAATAAAAATCAAATCATAATTATTGGGAGCTAAATTAGGTGTAAAAATATTGTAAATAGTATCATAATTTTGGTGCAAACAGTGCAGCGCGATCCAAGTTTGATTTGGGTCTAATCGAATCAGACTTGAGTATTAAGATTGGATGGTTAGGTTCTCCTTGGATGTTCAATTAGCAAGTTTTAGTTGGGTCTATATCCAAATCCAAATTTGATCCATAGGCATTCCTAATCTCAAGTGTTTCATAATACCTATTTCAAAATTTTGTATAACGTTGAACATTCACTTTGATTTTATACTATATCCAAATATATGTTAGATTGCGTATTCAAAATTCCAATTCTTAATTTATACATATTCATGGGAAGTTTAATACACTTTTAGAAATCTTTAACAAAATATAACAAAGTGAGTAAAACTTACGAATGAATTAAACATGTCCTGAATGTTAACCGACCAAAGCTAATATGAGTTATGAAATTTGGAATAAAGGATCCATATCCATACGTGACACGACACTTAAAATAGGCTCGCCTAGAAGTTACCTAAGAAGATGATTTGACTTGAATTTTTCAAGTTGCTTTTCTTTGGTAAAAAAACTTATTGGATCTAATGTAGACTCGATAAAAATCAGCCCAACCTAAAACCCCGACCTAAACCCACCAGAGATTTTACAAATTTGAACATGAAATTTCAACTTGAAACCCGAATTTGCTCAAACTTGTAAAACCCGGAAAATGTCGGGTTCGGGCGGGGCGGGTCCCGGTCCACTCGTTGGGCGGCATCTGTTTTCCAAGCGTCTGTTCCACACTTCCACGAAACCAAGGGAGACGGGACAATTGAAAATTTGGGCTTTTTTCTGACTCTAGCCTTCATTGGGAAATGATGAGAAACCTTAAATTCAGTGCACAACCCAACGACTCTACTAGACCGCCTCCCTCATCTCTCTCTTTCTCTCTCATAGACAACAGTCCCCCTTCTCTATCTTCTCTTTACGATGGCTGATGCTTCTTGCTATTATCTGCGTCTTGGATCACCCTCTTTGCTAGTCTTCCTTTCTCATCTTGTTTAGTCTCGGTGAGATGGTACTAAACCTGAAATGATGTCATAACATCAAGCAACAATTGACGGTCGTAAAACTATGATAGGAAGGTACTGGACACTTCAAAGGCTGGACCATCTTTTTTTAGCCAAAATACAGAGCAGCAACCTCGGTTCACCAGTTCCTTGCTCCTCTATTCTCTACTTCTGCCATGTATAGAAATGCAAATGTATGTGGGTTATTGGTGATGACCCTATTCTGGAGATTTTTTATTACTTAAAATCGTGTTAAGAGATTTTCATGCTTTAGACTCAAACAGAGGGCTGCATTTAATTCAAGTTTTGGGCATATTTTTGGCCCTCCATTTTGGGTGAAATCATGAATATTCTTGTCCAATTAATTACCATATATCTTTAGCTTTGTGAATGATCGGCTGTTTGGGTGTATTGAGTGACACAACATTGAAATTTGTGGTAAAAGATTTCAATTTTTATCCCTATATTTGCCGTAAATTCATAAAGCATCTTCTAATCAAGTTTGATTGTTGTGATGTTTGTTCACTTCTGTCATATGCCACATTCTCTGCCACTCTCATGGATTATATTTCCATCTCATGAACTTAATCGATGGTTACTAAAACTAGAGAATAAAATTGTGAGTTGTGTATTGCATTACAGCTCATAAGAATAAAACTAGAGAATCACAATATGTATATCATACTCTTGGGAGCATATAATCCCACAAACCACATCATCAAATATGTATTAAAAAATTAATATATGATAAATACACGCGTGAAAAATATATATACGTGGACAATAAGAGTATGTACTCCCGGAAGCACATAAGAAATTGCCGTGATTATTACATGACACTACTTAGTTACACAACTTATCGTATCTATATTATAATTGCAATGTTTTTTTTCAAATGCCTACTTGCACCACATTTAACCCTTCCAAAACACGTGCTCTCAAATTTATTCCCTCAATTTTAACTTGCTTTAAAATTTAAATTGTGTCAATCAAAGTGTACATTATCCAACAAAGGAAATAAAATATGGCTCAAATCAATTACTTTCTTAAAATTAGTAAATCAAATTTAATTGTTTATTTCTTTTATTTTCATTTCCGTAATTAATATACCAATGTATGTGTTTAGAATCATCTTCTCATTTGGAATTAATTAATATTTCTCTCCCTATTAAGATCACCGCTCTGACTCCAATGTATACGACATGGATGTTTAATAGCCACCTAACTAGCATTTTTCACTATTTTCCCATAACCACCATCTTTTCAAATATCATCATAGTAAAGAAATTTATTTTCTAAATTCTTCTTCTAACAATCACCATGCATTATATCAGTATGTGTTAAAAAAAAATGTCAAAGTGACTCATTGCAAGACAACATAAAAATCAACATATGTCATGTTGAGCATGTGAGCACTTTTGCTAATTAATGATCAAATGTCAATGACAAGCCAATAACTAAGTGCATCAAACATAATTTTCATTCCCTTTCACATTTTAATATGTTTTTATTTTTTTATTTTCTAATATTTTTTAGAAGGTTAACTGTATAACATATCATACGATGGATGTTAACTTATTTGATATTATCCAAATTAACTTATTAGAAATTGATAATATCTCAAATTTATTTTCTTTTTTACTTTTTAAAATGTTTGTTATACTCAAAAAATGGAAAAGATGATTCTTACTTTGTATGTATTCAATTCCAAATTTTATTAAAAATGCTCACATTTTCATTTGCTATTATTAGTTAATTAAGTACTTATAAAGGAAAATTATGAAGTAAATTTTAATTACTTATATGATATTTGCATAACATTTAAGTACCACCACTATAGTTGAATATTTTCGTCTATATATTATTGTGGGAAGCTTCTAAATTAGGTTTCTTCTAGTCACCATGTATGTTCTAATTAGCCAAATTATCAATACACTGAACTTCCATCCACTCCCTTCAAGGACATTCTACATAAATTTTAACTTAACTACTTATCTTTATATATTATTGTTATAGTACCTTATGCAAGAGACAAATATTTTGATTAACATAGAAAAATATATAAATTCCATACTCAAACAGAGATCCAAAATAAACAAGGAAATTATATCATTATTAAAAGATAATTAAAGTCAACTTCACATAATCTTTGCAAACTAATTATTTCTTATTCATTTTCCAAAGTATTACTTGGTTCACAAGTTGTAAATTTTTTTACGTTTCACGTTTAAATAAAATAAAATATTAAATAATCCTCACTAAAAATGATCATTTCTTAACTGATAAAATATTAAATGATAAGAAAATTTTTAAGTTATTAGGTACTATTTCATCAATGCGTATGCTTAATTAGTCATATTATCAATGCATTTAAGACTCCATTTCATTCTACAATAAATTAAATCAACTATATATCCTTGCATGTAAATGTTACGATATCTTAACGATAAAAAATAAGAGACATATCTTTTAAGTAAAGTAGGAAAAATTCATAATCTCCATACTCAAATCCAGATACAAAATAAACAAATAAATTATATTGTTTTTAAAAGATAATCAATGTCTTAATTGAGTTTACAAATTGTAAGTTATTATTTCTTTTTTTTCTCGAAGTATTTTCTCAATATGCTTAATTGAATTCACAAATCGCAAGTTTTTTTTTTCATTTCATATTTAAATAATAAAATTTTAAATAAGAGTCTAAAAATGAACATTTCTTAGCTAATAAAATATAAAAGGACTATAGTTTTTTTAAAAGTGTTTCTTTATATAATAGGCAAGACTATACGAAACACACAGGACATACTAATTTTTCTTTTGATAGACCTAACATTTATTTATAATACTTTAGTTATATTCTGTTAGGTCAAAATCTTAAGACATATAGTTTACACATGTTGTTTGAGCATACAAAACGAATAGAGAGAAACCCTAAAGAGGAGAGAGAGCAATCCCCTTGCTCTAAGCACCGTTGCCCCTTTTCCACCGCCTGATGTTTCGCTTTTGGAGGCTCAAGAAGCCTCCAGATCCATCATCATCTGTCGCTTTCACAGCCCTTTCCCAGCTTTTCCTGTGGTCCTCTAAGAGCATCCCCAGCCATGTGAAATGCATGGGACTTGTGGGTCCCGCGTGTCACACGCGTGCTGGGGACACTTTGCCAGCCAGAGGGAAATGGGGGGCACGCGGGCCTCCACGTCTGCGCATTCCTCCCCTATTCCACCTTTTTGTACTTTTTAAAATTTTTTATTGATTTTTCTTTTTTAATAAAAAATATTATTTAAGTTAGAGTTTCATTGATTGAAAAAGTGATGAAATATAAGTTTTAAAAATGTGAAACTTTTGATGATGTGGCATGCCTGAGTTTTGATTTCGGAACTCAGGTTGGAATGCTCTTATAGCCCACACTGCAGACTTCACTTGCTCGACCTTATCTCTTTCTGCTTACTAGCTGGGATCTCCCTGCTTTTCAGTTTGACATCATTGTCGTGCCCTTTCACCGCCCTCTATCCAGTTCCACTTTTCAGCCTTTTGAATAGGGATGTTCATCAATCCAGGATCGGACCGAACCAGACCGAACCAGCTGGACCGAGAACCGAAAATTTGCCAGATGGTGGACCGAGGACCGGACCGTTCTGGAGTCGATCCGGACAGGACCGGACCGGACCGGACCGACCGAATCCAGACCGAGAACAAAAGAGCATGACAGTCGACAAAGAACAGAAGATGCAGTCACGGGGGCAGAAAGTAAAGAACCATAACCTAGATCTCAACTATGAATGAATTCAAATCTAGAAATCACAAATTTCAACTCAAAGCTAATGAATTAAACCCAGAAACTCCAAGGATTCAAACCAAATTATATAAAATTCTAACCCAAAATTTGGTTGGGTAATTTTTTCAAACAGTTGGTGGATGTCAAATGATGGCTCATATTTTGCCCCAGGACCATACATGAATAACTGTTCTCAGTATCCACAGGGACCATACATGAATCATGGTCCAACCCAGTCAATGTATACAAATCGAAAAATCAGATAAACCCTAGAAAATTCAAATTACAAGCCAAAATAATAGAATGAACAAATCAAGCATACCTTCACCAAATGAAACGCCACACGGGAAGCCGTCGGGCGTCGGCCGGTGGAGAGGAGTGTAGATCGAACCAAACCCTAGTCAGCAAAGGAGTAGCAGTCGCCAGTCGCAGAGACCGATAGGCTAAGAAGTTCAGGCGAAGAAGTGCACTGAGTAGAGAGGGAGAGGCGAGAACCGAAAGCTGAGCGGGTAAGCGAGGCAGAGAATGGAGATGGAGAATAAGAAGGCGACTGGAGAATGGAGATGGAGAAGAAGAAGGTCGACTCGAGGAACTGAGGCAGGCAACAAGAAGCCAAGAAGAAGAAATGAAAATTGGAGGAGTGGACAGGGGGTCGAGTAACTGGGGAAAATTTGGAAAAAAAAAACTTATGTCAACTCGGTCCGGTCCGGTCCATTGATTGGTCCGACCGGTCTAAGACCAGACCGGATTGAAGACTGAAAACAGAAAAGGAGAGGACCGAGGACTAGACCGAAAGACCTCGGTCCGGTCCGGTCCGATCCAATCTATGCCGGTTTTCGATCCAGTCCGACGCTAGACCATTTAATGAACACCCCTACTTTTGGATTTCGGGGGCCTCTGCATGCCAAGCCATTACCTTTTCATCAGGAAATGGACGAATATGCCCTTGATCTACTATCTTCTTCTCTGCCCTTTCTCAGATCGGGTGAATGTGATGCGTTAATTGAAGCATGGAGGGACTCTGTGGGATCTGTAACTACGGCGCCTTCTGATGATTACCCTACTCTGCTACCTTCCCCGCTCTACGATCTGCCAAAGCACAGCCATAGGTCTCATCATTTGAGGGCTTTTCTGGTAAGATCTTTCCTTAATTCAGTGTTAATGATGAATTGGGCTTGGATTATTAAATTTTTGCCTGTGCGAGAGCAATTAGTCTGCAAGGGTGGACCTTTTTTAGATTGGTTGGAGCCCTTTGATTGTTACTGAACTCTGAAATTTGTCATGATTGTGTTACTTTGCCGAATTGCTTGTTACCTTTTGTTGCTCTGTTCTGTTTTGCACTATCTGGGTGGGAGTCTTACTCAATCTGATTGGGATTACTACTTAATACCGTGTGTTTTGTGTAAAGCAATCCATGGTAATGATGGTAATTGTTGGCGTCTTGATGCCATGTGTTGTGTCTTTATTTCTGAGTCGTGTTATTTGTCTTTAAGAGGTGGCTGGTTTCTGTGTGTGCGCTTGGTATCCCTCTACCCCTCTTTCCTGTTCTATGTTCTTATATATAGTCGATCCCTCATGGTTCTTTCGTCCTCCCACCCATACCCTCTACTCTCTGCCTTGCAATCAGGAATGTCTGACATCCCTTCTAGTCACACTCAGTCTCCCTCTATTGCTCCAACCTCCCCCCCTCCCCCCACCTGCCTCTGCCCATAATGCCGATTTGCTCAGTCCTCCTCAACTTCCCCATAATGGTTCTTCTTCCCAACCTCAGCTTCCAACTGACCTGGATGGAAGCCCTTCTAATTATCCAAGCAGTAAGGGTCAGAGGCTGTACGAACCTTCTCCAGGGTTGTTAAGCTCGGAATGGGAAGTGTCAGTGGTGGTTCTCTCAATGAAATGTTTATTCTGCCCTGAGTCACTTGTAATCAACGTATCCGGTAACTCCTACTGAGCCAATCACCCCCGAATTTGGTTGACCTACTATGAGTCTATTTGGGAAAATTTGAGGGGAGCCGATTCCTTTTCATCTAATTCGGGTTAAGACTAAAAGGGATTGGAACCAAGTTAGGGGCCACGTAGATTATGTGGACATGGGTAATGGCTAGATTTTGTTTAAATTTTCCACTGTGCATGATCGGGACTTTGTGTGGCTTAAATGACCTTGGTTTGTAAGTGGCCTTAACTTAGTTTTGAAAAATTGGGTGCCTATGTTTGACCCTTATTCTGCTCATATCACACATGTTGATCAATGGACCACTATCACTAGGCTTCCTCAGGAATTTTGGGAAGAAACTAAGCTTGCATCGCTCTTGGCTGGGGTGGGGGTTTTTCTCAAAGTTGATGAATGTACTCTCAATAAGGGAAAAGGTAAATTTGCCCGAGTTTGTCTCAACGTGGATGTTACTAAACCATTCTGAGGTACCCTGACCATTCCTACTTCTGAGAGTTTTTTGCACTTACCCATCTCCTATGAGGGCTTACATGAAGTCTGTGCTATTTGCGGTAGTATGGCTCATGCTCTTGAGGCCTGCCCTGAATCTCCCAAAAATGTTTTTGAAGTGGTTGTGGAAAAATTTGAGGCTACCACGATCCAACCTGATACTGTGGTTGTGTCTTCTAGTGGTGGGCATCGAAGTCCTACTCCGACTGAAAATTGGGTAACTGTCTCTCCTAAAAAGAGGAGCATATTACCAAGTGCTCAGCATAAGCAAGGAATTTTGCCTACCTTGACTCGTTTCCAGCTCCCAAAGTTACCACTGTCTCTATACCTGGTTCCCCTCCTATTGTGGTAATTTCGGACCTCAACCCTAGTGGACAGGACATTGGACCAATGGCCTGTCAGGATTCAAATCCGTCTAATCGGTCTCCTACAGCATTAGCGACTGACTTAGGCCAGGTTCCTCTTTTTCTTCCTGAGTAGGATTCGGATCTACCTATTGATGAGGATGATGATATGGACATATTTCTCAATCTAGAAGGGAGTGAGGACCATCAACACTGCTCTGATTCCTCAAAGAAACGCCGCCTTGAGGAGGATGAAGAACACTCATCCTCTTACACCTATCTGTGATCATGACACGCAGTTTTTTGGGTTCTAGGCAACCTCTGAGTGTGCACTCCCATTTCCTGGATCTTGGTTGGTGTTTGGGAATCCTGGGATTCAGCTATTCTGCTTTCAATCTGTATTTTTTGCCTGTGTGCACTTTTTTGGGTTTACTATCGATACTTTTAATTGTATGCACTGTTCAAATTGGAAATTCGATAGAAATATGAGTGTTGATAGTGTGGTGGAGGCTGCCATGGCTGTACTTGCTTTGTTACTTTTTTATATTTATAAAGTTTGTCACATTTCTGTTCTTCTAAACGGGTACTGGCTTTTACTGCTTGTTTTTGTGCTATATGGGTATGTCCCTCTCTCTAGGTTACATGATATAATTCAGGGTACTGTGAGTTTCCCTCAATTGACCATGCTGTGCATCACTTTAGTTGAGGTAGCTTTTTGGGTTTCTTGCTTCTATTCTGTTTGGGGTCCAGTTACGCTTGGGTTGAAATTGCAGCTTTGGTTTTGCCCTGCCACTACTCTTTTTCTGGCGTCTCTTATTGTTGCCCAGCTGCGTCGGGGTGTTTTGCTGGTTACTGGCGCATTTTTTTGGTGGCATGTTACTCTGAGTTATTTGTGGAATTTATTACTCTTTTTAACTGTCTCTTTTTGTTGGTGTTGGTACATGGCTTCAGGTGTATATTTCTATGTACTTTTGGACTCTTGTTGGATTCACTTTCTCTCAAGAAAGTTTCGATATTACCAGGAATACTGGAATGGACAAATAACAGCACTTAGGCTAACTGGGTGTTTCTCCTGGCTAGATGCTGCAACTCAGCTCTGCCCTTCTATTAGTGCTCATGGCTTGGTGCTAATCAGGCTTTTCTGCGTACTTCGGACTATGATGATCCCTGTGGATCTGAGTTTATGTCGTCAGGTTGACGGGATTGATCAATGTATGTTGTTATCTTTTGTTATATGTGGCTGGCCTATGCTCTTGGATCTCCGTGCGACTTTTTTTAAGGTTTCCATATGGCAAGACAGTTTCTGTGCGCATTGGCTGATGATTTTCTCACAGTCCAATGCTGGTGCGATCCTGTCTGTGAGGAGACGACCATGCTGCTATGACCACTGGTCGATGATGATTAATACAAATCTGAGACCCTGTTTCATTTATAAGCTTTCTTTGTTGTCGTGTGGATGGCGCTGCTGCTTTCCTATTTGTACCAGTGTATCCCGTGCTTCATGCTGGTAGTGGTTTTTTTCGTATGTCGTGTTCGTATGCAGGTAGTACTTTCTTCTGGGAAGAGACAGCGTTTGCTTACCTCTGATTATTAAGGTATATTATCTTCCTCTGTTATATTGTTCTTGCGTTTCATAGCTTCAGCAACTTGGCCTTTTAATTTATCTTAGTCATTCCTTACTATGTGGCCTTAACTTTCCCTATTAAATGTTTTCATAAAAGCTTTCTTCTATAAAATATTTTCACAAAATCCGTTTTTGTGGGTCTTTTGGAATCAGCCTCTCTACGGATAGTAATGATGGTAGAGGTAAGGCTGCTTACAGTTGGATCTCCCCAGACCCCTCGAAAGCGGGACCTACACTCGGAGGTGGTGTGTTGTTGTATCCGGTACTTTGCACTAGCATGTGTTGAAATTTTATAATCTTATTACGTTTTCCCTAAATGTTTACATGGTTTTGGACTTTGAAGTTAAAGTATTAATAAAATCTTCTACAAACTTAGTTTGGATTTTAAGAATTAAACTAACTTTGATCACTGTATAGACTTAATTGGACTATAGTTACAAAAGGAAAATGAAAATAAATTGAATTTGACTTATTATTATTTAAGAAATAGAAATAACTTCAATTCATTGATCTCAGGGGGAGGGGGAAAAAAAGGGTAGTTATATCTTTATAGTTTATATTTTTAATCCTACGTTGTTTTATGTTTGTAACCGTTAAACTAATTGAATAAAGAAACAATCATTTAATATTGATACTTGAATATGGGCAATAAAATATAACCATTATCGATTAATTTAAGTTAATACTTATTAACATCATTATGTTAAATTAAAAGTGTTAAAATAATTTAATATAGAAAAAATTATAAAATATTGATGTAAATGTCAGACAATTAATAGGAGACAACCAATAAGAACTTGCTATTTGTTAAAACATCATAAATTCATTCAACCCATACCGTTTTATATTATATATATGATATATGATGATTTATGTATGGGTGTGAGTTGAAGGTGGCGCAGGTTTTGTTCTCCCCTGGTTCTGGTTCAGGGTTTTTCATATGGATCGGTGGACATGTCCTATGTTTTTTCCGTTAATGTATTTAGCTACGACTGGACACTATCAAATTATGTTTGTATTTGGATTATCATATGCTGCAATTTCTATTGGATTTTGGTCAGTCTTTCTATGGAACATATTTGGTGGCGCATCCACCCCCTGCGGTTGTAATGAAAATTATTGCTTGGAATGTTTGAGGTGTGAAAAAACCACAAATACGAGAGGAAGTTGGTTTTATTATATGTACCCATCAGCCTAATATGTTATTTCTTACTGAAACGATGGTAGCAGAAGAGACAACTAAGTTACGTATTTCTCAATTTTGGTTTTATTTTTATGATTTTGTGAATCCTGTTAATCACTCTAGTGCTTTATGGGTCCTATGGAATAACACCAATATTATTGCTAATGTTCTACTCAAAGAACAACGCTTTATACATATGCTTCTTCTAGATATTAAAATTTAACATTTGTCCCCAATTTCAAATGTTTACGACCCAACCAAAGGGTTTGAAAAACCGTCCTTTTGGCACCATCTTACAGAAGTCAATGCAGTTATTAATACTCCTTGTGTCTCATTGGGGACGTCCTTCTCGCCGTTGCAATGTGTAAAACTTTTGAATTTTTTAAATAGTGTCAATGCTACTACAATCCCTATTTTGGGTCGACCTTATACCTGGAAATCTCGGGCATGGGGTCATCTTATTTATGAGAAATTAGATCGAGACATTGGTCAATCAGATTGGAACACCAATTACCCGAATGCGATTATTGCCCATGGACCATTTACCTACTCGGATCATTGTTTCCTGTTACTCATTACCCAGGCTATTTCTACCCGGCAAAAACAACCTCCCTTTTGATTTCACCCTAGTTGGGCTCACTTTGAACAAGTTCATTCCATTATACAAAATCAATGGCAACAACCAATTCTTGGTTTGCCTATGTTTCGTGTAACTCAACGAGTTAAGCTAATTAAACGGACTCTTAAATCTTAGAAAGCTACCTCAGGTAATAATTATCGGGTACAAATTGAGAAGAATATGGAGAAATTATGCTATGTTGAGGACCACCTGATTGATAAACCTGATAGTCCACAGCTTAGCCAATGGTTTCATAGGCTAATTAAACAATGAGAAAAATTAATGTTGTTTAATAAGAAATACTAGCGATTTTCACGGAAATAGTGGCTTATGGATGGAGATCGCAATTCGCGCCTTTTCCACCTGACGATTATCACTAGGAAATGCCGCTCTTACATCTCACGAATCAAAAATGAGCTTGGTGGTTGGATTGAAGAACTTGACCAGATTAAAGACAAATTTGTTCTAGATTTTTCTCAACGATTTTCCTCATGTCATAATTCCACGACCACCTGGAACCCATGCTAGCATTGCGAAAAGTTATAGCTGTAGAAAATTTAGATCTCATTAAACCTGTTACGGCAGCTAAAATTGAGCAAGCCATATTTCAGATGAATCCTTATAAAACTCCTGAACCTGATGGGTTTGCTGCATGCTTTTTTCAAAAGTTTTGGCCTCATTTAAAGGACCAAACTTGTCTGGCCATACAAGATTTTTTCCATTCCGGTAAATTACTCAAAGAACTTAATCATACATTATTTGCTCCCATTCCTAAAACTGCGAATCCGGAAACTACTTCCAAGTTTTGTCCTATTAGTTTATGCAATACCTTCTATAAAATTATTGCCAAAATCTTAGTTAATGGAATGCAGCCTATACTAGAGCGTCTTGTACAACCAACCTAGAGTGCCTTTGTGTCTCACCGGGCCATTCATGACAACATTCTGCTAGCTCATGAAGTTATGAATAAATTCCATCATCTGAAAGGTTGTAAAGGTTATGTTGCGCTTAAATTCAATATGGAAAAAGCCTATGATCATCTTGAATGGGATTTTTTGACTCATTGCCTCCAAAGCATGGGCTTCTACCCCAATTGGATTGGTTGGATACAAGAATGTGTTACCACAGTCACTCAGCTCTTGTCAACAATGAAGTATGCGGCTTTTTTAAGCCTACCCGAGGATTGCACCAGGGTGACCCTCTATCACTGTATTTATTCATTCTATGTATGGATATCCTCGCCCAACAACTTTCTTGTCAAGCTTCATAGCCAAAATCCGATATTGGTTTTAAAATTGCTCCCCATGCGGAGAGAATCCCCTATCTCCTTTTTGCAGACGACAGCCTTCTCTTCTGTAAAGCTTTCTCCCAAGCTGCTTTCAAACTTAAACATTTACTGGATACATTCTGCCAATAATATGGATAATTAGTTAACTTTCATAAATCAAATATTGTCTTTTCTAAGAGCACGTCTAATCTAGATAAGCTACATGTTGCGGGAATATTCAATTTTCCACAGAGCTCTTCGCTGGGCCATTATCTTGGTTGTGCAGTTTTTCAGGGCCGACCTACACTACATTCGTTTCAAAATCTGCTCAGTAAAGCTTCTAATAAATTAAGCAACTGGAAAGCTAATGCTCTGTATAAGGCAGGGCGTACAGTACTTATTCAATCTAACCTTAAAGCTTTACTTGCTCATATCATGCAATGTTTCAAGCTCCTTATATCAGTCACACAAAAGTTGGATAAAGTCAACCAGAATTTCTTTTGTTAGACCTTCACCTCTGAAAACGGTTGTCCACTAGAGGCTAGGGATAAAATCTGTAGACCAAAACAGATTGGTGGGCTGGGCCTGCAGAAAATCGGAGCAGTTCATATTGCTTTTTTAGCCAAACTTACCTGGAAATTTCTCACCTAGCCCACGAACGTCTGGGTCATGCAAATGCGAGCTAAATATGGCACCCCTGATGATTTTTTTCGCTGTGGCTCAAAGCAATCCAACTCTTGGATTTGGAAATGTTTACTTGGCCAATGGCAGTTTGTTGCCCAAGGGCTGCGGTGGCAATTGGGTAATGGCCACATGATCAATTTTTGGACACATATTTAGTGCCATGACTCTTGTCTTGCTGATATGATGGATATCGATAACCCGCACAGGCTGGATCGTATACTCAAGGTCAGCACCTTTATCCTTCCTAATAAGACATAGGATGTTACGAAACTTTCGCAAATACTACCTCCTGTACTTCTCTCTCATGTACTTGCGGTCCCCATACCATTCTCTGACGTTTAGGATAAGTTTTGTTGGGGTCTTATAGGTAATGGGGAATTCTCAGTCAAGTCCGCTACTTGGAAGGCCTAAGGCAATTTAAGCCCTGACTCATCCCCATGGAAGTTTAAATGGATATGGAAGCTGGATGTCCTTTCCAAAATTTAGGTTTTTCTCTAGCAGTTATGTCACAATGTACTTCCCTCTCGAGGTATATTATTACGATGTGGGCTACCCATAGATCCAATATGCCCAGCTTGCCTTTCCCAAGTTGAAGATACGAAGCATCTTTTCGCATATTGCCCGTTTGCCAAGCGAGTTTGGGACATGGCCTTGGAGCATGGTTGCCGACCACTGTTTACATCAGTGCAACACACCATTCAGGATGCTTTACATGACTTGTATCTTCGGTGTCGGGGCATTATTCCTAGAATTGCGGTATTACTATGGACCATTTGGAAAAGCCGGAATGTCATTGTCTTCTAAAATGCTATACCCAACCCTTTGGGTTCGCTCATTCGAGCTATGCACAGTTGGTCGGAATGGAAACAATGACACCGATCTTCTCTTCTTTCCTCTCCATTTCATTCTTCAGAACTAACCTTCACTATTCCAATCACCCAACATGTTGGGTGGACTCCTCCTCCTGAAGGCATGATCAAACTCAACTTTGATGGAAGCTCATCACCTGCTGGAGCACCAGCGGCAAATATATTGCGTGATAGTCAAGGCCGATTCATCAAAGTTGGGGCCCGATTCATGTTTTTTGTACCTATTCTAGTGTCTGAAGCTACTGCACTGCATGATGGTCTTCGAGCAGCCATTGAAACTGGTTGCCAGCAACTCCAAATGAAGGGGGACAATCAAGTTGTTATTCAAGCCACACTGGGGAATGCCCTTATCCCTTGGAGAATTCAAATGCTGATACATGATATTCAAGCCATGTTGGCAAGGTGCTCTAGTGCCTGTGTTCGCCATGTCTATAGAGAAGGTAACGTGGCAGCGGGCTCATTAGCTAAGTTGGGTGTGTCATCTTAAAATTCTTAAACGTATTGTACCTCCCCGCCTCCTGAGCTTTCTCGTATTTTATATGATGACTATTTAGGTATATCCCTTGAGAGAAGGACTATCTAGACTGCATGTACTTACCCTTGCAAAAAAAGAATATTGTTTGAGCATATATTACGAGAACATTTTCCACATCCATGTAGCTCAAATGGTAGAGTGCTCAAGTTTGCATGAAGTGTTCAATGCCCTGCATGTTCAGGGCCTGTTCTATTTTGCGGTTTAGATAGATAGATAGATGTAAGGAGATGTAAGGAACTGTAAGGAGCTGTAAGGAGATGTAAGGAGCTGTAATAAAATGTAAAAAGTTGTAAGGAGCTGTAAGGTTGGATATAAAGAGTTATTGAATTGTTGAAGAGTTGTATAATATAATTTATTTTATAATGAACGTTTTGGATGAAAAATAATAATATTAAAATAATATACTTATTAAAAATAAATAATTAATTAAGTTAATTACACAACATAAAATATATTAATCCCCATAAATTTGGTGAATAAAATTTCGTCCAAGATTTTTATATGAACATTAGTTTGATACAAAGTATAACCAAAAAAAAAAAATAAAACTTTTTTGACAAAATTGAATACAACTCTTCAAATAAATTCCTATTTTAAGTAAATAATTTTAAATGTAAATAAATATATGGTCATCTATAATAATATATATTTTATGTCAAAACTCAAATATAATTTACGTCGTTATATTATGTTTTTATGTTTATAAAAATGTTGTGTTCATAAAATATTTATAAATATTGTATATTGGTAGTATCATTAAAAAATATATATATATTTCTGTAACTAAAATAAATGAATGTTATAGAAAATCTATGAGATGTAAGAAGATGTAAGGAGATGTAAGAAGATGTAAGAAGATGTAAGGAGTATGTTAAGGATGTAAGGAGCTGTAAGGAGATATAAGAAGTTGTAAGGAGATGTAAGCTCTTAGTTAAATCCTAAAAAACGCGAAATAGAATCGAAAGTTTGGTTTTTTTTGGACCAACGAAATCTTATATATATGGGAAGACCTATAATTAAGTTACGAGCCATTAAAATTTTGGAGGTTTAAGGTGTACTAGTAGTAGTAGTAAAAATAATTTAATAATAATAGTAATAATAACAACAACAACAACAACAACAATAATAATGGATACTAACAATTTGATATTTTGGCAGTTCAGTGTTAGACAACAATATATTCATTTTCCTTGGATCTCAATAGGCTAACCTTACAGGATAGTTATTTCATCATATCCTAACGAGTTTTAACGTTGTGACTTACCAGATGACTTATAGGTAAACTATTATTGAACATGTGTATGATTGGTGCTACGAGAAATTTGTCCGACTTGAATATCTAAATTTTTTCGACCTGAAAAAATTGGGTATGGTGATGAATTTTTTGTTCGAATTTTAAATCTAGATATGCCATGTTTCCTATTTTTATTGTCGGGATCCGATTCTGACACATTGAGGGGGTGTTTGGTGAGTAAAAAAGGGTTGAGGACTTGAATCCTCAGGTTTCAAGTTCCACTCCCTAATGTTTGGTGATAAATTTGGAAAAAAGAACTTGATACTTGGGGGGATCAAGTTCCCCCATAAACTCCTAGAACTTGAACCCTCCTATTATTGGGGGGTTTCAAGTTCTCATCCCTAGGATTCAACATCGTTATTGTTGTTGTTGTTGTTGTTGTTGTTGTTATTGTTATTATTATTATAAAAAATTATTATTATTATTATACTATAATTATAATAATTATTATTATTACTATAATAATAATAATAATTATTATAGTAATAATATTATAATAATAATTATGATTATTATCATATAATTAAAATTATAATAAGAAAATAATTATTATTATACTATAATTATAATAATAATAATTATTACTATAATAATAATAATAATTATAATAATATAATAATATTATTATAATTATGATTATGATTATCATTATTATTATATAATTATAATTATAATAAAAAAATAATTATTATTATTATACTATAATAATAATATAATAATAATAATTATTATTATTATAATAACAATAATAATAATAATAATATAATAATTATTATTATAATAATTATTATTATAATATAATAATTATGATTATTATTATATAATTATAATTATAATAAAAAAATAATAATAATTATTATACTATAATTATAATATTAATAATTATTATTACTATAATAATAATTATAATAATAATAATAGTATAATAATTATTATTATTATTATAATAATTATTGTTATTATAATATAATAATTATGATTATGATTATATAATTATAATTATAATAAAAAATTATTATTATTATTATACTATAATTACAATAATGATTATTATTATCACTATAATAATAATAATAATTATAATTATAATAATAATTATTATATAATAATTATTAGTATTATTGTACTTATTATTATTATTATAGTAATTATTATTGTTATTATAGTAAATATTATTATTATTATAAATATTCATACTTGCATATAATATTTCTAAAATAAAAACAGAGTTGATTCCATTCCAAAACTACTCACCAAACAGCAAGGAGTGGGACTTGATTCTATTCCAGTTTTTACCAAACAACTGGGTTCAGGATTCAAGTTCCATACCCAACCCCCCAGGATTCAAGTTCTGATTCCATTCCATTCCAATTTTCCTCACCAAACAGGGCCTGAAATTGACCTTCAAAAAACCCAGACATTGAACGTCAATTTATTGCCCTTTTTTGACATTATTCGACTCGTCTGACCCCTATTCTACCTGAACTCGAATTGTTAACAACATTATGTATTATGGTGGTTATAAATATCTTACATTACTTTCTTTTCTTTGCAATGAATATAGGCAATTTAAATTGCCGAAAATTCAAAAAGGCGATCAGGTATTAGTAAGTTGCTTATATGTACATAAACGGAAAGTAATCGATTACTTATTACCACCATCAAACATTTGTTAAGAATTAGCGGCCACATAAACTTTTCGATGAGTTATACAACGTACAAAACTTAGCAGTGATACGCTAAAAATAAGTACTTCATTGCATTAACCGGGATGGAAGAGAAAAATAGTATATCATGGTCCCAATGCTACTAAATGTTGTTTGTTGACAAATGTAACAATTAGCGATATTGCGAAATTCTTATGAATGTCAAAACTTTAACATGCACCAAAGAAATTTTTTAAAAAAAAAAATCCATATGCATAAGCATGGACACAAATACTCCTATAACTGTTAATTTTTATAAGGGGCATGTTCTTTTCAACTTATAAGAAGTATTTCTAAGTGTTTATTGTTGAATGATCCTGAAATATGATGAAAATATTAAATGGTTAAAGAAAATATAACTAAAATACTTAATAGTGCTTAATTGTTCTGAATGATACTGAATTGTGCTGAATGTTGTTGAATGTTAATGATAAATACTTATGATAACTCAAAAAGAACATGCCCAAGGTGTACTTAATGTACTCTTTCATATGTAAGATACTTTTAAAAATAATTTGGGACTAATATGTAACTTTTTTTGTATAAATTTTAATTTTAACTTCCCATACAATAGCGGGGCACAAACTAGTTTGAATCAAATAACAATGTTTTTTAAATATTAAGAGATAAAGACTTTCTTACAAATTAATGGACTTGTCTTTTTTTTTGGGGTTAATAACTAAGGTGATCAGGTGAAGACCCAAGATCCACGTGATCAAATAATGGATTTATGATTTTGGATTGCATAAGCGCAATTATTATTCTTGTTACAATTTAAACATGTTGGTTATTCATCGTTAAAAAGTTAAAACTTATGAGTTGTTCGTTGTTACTATTTATTTTTTCGGTATTTGTTCATTTTGGAACTAAATATATAAATAACAGTTATCTTGGCGTGACATAAAAGGTTTGCATTAAATGAATTTGATTTTTTTGAGTGTATATAGTCAATTTTATCTGTCCAAGAGAGTAAGAAAAAGACCATCCTTGATCTGTTGGGTCAACCTAAAATCGAAATACACCCAACATATATTCCACCCGAACCCAAAATACATCTGATCCATATTTACCCGAACCTGAAATACAACGATCTGTACTCTACCCGACCACCTGAACTAGCATCAAGAATCAAATGTTACTTGATCCGAGGCCAAATCAAAATCACCTAACCTGAATCTAAATCAAACTGAGATGACCTAAAAAATGATTGAACTTGAACTTAAATCAGATCAAATGATCTGTTTTTTTAGGTCTACTTACATTACGAGATTAAAATCTCTCAACTACCCTGAAATGCTTGTATCCCAGCATTTTGCCAGTATTACCTAACATTTGACAGTTACATTAACTGTTTCCTGGTTGCCTATGGCAAAGTTCAGTGATAAAACTATGTTTTCCTTAGAAAACTGAATAAGACTAACATTCAGTCGCAGTACTTGCTGATTTAGCTGGAATGTCTAAAGTGTCATTACTCCACACAGAGAATGAGGGATAGAGAGTACTTAAAAAGAGGATGCCTTTTTTTATAACTCATATAATGCACCAATAATTATCACCATGTGCAGGTTAAACTTACCCATTTGCACACTAGCTCGCAAAATTTTTTTGAAAAACGCACCCGAGATTTTGTTGATCCAACCAAAAAATAGTAAATCAGAAAATCAATCAAACGCTTTGTGTGGAGATCTATTCTTCACTTCCTACGTCTCTGCCATGTGAACTCTGTCTCGGTCACTGCGCCTCCCTCCGTTCTCACTCTGATATTCCCCCTCACACCATATCCTCCCTCTTATTTTTCTCTCTCATGGGGCTTCCCCCCCCCCCCCCCCCCCCCCCAAAACAAAATAATGGAGACACTTGACATCAAATCCCACTTCTCCAAACTCGTCAACTTCCATCTCCCTCTGGCTACACCGTGTAAGTCTCTGTTCACTCTTGCTTTTAAACTTGTTTTTTATTCAATGAATGTTTTATAAAATGGCAGCAATGTTTTTAGCTCGTATTTTAGAGAATAGAATTAGATCATGCATGTGGACTTGGGAAATTCATAGACCTGACAAATAGGTTGTTCTCGAGTGTGGATTGGAATTATTTTTGGGTTGGATTGTGTTTTGAACTTTTGACGGAATGTTTGGGTCATGTCGTTCTCAATTCAAGTCAATTAGTTGGTTCAGTACACTTGTTTGACAAATACGGTTACAGCATTCTAAGTTATGTTCGGTTTGAGTCCAGTCAATTTTTTTTCCCTTCTCCTTTGTGATCAATTCTGATTCTGACTCAGAATCAGATTAGCATTATTCTGATTTAGAGTAAAATATGTATCTTCTACCTCATTTAAGTTGGGTAATCTAATATGAATCGATTTGATCAAATCTAAATAGATATACAAGGTTACTTGTGCCAACGTCTTTCCTAATTTTTGCAATAATCTTTTGATGGACACTTTCTGTGCTAGTCATATTATTTTTATTTCACAAATGCACCTGCTCATATTTGCTGACCACAATTAAATTCTGAGACATTAACATGCGCCATTAATTTTTGCCATCTGTTATGCTCCATTAGTTTAAATAATTAAAAATCTTCCTTCTCCATATTTTTTCCCTCTCAGTTGCCCTCCTTGTCATGGATGAGTATCCATACTTAGATTATTTTAACTTCCCTACTTCCTCTGAACCGTTCAAATTCTTACATTATGCGTCTCTTCATAATTTTTTTCAACCCTTTTTTTTTTTGGAAAGATGTAGGAGGTTAAGGTAGATACAAGTCCCCCCTTTTTTACAAAATTAGAATGGGGTGCACATCTTCATTGCTTCGAGGAGGTGGGGGAAGGAAGATGAAGATGTCCATTTCAGATATGGTTGTCTTTGCCCCTGCAATGCTAATACCAGTGCCATCTGACCTTCACAAAGGACTCAAAGGGTTGGTTCCTAAGGATCTCCTGGACCGCCTCACCGCTCTTCGCAATCGTATCATTTTACTCTCAGAAGACACTAGTAAGGCCCCAAACCCCGACACACATACACGGACACACACAAACAAAAATGGGGGGTTTTGATAGTTTGATGTCGTGGTTTAAGTTGAACATTTTGAAAATCCCCTGATTGATCTCTGAATGCAGATGTTGATGATTCTGCCATTCCTGAGATAAAGCAGGCTCTTGAGGAGTATTTGTCTGTCCTACTTGGACTCACTAAGAAAGGTGCCAACCTCAATCTAGTTGCTTAACTTTATTCCTAATCCCCCCCCCCGGGGGCCCTTTGATAAAGGCTCAATTCCCTTGCTCCAAATTGTTGCAGAGTATGCTGCTCAGGAATCAGTGCAATTCAAGTGGAGATATCTAGACGATGGAAGACAGGTAAGAATGTGATTTGAAAGTGTTGATATTTTACACCGACAAAAAAAATAAATTCAATTTCAAATCTGTACTTTAGATTCTCATCAAGGTACGTTGATGGAGGCTAGATGTAGCGGTCTTAGTCAAGTTTATTTCCTAACTGTCAGACCCTCGGTTGCAAACTTTTTAATTGACTACTATTCTATCAAAAAAGAAGTGAACAGAGGTTTCATTATATATTTGGCAATGGCCAATGGGCTACTGTAAATTTCCACACAAAATAACTCTTTCAGCTGTAAAAATGTGTATTAGTGTCGCGGTTTGAATTTGTTGTGTTTGATCAATCAAGTTGAGATCTTGAACTTTGTTGAGCAGGTGAGTTCTGTATTGAGCTCTTGGTTCGAAGTATTGTGCGTTGTTTACACACTGGCTGTGTTGACATTGATTGAGGCCAATATGCTGCTGATTCCTAAGCAATATGCTGGTTCTTCTGACACAATAGTTTCTACAGGTACATGTATTTTGATTGCAATTTAAGTTCTGCTAAATCTGCTAATTTTTAGAGACGAGAAGGGGAAAAAAAGGGTTAACATTGGTTGATTGTTTACAAGATTGCCAAAGGGATGCAGTTGATTTTCTTTTGAAGGCATCAGGTTACTTGGACTTCTGTGTTAAGAACATTCTTCCTCAACTAGGCCCCGAGATCAAGTAGGTAAAGCATTTTTTTTTTCCCCAGGATTAATCACATACTGCCAAATTCTACACTAATTGGACATTAATTAACCAACTAAACATACATTCTAGTGAGGTTCCATCTCAAAATTTTGATAGGTATTGAATGGAGTAATTCACTAACTTATATGCATGTTTATGATTGCTTATTTTGTCAATATTCGAATGGATGCTTTAAACACGGAAAATTTCAAGCAAATTGTAAGATCATTTCTTCTATGAACAGGTTGCCCAAGGTTTTGCATGAAGGCACATTAGAGGCTCTTTCTCTTCAAGCTCTAGGCCAGGTACTGCTGATTTGAACAAGTTCCGAATATGTATCATGTTTTATGGGACTTGCAATTACAATTTAATGGAGCACATAAAAATTTCAGTTGTTAGTTCAAGAGAAAAGAAATTTTACAGTTGTTTGATGCATTACTTGTTTTCCAGAAATGTGGGTTTAGCAATAGGAATATTTTCACCAGAATAGCCGTTAGAATTCACATAGACACCTGCAGATGGTCCAAGCCAAGTTAGTTTTGAATTTAGTCAATGCTCAGCTTTTGGGCCTAGTCATTTTGCATTTTTGCATATTGGATGTATCCAGGCTTTCAGTCATTTTGTCAACTAAATTTGCCAAGAGCGTGCAAACTATGTTGATAAGGTGAATTCCATTTGGTCGGGTCAATTCAGTTAATCAGAAAACTGTGTTGCCTTTTTTTTGACTTTGGGTTGGGTAATTTAACATGGCTAAGCTTTGCCAAGCCAGTGCGGTTCTGTGAAATCAGATATTTAGATGCCCGAGAAATAGAAGCTAGTGTTCAAAACTTAGTTGATCAGATTCAGTTATGCTGATGTTGAAAACTTAATGAATCAGATTCATTCATACTGATCTTCTCAAGCAAATGCAGGGTACAGAATTGCAGCTTGGTTTGGCTTTAGAAAACCAAAAAGCCACACTATCGGTTAAGAGGAGGCTAGCATGTGAGCAACTAACTTATTTCACTCAGGTAAAGAAGTTTGTGACACTTACATATTTCTAACATTTTGTAACATCTCTTCAAAGATCCACATCCATGGCCAAGAAGTCCTACCTTTCGGGGGGGAGGGTTGAGGTTAGGGTCCGTTGTAGTTGCTTTACCCCTGAATCGCATGGACACATGTTTTTGCTGGATTCTAATAAAAATGGTTTAACGAAGCATTATGCTTTAGTATACTATAACTCAAGATAAAAATTTTGTGTAGAAGTGAGAAATCTTAGCTGTTGAACTGATAACAACTATAGCTGTTGCATAATTTTTGTCCTCAGGCTCACTATGCCTTGTGTGGAGAAAAAACCAATGAAGGTGACGTTGGAAAGCAATCATTGTTCATCAGATACAAATTCCTAGAAGCCAAGGTACTTGCCTTCATCCTCTTTTACTTGTAAACTCGGGGCCTCTGTGTTTGCTATTGTGATGTGATTAATGAATACGCATCAACATTATCAGGCTGCAGCTTATTTCTATCATGGTCTAATCCTTGACAAGAGCAATGAACCGTTTTCCCATATCAATGCAATATGCTGTTTACGTGCTGCTGAGGACGTCCTCTTTGAGAGCAAAAAGGCATGTTTAAACTTTTGCCTGGGTAGGCCTGTCACCAGGTATGATTGCATGCATTATCCCTGTCGAAAATTATGTGGACCGTTTCACTAGATAGCCCAAAGAGGCAAAGAATCCAATGTTGACCAAAGTCAAAGTCAACTGAACTGACCTGATATTAGCCCACTAACATTGATTTGGCAGGAAAGCAGTTGAGAAGTTTATCAGCCACATTCACATAAGACCTGAAATTCACCTGAATCCAATCCACTTTGAATATTCCAACATGCTTTCAACAGACCCAAAATTAATCTGAGCCAGATACAAACTGAATGATCTGTCTGTTGGGTCTACATAAAACCACTTACAGCTGTCTAGAGTGGTGTTACATATACAAGTAGTAAAACATGAGTTTCTGCAGCACATAGTTTTCGATAATTCCACTTGACTACGTAGCCAAAATTCTAAAGCATGAACGTAATGCTAGAAAATAGGTAAATCTAGCTAGAACAGCATGAGATCTTCCTATGTTTCCCATGTCTAGAGCTCCTCTCCTCTGGGGTCCAATGAAGCACTTTCACCAAAAGATACCGGACACTGCTTCAAAGAAGTTTCAGATGTATGGATGCTTGTTGGATCAAGAGAAGTACGTCATCATCTTTCTCACTTTCTCTTTTGCTTTTTGAGGTCCTCCTATTAGAATGATGATGTCTGTATAATACACTATGCATGAATGCACCAAAATGCAGGGGCTTACAACCACCTCCTGAACTGCCAGAGTTCCAATTATCATTGAGACCAGATGATTATGAGTTGCCTGCTGTTGACCTTGCTTGGAGTAGGGAAAATTGGGACACGCTGGGACAACCCCTTAAAGTGCATCATATCTAGAAGACATGGAAGATGAGATTGAGGCAGAAACCCAAGAATGTTGACTTCTTTCTGTATTAACTCGTTCGATCTTTCAGTTTTGGCTGTTCGATATGGTGTCATGAATGTATCTCTAAGGATTTATGTATATCATTGTCTAGTATATGGTATAATGAACACAGAAGTTAGTAAGTTACAGGCATTTTCTGATCTTGCGCTGTGATCAGTTGCTGATGTACAATCTTATGTGAAATATGTCAGAGTACATAGTCAAAGGGCAAATCAATTTCAACAAATACTGCAGATTAGCGACATTTCAGAAAAACCGCGGCGAATGAAGAACTGGTTTACATATATGTGCTTTCAATCTCATCATGTTTTGCATGAAACGGGAGCTTGTACGTACACATGATTGTCATAACGAAAAGGCAGTGGGAAGCCAAGTGCAAAAAGTCCATATGGAATAATATTGCCATCCCAAATCAGGCAATTTAACTTTGCACTCAATGTGCAACCCACCCTACTGCAACTGTTGCTGTACAAGTAAACACATCAATTCGAGGGTAGGCAATGGGCCGGTCCCTTTGGACCAAATTGGTCAATCCATTCTAAATAGGGTTGATAATGGGCCATGATAGTCAATCTATCACTGCCTTGTTTAATGATGCAATATTATTTTGACTTACATATGATACTTATTTACATGCTATGCATGTACGACTTTATTAATAACAATTTATATGCAATAATGATTATTATATGGATTTAACAAAAAAATTATTATATGGAAGTTTTTTTTAGTACATGTTTGCTCAAACAAGCTGACCTTAAATCAGTACGACCTAGCTCATTTATTCACATGAAAATCCAACCGTACCCTGTTTGTTAATAGACTAACCTTGATCCAACTCGAATCACTTTACTAATCGGGGGATCCAACCTATTGTCCACTCCTCCATATCATCCACACCATCACAATCTGACAAGAAAGCCTTGTTTTCTTCGGATTACCTATGCTTGATTACAAAAGCTACAGACTAATTATTGTTGTGTGTAAATGGCATACTCTAACTCCTTTGTTTTCCCTTCTCATTTTGTCCCACATTGGTAGTTTTGGGAGTTGGAGTGGGGTTTATATTTGCCTTCCTACTTTGGGCCTATTGAATAACATCAAGCTTGGTTTTGGTAAGGGTGTGGGATGTGGGTAAACACCACACATGCACGCTGACTAGCTGGATATGATGTAGCAGGGGCATGGGCTGTGCCTTGGGCCTCTTCTGCTAATTTTTGGGGAAAGTTTCTTTTAATATTTTTTGGTCCGTTCAAATTTTTCTCCTTAACGCTAGTTGACCAGGTTTTTAGTAGAAGGAGTCATGTTCCTAATGTAGGTAGGAATGCACTCTGCACTATATAAGTTCAAGGATCATCCTATTTTGTAGCCAGGAAAATACTCTGCACCACACAAGTTCCTCCTTTTCCTCACTAGCAACACCTCCACTTCTAGTATAAATAGCCTCCTCCCCTGCACGTTCAAAACACACCAACCATCTCTTCTCCTCTCTTCTTTTTCTCTCCTTCCAACCGTTCTCCTAACTGTTCTGGGCAAGTGCGGTTTTGTGTATTCTAAGCTTCTGGCCGTGAGTGCACGCATTCAGCAAGCTAGCTGTGTAAACCATGGGAAGCGAACGACTGTTTTCGATTCGCACCGAAGTCGAATCGAAATCGCTTTCAAGGTAGTAGTACTCCCATGGCATAGCTTCGGTTCCCATCTCCCTGTCATTGATTTAGACCTATTTTTCTTACAATTTAAAAGCAATTTCTATGTTATGCATAAATCAATTCGAACCTATGGACGGAACCAACTACAAATGTTGGTCCCAAAAGCTTCTGATTTTCTTTGAACAGTTAGAAGTGGATTATGTGTTGTTCTCTGACCTATGTAAAGAGAACAATGCATCTGAAACCTCTGCTACTTCCCCTGATAGATCAGTCAAAGATAAAAGCATGACTGCTATTAAGACTCCTTTGAAAAAATTTGAGAAAGATAACAAAATGGTTAGGGGGCACCTATTGAATCATATGCCTAACCTCCTGTTCAATTTGTTTGTTACCTTCAAATCTGCCAAGATCAATTGAGAGAAATTGAAGGTCAAGTATGGAGCTGACGACGTTGAAAAGATGAAATATGTGGTCACTAAATGGCTGCATTTTCAGATTATTGATGAAAAGCCAATCATGGAACAGGTTCATGTTTATGAGAACCTGTGTGCAAAAGTTTTGAGTGAGAATATGAAGATGTGTGAAATTCTGCAAGCCAATGTGCTGATCGATTCCACCATCTTGGAGTGACTGCAGGAACCAACTGAAACATAAGAAGAAAGAACTCACTCTACAGGTACGTATCAGCCACATGAGAACAGAAGAACCCAATTGCCTGAAAGATAAGATGGATTCTCTCTCTCTTTAAATTCTAACCTAGTTGAATCTACTGTGCCTACAAATAGAGACAGGTTTAAAGGCAAAGGTAAGAAGAACCAGAAGTTAAACTATGCTAAGCAGCAGAACAAGTTCAGCAATAAGATTCAGAAGCCAAAGGGGTTATGCTATGTCTGCGGCAAGCCGGGGCACAAAGCATACTAGTGTCCATTTCGCAAAGGGCAGTCATAGTTGAACCGAAAGCCTATAGTCAAGGCCAACCTTGCCAAAGACGTAGAAATCATCTGTGTAATGGTCGAAGAGGCAAACCTAGTTGCAAACAATGTTAAATGGATATATGATACTGGAGCTTCAAGGCACTTACGCGCCAACAAAGAGCTTATGTAGGACTTCAAAGACGTGACAAATGGTGAATGCGTCTACATGGAAAACTCTACAATAGCTAGAGTTATGGGTAAAGGGAAGATTCTTTTTAAATTTACTTATGGCAAATTACTGTCTTTAAGTAATGTGCTGTATGTGTCTTTCCTTCGTAGAAATTTAGTTTCTAATATACTTCTCAACAAGGCTGGATTCAAAACTTTTGTTGGAGATGACAAAGTTATTATCTCTCATAACGGGGTCTTTGCTAGGAAGGGATACCTGAATGGAAGCCTGTTTGTACTTAATCTTGCTTCTGAGACTATGAATGAAAATGCTTCAAGTTCTGCTTATATTGCTGAGTCTGTTGATTTGTGTTATGGTACGTTTGGCCACGTTAATTTTGCATCCATTAACATACTTAAAAATATGAAACTTATATCTGCTGTGAATGTTGAAAATTTCACCAAATGCTCTGTCTGCATAGAAGCAAAATATGGCAAAAATCCCTTCAAGTCGGTTACTAGCAGACAAAAAACATTGCTAGAACTAGTATATTCAGACTTAACTGACTTCAAAAACACATCTAGTAAGGGAGGAAAAAGGTATTACATCACCTTTATAGATGACTGCTCTAGATATGCCAAAGTTTAGCTCTTAGGTCTAAAAATGAGGCTGAGGAAATATTTCTGAAATGCAAAGTAGAGGTAGAAAACCAATTGGACCGAAAGATTAAGTGATTTAGAATCGATAGGGGTGGAGAATATGAGACAAACTCCCTGACAGCCTTTTGTGAGAAAAATTGCATAATACATGAGGTTAGTGCATCTCATACTCCCCAACAAAATGGGATAGCCGAACGCAAAAATAGAACTCTTAAAGAAATGATGAATGCCATGCTTTTGAGTTCGAGAGTTCCTGATAATGTGTGGGGGAAAGCTGTATTATCAGCTTGCTATATCCTTAATAGAGTACCCCATAAGAAGTTAGACCAAACACCTTATGAATTGTAGAAAGGCTATACTCCTAATTTGAGTTTCTCAAGGGTGTGGGGGTGTTTGGCTAAAGTTCCCGTACCTAATTTCAAATGGGAAAACATAGGTCCTAAAACCTTCAATTCTGTGTTTAATTGGTTATGCTTAAAATAGTGTTGCATATAGATTCATGTCATTAAATGACTTCTCTATCTGTGAGTCTAGGGATGCAGAATTTTTTGAGCATGTATTTTCTTTGAAAAAGAATGATTCTATTACTGTGCATGAAAGCACACCTGTGTATGATAATGTGCCTTTGTCTGTCTCCAGTTTTGGAGTTAGAATCTCAGTTGATGGACCTAGGAGGAGTAAGACACCTAGAGTTGAGGCTATTTTCGGTCTTAACTTCCTCAGTAATTTTTTATTGAAGACTTTGATGTTAATTTCTTATCTGATGGAATAGTATCTGCTTTCTTTGTCGAAGAAGATTCAAAATCCTATGACGAGGCTGTGAGATCTATAGATGTTAGTTTTTGGAAAGAAGCCATTAAAAGTGAATTAGATTCCATAGTATCTAATCAAACTTAGGAGTTCGTTGAATTATCTAAAGGTTGTAAACCCATTAGTAGTAAATGAATCTTCAAAAAAAAGTTAAGACCTGATGGTTCTATTAACAAATATAAAGCCAGACTAATGATAAGGGGATTTGACCAGAAAAAGGGGCTTGACTACTTTGACACATTTTCTCTTGTCATTAAGATAGCCACCATTAGAACTCTAGTCGCCTTAGCTTCCATTCATGGTCTTGTTGTGCATTAGATATATGTGAAAATAGCATTCCTTAATGGTGACCTAGAGGAAGAGATTTTATACGACTTAACCTGAGGGTTGTACAATTCCTGAACAGGAGAAAAAAGTATGCAGGCTTAGGAAATCTCTTTATGACCTTAAGCAAGCTCCTAAATAGTGGTATGAAAAATTTGATAGCACAATAGTACAAAATGGCTTTGTTGTGAACAGCTCTGACTTCTGTCTGTATTCAAAGGTGATAAGTTCAGATTATGTGATGATATGTCTATATATGGATGACATGTTGATATTTGACACTAATATACATGTTGTTAATGAGACTAAAAAATTATTATCTTTTCATTTTGAAATGAAGCACATGGGTGAAGCGGACGTCATCCTAGGGATTAAGATAAGAAAGACTAATGATGGTCTTTCTTTGTGTCAGTCTCATTACACTGAGAAAGTGTTGAAGAAATTTAATTGTTTTGACGTGCTTCTAGTGAGAACTCCTTATAACCCTAACATACATCTTAAAAAGAATAAAGGGCTCAGTGTCTCCTAAAGTAAGTATGCTAAAATCATAGGAAGTGTGATGTTCCTAATGAATTATACTCAACCTGACATTGCTTATACTAGTAGTCGACAGAGTCGTTATACTCATAACCCTAGTAAAGAACATTGGGATGCATTATTTCATTTGCTTAAGTACTTGAGAGGTACTATGGACTGGTATTTGCATTTTAGTAAATTTTCTACTATGTTAGAATGATTTTGTGATGCAAACTGGGTCTTTGATAATGATGTAGTTAGTTCTACAAGTGGTTATGTATTTACCTTAGGTGGAGGAGCTATTTCATGGAAGTCTGCCAAGCATACTTGTATAGCTCGCTCTACCATGGACGCTAAATTGATTGCTCTTGAGTTGGCAGGTCAAGAAGTAGAATGACTGAAAAATCTACTAGCATATATACCACTGTGAGGGAGGTAGCCTACGGCTATTTCCCTTCACTGCAACTTGCAGGCAGCTATCAGAGTTGTATATAAGATAGCGTACAACAGAAAGAAGAGGCACATTCGTATCAGACATAGTGCTATGAAACATATGCTAAAACATGGTGTCATCTACTTAGAACATATGAAATTCGAGAGAAATTTAGCAGATCCACTGATCAAGGGCTTGACCAGGCAAATAGTTCTCGAGACGTTGAGGGGGATGGTACTGAAGCCCATGAATTGAGATAACATGGTGGATGCCCACTTGTAGTCAAACAAAGCCATATTGGTCTCAGTATACACTACATCTCCATCCCTATGGTGTATAGTAGTGCTTCTAAGAGGTTGAACTCTTTTAATAGATCCATAGCCTATTGGGTTGGTGCTATTGAGATGTACTTGATAGATTCCCAGATTGATATATGTGTGAGGTTGAGCAAAGTCTTGCTCTTAATAATTCCATACCATGATTATAGTAGTCCATATTGAGATGGACATAATGGAATTACCTACATAAGTGTGAAGATGTGACCTCTTCTATGAGAGGCTCTAGGCTGTCTCTCTAAAGCACTTATGAAATCCGAGGTGTGCGTATCGCCTTAAAATGTGCAAGTGAGTTAGCGCGGAATACACAGTGGCCATAAGGGGTAATGCGTGTTGTGGGGGTCTTAACCAGGTTCTATCAAGTTCAAGATTCATTCACTCGATAAACACGGTTGTCGCCCTACTTTCCTACGTATCAATTCAATCGAAAGATATTGATACTTAAGTGTCTAACCCGTCTTTTGCCCATATCTTCTCTTCATTAGTCTGTACACCATTAGTAGGGGGATTGTTGTGTGTAAATGACATACTCTAGTTCCTTTGTTTTCCCATCTCATTTTGTCCCACATTACTTTGGTAGTTTTGGGAGTTGGAGTGGTGTTTATGTTTACCTTCCTACTCTGGGCCTATTGGATAACATTGGGCTTGATTTTGGTGAGGGTGTGGGGTGTGGATAAACACCACACATGCGACCGCCGCTCGCCCACCCGGTCCGGGCAGGCCGGCCGACCGCGTCGCAGTGTGGGTGTAGGTTGTGGGCCTCGGGCCTCATTAGCTAATTTTTGGAGAAATTTTTTTAATATTTTTTGGTCCGTTCAGATTTTTCTCCTTAACGGCTAGTTGAGCAGGTTTTTAGCAGAATGAGTGATGTTCTTGATTTGTAGGCAGAAATACACTCTGCACCATATAAGTTCAGTGATCATCCTATTTTGTAGTGAGAAAAATACTCTACACCGCACAAGTTCCTCCTTTTCCTCACCAGCAGGAGCTCCACTTTTAGTATAAATAGCCTCCTTCCCTGCACATTTAGAACACACGATCCATCTCCTCTCTTCTATTCTCTTTCTCTCATTCCTACTGTTCTTCTCACTGTTATGGGCAAGTGTGGCCTTGTGTATTCCAAACTTCTGGCCGCGAGTATATACATTCAGTAAGCTAGCTGAGTGAACCTTCGGAAACGAACGGTTGTTTTCTGTTTGCACCGAGGTCGAATCGAACTCGCTTTCAAGGCAGTGGTACTCCCACGGCAGAACTTCAGCTCTCATTCCCCTGCCGTCGATTTAAACCTATTTTTCTTACAATTATGACATGTCCTCTCCACAGAGACACATTTGCACGCTCATATACTTGCTTACGTAATTGTTACATGATACCCCTTAGAGTAACAAGCGTCATACTTCAGTTATTCTTTCTCATTGTTAAAAATAATCAAATTCAACCATTTAAACAACTTTTTTTGTCATTTATAATTTCACGATCTCCACCTCCTCTTTTATCTCCATCTGTATGATCTCACTCTATCCTCTCTACCTTTATTTGTCTCTCTCTCTCTCCCCCCTCACTTTCAAATAAGTCACAGTTTATTATTTTGATTCAAATTTATTTTGTAACTGTAATTTTTAAGCAACATTTACTGCTTTTTTTGGCAATTTAAGCATTATATGAACCAATAGTCATAAAAATCCAGATGTATTTTGTGCAATTTAAGCATTACTTGAAGCAACAATCATACCAATGCATATGGAAAATTCGAGGTATGTTTCTAACTCTCTCTTTCTAGAAATCAAATATAATATCAATTACTTCATTTTTATCTTAGAAATCAATCCTATTCAAAAATTTTCTGTTGATTTTGGTTTCATCCAAATTTTTATCGTTTGATCTTGATTCGATCAACAGCTTCTTCCACATAGCTAGGTAAAACTGGCAAAAAGTGGAGACAATTTTGCAAATCTCAACCCTTGGCTTTTGTATCTGGATATCAAAGGTTTCGAGCATTTTCTTAATTTTTCTTGTTCTTTTGTTACTATACAAGTATTTTAATAAGCTTAAATTCATTGCTGAAAGGTTTCATGAATAGTGAAAATTGAGAGACTAATTGAGATTATCGAAAAATATACCAAAAATTCATTGATGAATCTATATGTTTAATCAAAAAATCATGCAAATTGTACACTCCTAAGCCTATGAATTTGGCTCAAAATAATTGTTATTTTTGAATTTTTATTTTGGGTTTTATTTATCTCGGCATAAAAATCAAAACAGTAAAGAAAGTGGGCTGAGAAGTGAAGTTGAAGCTACTTCCTAAAAAGCCTAAATCCATGGCCCAATTCTTCTTTTTTCCAGATGAAAAAAAAGAAAAATAAAACTCAAATGCCCTACCTCCCAGTCATTTGAAAGACTTAGGCCCTGTTCTTTTCGTGGTTTAATGAACCCCACCCACTCCTTCCCCCCCTTCCCACTCTTTCTCACACTTAAACAAAAATACCACTCCTTTCCACTTGCACCCACTCCTTCCCCTCCTTTCCCACGCTCCTTCATTCAACTCCCCTCTTCATTCAACTTCTTCCAACTCCTACCCACTCTCACCCACTCCTTCCCCTCCTTTCTCACACTTAAAAAAATACCACTCTTACCAACTCTCACCCACTCCTTCTCCCCCTTTTTCACACTCACCCATCCCACACCCATCATTTTTCACTACAAAGAACAGGGCCTTAATAGTTTCCTTGCCATTTATATTCTCTCTCCTCCTCTCGTTTCTTTCTTTCTTTAACCAGCCTCTTCCTCCATAACCACCAACCCTCATCTTCTCCACATTATTTGCTAGTCAATTGAACCACCTTTGTCTCTTTTCTCCGACACCGTTCATCAGTTATCCATCGAGATTTTTTCAGAGCAAATATTTCAAGAAGACTTAGTAAAAGCCCTAATCTAATCGTGGAAATGAGATGGAAAAAATCCAAGATTGGATCCACTTCATAACGGCAACTATGGCACCGATCATCCAGCAAAAAAGTCCAGATTTTATCCATATTTTGTGAAAATGGGAAGCTAGAATAGGTTAGAAATCTGTGTAAAAATAGAGGGGCGGGGAGAACTCGAGATGATCAGTTTAGCATCCATCTTCCATTGTAGTCTCAAGCTTTCTTTTGTTTCCCTTTCGATCATCTGTTCTGAGTCTTTAATCTCACAGATTTTGTATCGATTTTGAGGTTGTAATCTTACGGTTTTCGATTAATCGGACTGGAGTTCGAGTCCATCTTCTTCTCCATTTGAGACTAATCTTGATTTATGTTTATATCTTTGCTGTGAAATTTCACAAAAATTCGAATTGAATTTGGGTTGTCCATGTTTTCTAATTATCAAACCTTGTTCTCTTTTCGTGTTGAACCCTCTATTTTTTTTCGTTTTCATGATCTGTTTTATTGACTTCACTGTACATGAGCTTGCTTTTCATTCATTTGGCATTTGTTTGTTAATTTATTTTTTTCTTCTCTTGTTGCTTTTGTTACTTCACCTTTTTGACACAGAGCACGCATACTAGTGTGTAAGCATTGAGTCTCTACCATGTATCTTCTCATTTTGTTTAATTTAATTTAACTTATTTTTGTTTGGCTCTGCTTTGTTCCTAGCTCCCCTCTTCTTGCATTCCTTTATCTGACTACTTTGCAACCTTTGTCACTTGGGTCTAATCCTTGAATTTTTTTGGGCATTAGTCTAATTACAAAAGCAGTAGAGTTGTCTTCCTTACTTTATCATTATTCTTCATTATTTGTCATCTAGCTTAGGTCTTCAATTTGTTTATTTATTTTCATTGTTTTTTGGGTAATGCAAAAGCTAGATCGAGTGCCCTTGTTTTTTTGCCATAAAACACGTGGGTTTGTTTAGCTTTGCTCATTCTTGCATAGTAATGTCACTTGTTTTTTTTTTTTAAATAATTGGTCCACATATTATTTTATAGGAAGTATATGTGTGAGTTTAGTTTTTGGTTATATTCACTGGGTTTAGCTGCTACTAGCAATGTAGTTAATTAAGTGACAAAATTTGATTCTACCATCTCCGTGGGAATGACTCGTATTCACTATATAATACTATAAGTTGACGTCATGCGCTTGTGGCTACTTTTTTTATATCGACAAAGTCTTGGCGCCGTTGGCGGGGATGGTACGTATTCAATTTACCGCTTTTCGCTTGACTGTTTTTGTTTATATTTTAATCTTTTGTCAATTTTCTGATTCGTTTCATTTTCAGTTGTGTAGTTGTATTTAGATCACTTCTTAGTTGGTTCTTTTATTTCTTGTCAAAAAAAGACCCAAAAATGTGTTTGATGGCATGGGACTTGCATGATTGTTTGGATTAGGGAGCCTAAAAGAAGAAGACTCACTGGGTTCGCACCTAAACCTAAACCTGAATTTGAATTTGAAAGAATGTCTGGACAAGATAGGAATGAAAGAGCTTTAAATGAGATCTTTTAGCCTCGATATTCAACCCTACCTTCATGTTTTAATCTGCCTGTCCTAGGTGGTAATGTGAACCTCAAACTGCAACTCCATTATATTCAGATGCTTCATAAATTCACTAGACTCGAAGATGCTTATTTATTTGTAAGTGAATTTGAAAAAGTATGTAATATGATACATTTTCATAATGCGCAAATTGATGTGGTTAAACTAAGATTCGTTCCTTTTGCTTTAAAAGGCAATGCCAAGAGATGGATTTGTAGTTTGCCTGCTAACTCTATTTCTAATTGGAATGATTTCGTTAAGGTCTTCTTGCGAAAATATTTTCTTAATGGTAAAACTGTTAAACTAAGAAATGAAATTAATCATTTTATTCAGTTTGATAAGGAACCTTTCTGGAGGTACATAAAAAGATTTAAGAACTTGTTGGCCCAGTGTACCCACCATAGTCTTGAACAATGACGTCTGTGTCAAATCACATATGAGGGTTTGTACCAATAGACTAGGACCATGCTAGAGTCTATATGTCAAGGTGAATTCATATCTAAGAATCCTACCGCGGCTTGGGAATTCTTAAAAGACTTAGCTAAAAAGACAATGCAGTAGGAGACAACTAGAGATGATAGTTTGAGTTCTAGAATTGACGGTGCCAAGGGGAGTATGCATTCAGTGTTCGACTTGAGCCATATAGAGTCTAAGTTTGTAGCTTTAGAGAACCAGTTAAAGGGGTTGACTATTTAGCAACCTCAAGTCTTTCAAAGTACTGCCATTACATGTTCTCACTATTAGTCCCCAGACCATACTTTGAGTACTTGTCCCTTGTACCCTCACCAATTATCAACTGGAACTGAGCAAGTGAACATGCCTATCAAAGGCTAAGAAATGACCCTTTCATACCAACTTACAATCCAGGGTGGAAAAATCGCCTGAATTTTTCCTAGAGTCAAGGCCAGAACTTAGGAGGCCCTAGCACACAGACTGGAGTGTTCCTTGGAAACACAACTGTCCAACCCCACCAAGCGGCATCTAGATTACCTCCTCCCCCTATTGCGTACACACAATCACCTTCTGGTTATAATGAGATTGATAAAAAATTTAACAATCTAGAGTGGTCACAGAATAGCGTAGAAAAAGTAATGAGAACCATTGAAGAATAGTTGTCTCAATTTTTCACTGCCAATATGAAAAAAGGAACATTTCCTAGTCAGTTAGAGTCTACCTCGCATGTAGCTCCATCCTTGATGAGCCCACCAGTCCGGTTGTTTAATCGATCATAACTTGGAAGACCTTGTGGATGTTCTTGTTCATCTTTTTTCCTCTCTAT
This sequence comes from Carnegiea gigantea, assembly GCA_029747015.1. NCBI lineage: Eukaryota > Viridiplantae > Streptophyta > Magnoliopsida > Caryophyllales > Cactaceae > Carnegiea > Carnegiea gigantea. Next base: position 383,077 of record JAKOGI010000554.1, on the reverse strand, counting down.
CTCCACCATCTCTCCTTGAGACTGATTTTGCTTCTAGGGATGCTACTGATGGCATCCCAAGTAACCCTTCCCCTTCCAGACTGACTGACTTAGTTGACCCTACGGAGACTAAGAAAGATACGCCTAAGAAGAGAGATAATACATCTTAGCTTTCGACTATTGAGCGGGTTTATAAACCCCCTGACCCTTTTCGAATAGGCTAAGAAACAAGAAGAACCAGACCTATATTGATAAGATTGGAGAGACCTTCTCTCAAGTCAAAATTAATATCCCCCTTCTAAATGCTATCCAGCAGATGCCTGCATATGCTAAATTTTTAAAAGAATTATGCACACTAAAAGAACAACCAATGTCCCAAAAAAGGCTTTTTTAGCCTCTAATGTGAGCTCCATTATCTCATGCCAATTCCAGCTAAGTGCAAAGACTCCTGTTGCCCTACTATTTTTATATTCATAGAAGACTTGGTGTATGAGAGGTTGGGATTGGGAGACTTGAAACCCACTAGGACAATTCTCCAGTTATTTGACCACTCCACTAGAACTCCTAGGGGTGTAGTCGAGGATGTTTTGATTAAAGTGGGTGAGTTCATATTTCCTATGGATTTCGTTGTTCTAGAAATCGAGTTTGTTGCTAATCCTAAGGCCCAAATACCTGTCATTCTTGGCTGACTGTTCCTAATAACTTCAAATTCTTTGATCAATTGCAGGAATAGTATGATAAAGTTATCTTTTAGAAACATGACTGTTGATCTGAATATTTTTAATTCCCAAAGAAAGCATACTATTTTTGATGAGTTTGATAGTGTTAGTTGGCTAGATATGCATGCTTGTATGACTGATATGCTGATAGTTTGATTGAAAAAGATATGTGTGATGACATTGATTCCCTCTCCCCTGATTTTTTAACTCCCCTTCTTTTGTGTTTCTGATCCCACATTAGAGTTGGAACTTTTACCTGATTCCCTTAAGTATGTCTTTTTGGGTCCTAATGAGACTTTTCCTATGATTATTGATCTGACCTGAATGAGGGCCAAGAGAGTAAATTGTTGAAAGTACTTAGGGAAAACAAAGAGCCTATATGGTGGACTTTAAGTGACATAAAAAGTATTAGCCCATCTATTGTACAACATAGAACTCATCTGGAGGATAATGCTAAACCTTAGAGACAACCAAAGATGTCTAAACCCTACCTTGCAAGAAGTGGTCAAAAAAGAGATCATTAGGTGGTTAGATCATGGGATAATCTATCCCATTTCTAATAGTGAGTAGGTTAGTCCAGTTCAAGTTGTTCCTAAGAAGACGGATATTACTGTGATTAGGAATGACAAGAACTAGTTGGTCCCCATTAGAGTCCAGTCTGGGTGGCTTGTCTATATTGACTAGAGGAAATTCAACGCAGCCACTAGGAAAGACCACTTCCCTTTACCTTTTATGGACCAAATGCTTGAGAGATTAGCTGGATATAGTTACCACTGCTTTTTGGTTGGATATTCTAGCTACATCCAAATCTCTGCAGCACATGAGGACTAAGACAGGACCACTTTCACATGCCCCTTTGGTACTTTTGCCTTTAGAAGAATGCATTTGGTCTTTATAATCCTCTTGCTACTTTTTAGTATTGCATGATTTCTATATTTTCTAATATGATTGGGCAATGCATTAAGGTGTTTATGGATGATTTTTCAGTGTGTGATTCCTCTTTTGATGACTGTTTAGCCAATCAAACCAAAGTTTTACAGAGGTACAGGGAGAAGAATTTGACTCTTAACAGGAAAAAAATGCTATTTTATGGTAAAGAAGGGAATTGTTTTAGGGCATGTGATTTCACATGATGTGATTATGGTTGATAAAGTAAAAATTGATTTGATTGCTAATCTTCCCCCCCCACTTGTGTGAAAGATATTAAATCATTTTTAGAGCACGTGCGATTTTATAGATGATTTATTTAGGATTTCAGTAAAATTGCTAAGCCGTTGACTAATCTTTTAGCCAAAGATGTGCCTTTTCACTTCTCTGAGAAGTGTTTAAAGGCATTTAATAGGCCAAAGAAAGCACTGACTTCTGCACCTATCCTACACCCTCCCATATGGGGAAATCCATTTGAGTTGATGTGTAATGCTTCTGACTATGCTGTAGGGGTTATCTTAGGATAACATATAGATAGAAAATCTCATGTCATATATTATGCGAGTCATACCCTAATTGAGGTCCAGTTGAACTATACTATGACTGAAAAATTGTTTTAGGTAGTTCTGTTTGGTTTTGAAAAATTTCGGCCCTCCTTGTTTGGATCCCGTGTGATAGTTCATACTGACCATGCTACACCAAAACATCTCTTCTCCAAGAAGGATGCAAAACGTAGATTGCTTAGTGGATTTTACTCTTACAGGAATTTGATTGTGAGATTCGGGATAAAAAGGGTTTTGAGAACTTGGTTGCGCACCACTTATCTCGGATCATTTTGCAAAAAATAAGTGAGTCCCCCATATCTGGGTGCTTCCCTGACGTGCAGCTACTTATGGTTCAAGCTGAGCCATGGTATGCTGACATTGTAAATTACCTCGTGACTGGTGAGATACCCCTAGGTTGGAGTAAGTATGATAAGGACAAATTCTTTTATTTAGTGAAATTTTTCTATTGGGATGACTCCTACTTGTTTGGATATTGTTCTGACTAGATTTTCAGGAGTTGTATCCCTAATAATGAGATTAGAAGTGTCCTTTTCTTTTTATCATGACCAAGCTTATGGGGACACTTCAGTGGGAAAAAACAACTGGCAAAGTCCTTTAGTGTAGTTTGTATTGGCCTACCTTGTTCAAAGATACCCATTTGTATTGTAAGAGTTGCCCAAGGTGTTAATAGTTTGGGAAAATCAGTAGGAGAGACATAATGCCCCTTAACCTGATTATTATTGTTTAGATCTTTGATGTTTGGGAGATTGATTTTATGGGACTATTTTCATCTTCTTCTGCGAATGAGTATATTCTCCTTACTGTAGACTATGTGTCTAAGTGGGTGGAGGTTGTGCCAACTAGGACAACTGAGGCTAGAGTCGTTGTCAAGTTCTTTAGAGAAAATATTTTCTCCAGTTGTGGCATGCCTAAGGCTATCATTAGTGACCAGAGTACTCATTTTGAGAATTATTCTTTTGATACATTGTTGAAAAAGTACTCCATCATCTATCGTTTCGCCACCGCCTATCTTCCCTAAACTAGTGACCAGGTAGACGTTTCTAACAGGGAAATTAAATAGATTTTGGAAAGGACTCTGAGTAAAAACTACAAGGAATGGGTGGATAAGCTCATTGATGCTCTTTGAGCTTATAGGACGGCTTTTAAGACCCCATTGTATATGTCTCCTGTTAGGGTTGTCTTTGGTAAACCTTGTCATCTTCTTATAGAACTTAAGCATCAGGCTATGTGGGTTATAAAGACTTTGAACCTTAACTTAAAAGCGGCTGGGGTCGAGAGGAAGTTACAATTAAGTGAGTTGGAAGAAATCAGAGTTGAGGCGTATGAGAACTCTAGGATGCATAAGGAGAGAGCGAAATTGTTCCATGATAGGCACATTCACAGGAAAGAGTTCTTCCCAGATTAGAAAGTGTTGCTTTATAACTCCAGACTACACCTTTTTACAGGTACGTTGATATCTCATTGGACTAGTCCTTTCATTATTTCTCATGTTTTTCCACATGGTGTTATAGAGATACAAGACCCCATGAGAGGCATGCATTTTAAAGTGAATGGACAAAGGCTGAAGGCATTTCTGGAGTTACCTACAAAAGAGAGACAAGTAGAGTGCCTGATGGTCTACGGATCACAATATAAAGATTGAGGTTGTGGAGATTAGCTTGCATGCATTATGCATTCAACCTGGTACTGTTGTTCCTTTGTATAAAATCTTATTTTGTATATTTATTTTCTTTTAATTTCGTATCTTTGTTTTTGATTGTGTGTTCTTAATTCTTATACTGCTGCAAGCAATGGAGACATTGTATTGTTTAAGTGAGTGGGTGAGGGCCTTTATAGATTTTGTTTTATTTTATTTTATTTTATTTTTTAACAAAAAATGAAAAAAATACCAGAAAGGTTTTCTTTTATTTTATTTTGTTTTGGGGAATGTGTACGGTTTTGACGGATTTGATCCCTCATAACTCAGTATTAGATTGTATATAAACATGCGGTACATGATAAGAACTTAGTCCTAAGTGTGACATTCTGCTCCCTAGTTCTAACCTCATTATCTCATTATGTCTGTGAGTCCAATCCCTACTTTCAAAATGACCATTGTCATAGAGTCTTAGATTTCAAGGGTTGATTTTCCCACTTGTCTTGGTTTTTTATTTCAATTTGAAAAAAAAAAAGAAGTTGGCTAAATAAAGAATATCAAAGTCGAAAATGACAAGTATCCCTTTGAGGCATGCGCTATTGGGTGCTACCCTTTGAGGCAATACTACTACTGGGAAAGCTTGCTTTTTGATGTCAGTGAGTCAATGGAGTACTTTATGTCTTGTCAAGTGGGATTGAGTCAAACTCTGAAACCTAACTCCTAGGACGACGGTACACTTACACATCGTACACTACGATGGATACACTGTTATGTTGGTTTGTGAGGTAAAAAGTTGATAGATGTGATCCATGAGGACCTAAAATTTTGGAGTGTACACCTTGTCCATGTATAGACTAATATTTTGCTTAATAGGGTAATATGCGTTGTCGAAATTTATACTGCTTCTCCTTGTACATTTATGTAAAGAATTTTTGTTTTCTTCTTTTTTCTTTTACAGATTTTGTGGGTACATCTTCTGCAAACCCTTGCGAAACCTTACTCATCCACTAGAACCTATGAGTTTAAAGGGCTTGTTGGATACACTAAATGCAACCGTGATTCCTACGAAACTAAGTTAGGATTTTTTTCTTTTCTAGGATTTTTGTTTTAATTTTATTTCACTTGGAGATGAGCAAAATCTAAGTATGAGGGTATTTGTTTAATCGAAAAATCTTACAAATTATATACTCCCAAACCTATGATTTTGGCTTACAATAATTGTTATTTTAGAATTTTTATTTTGATTTTTATTTATCTGTGTGGAAAAATCAAAACAATGAAGAAACTGGGCTGAGAAGTGAAGTTGAAGCTGCTTCCTAGAGAGCCTAAATCCATGGTCCAATTCTTCTCTTTTACAGCTGAAAAAAAAGAAAAAAAAAAAAAAACTCAAATACCCCACCTCCCACTCACGTGAAGGACTTAACAAATAACAATTCCCTTGCCATTTAGTTTCTCTCCCCTCCTCTCATTTCTCCTTCATCCACCCTCTTCCTTCATAGCAACCAATCCTTCATCTTCTCAACATTATTTGCATAGTCAATGGAACCACCTTTCTCTTTTTCTCCAACACCGTTCATTAGTTTTCCATCGAGATTTTTTCGGAACAAATATTTCAAGAAGACTCAGTAAAATCCCTAATCTGATCGTAGAAATGAGATGGAAAAAATCCAAGATTGGCTCCACTTCATAACGACAATTGTGGGCACTGATTATCCAGCATAACATCCAGATTTTGTGCCGTATTTTGTGAAAAATGGAAAGGTAGAATGAGTTAGAAATTCGTGTGTAAATAGAGGGATGGGAAGAACTCGAGATTATCAATTCAACATCCATCTTCAATTGTAGTGTCAAGTTTTCATTTGTTCCCCTTTCGATCCTCTGTTCTGAGTCTTTAGTCTCACAAATTTTATTTTAATTTTGAAGTTGCAATGTTGCGGTTTTCGATTAATCAGATTGGAGTTCGAATCCATCTTCTTCTCCATTTGGGAGTGATCTTGATTTATATTTATATCTTTGTTGTGAAATTTCACAAAAGTTCGAATTAAATTTGGTCTGTCCATGTTTTCTGATTATTAAGCCTTGTTCTCTTTTCGTGTTGAGCCCTCTGTTTTTTCATTTTCATGCGCTGTTTTGTTGAATTCACTGTACATGAGCTTGCTTTTCATTAATTTGGCATTGATTTGTTATTATTTTTTAAATTTATTTTTGTTCTCTTGTTGCCTTTGTTACTTCACCTTCTTGAAACACAGCAAGCGTACCAGTGTGTGAGCATTGGATCTCTGCCGTGCAGGTTCTCGTTCTGTTTAATTTCATTTATTTCATTTTATTTGGCTCTGCTTGCTTCCCAGATCCCCTTCTTGCATTCCTTTGTCTGATTACTTTGCAGCCTTTGCCACTTGGGTCTAATCCTTGAATTTTTTTGGCATTATTCTAATTGCAAAAGGAGTAGAGTTGTCGTCCTTACTTTATCAATATTCTTCATTATTTGTCATCTAGCTTGAGTCTTCAATTATTTATTTATTTTTATTGTTTTTTTGGTAATGCAAAAGCTAGACCAAGTGCCCTTTTTTTTTTTTTTTTTTTGGGCCATAAAACACGAGGATTTGTTTAGCTTTGCTCATTCATGCATAACAATGTCACTTGGTTTTTTTTTAAATTTTTTTATACTTGGTCCACATATTATTTTATAGAAAGTATTTGTGTGAGTTTGGTTTTTAGTTATATTTAGTGGGTTTAGTTGCCACTAGTAGTGTAGTTAATTAAGCAGCAAAATTTGATTCTACCATCTCTGTGGGAACGACTTGTATTTGTTGGATAATACAACAAGTTAACACTGTGTGTTGGGCTGCTTTTTTATATCAACGCTATACATTTTAGTGATGAATATGCTTGATGAACCCGGCCTGCATTTAAATTTGGACATGACTAATTGTTTGAGTTTTAAATTCGTATAAAAATTTTGTGACCGTGCAAGATTTTATTTTTTTTTTCCGGATTTTACAAATTCGGGTGAGGGGTCGGATAGAGTTTTGCCAACCCTAGCTATACTATTAATGGATATGTGATTTTCTTGTTTTTATTCTAATAACCTTAATTCATCGCTGATAGGTTAGTTCGTTATTGAAAATTTAAAGACCAATTGATACTATCTAAAAAGATAGTAATTGATTGATGAATTTGTATATGTCAGTGATGAATATGCTAGTTATTCTTGATGAACATATAGTTATCATCGATGAATTTATTTCATGTATTGATAAATTTCTCTTATATGCTGATGAATACACCTTTTTATGATGTACATATGTCATCATTCTCTATTTCTCTCTATTAAATTATAATTTTTCCCCTCTTCATCTTTAGTGGCCGTGAGATTTAAATGTTGATGAAATTTTGTAGTGGATTTATAAGCCTTGGTGTGTTCAATTTGGAGATGAAATTACGTATGAACTAGGTTTTAAACCCATGCGTTGCACAGATTGTTTTAGAATTTTGGTTTGATTATAACTTATTTCTCTAAGTTTAATTAATTTGATGATTAGTGTTTATTAATGTTTAGTGATCCAAAATATCTCATGGTCTACCACATATTAAAATTATTCAACTTCCTTCTCTCTTTATAAAGACATCTTTAAATATACTTTTACTGCATCTTTGATATATAATTAATTTAATGATTAGTGTTTATCAATGTTTAGTGATAATATTAGCATATCAGAACTATTTCGCTTCTTCATTGTCTAAATGCAACACTAAATATATTTTTTTAGTATGATATTAAGTCATAAATTATAAATTTTAATAGAATCTGAATACTAAGGTATTAATTATCAATGACACACATGTCATTACCACTGTGTTCGTACTCACTATATATATATATATATATATATATATATATATATATATATATATATTATATATATATATATATATATATATATATATATATATATATATATATATATATATATATATATATATATATATATATGTATGTATGTATGTATGTATGTATGACTTTTAGTGATACATATTTGTTTTTTTATTAGGGTTTTGATGAGGTTTTTATACATTTTACTGATACATATTTGTTTGTTTTAATAAATTTTTAAATTTTTAGAGATGATTTTTTTTTTTTTTGGGATGAAAAGTGCAACTTGAGAGTGATATGCAACTCTATTGGTGTTTTCTATTTGGAGTTCAAATTGATTGCTTGAATTTGATTTATGAGGGTTTTCTTGGATTAGTCTCTTGATGAACTTTTAAATTGTAGTGATTAATATTTGTTTGTTTTGATGGATTTTTAATTCTAAAAAAATTTTTCATGTTGAAGAACATGTATTGTGGTGATGAGAATTGTCCATTTTGAGAGATTCGAACTATTTCATATTGAATACACTTTTTTTATCAAAATATTAATTTAGTGATGAATATGCTAATTCTTCTGATGAATATTCACTTGTTATTGATGAGTTCATGTAGTTCAAAAAGTAAGTAACCAAAGTTAGTGTCAGTTTCTAGTGAGCTGATTGATGCATCTTCAGTGAATAGTGATGGATTTGTCGAAAGATAATGAAGACATATTTTTTAAAATTCATCAGTTTATTACAAAATTCATTTGTAAAATATTTGTTGTAGCCAATGCTTGCCCATATATTTTTCTTTTTGGGCAAGAACTGATCCTATTCCATTACCGCATGAGGCATTGAATCATATACAAGGTTCTGAAAGAGAGAGTGAGCTACTCAAGCCTTTTAGGTTAATAGCTACCAAAATATTTTTAACTTTTTGCTTCTTACACATTTTACTCAAAAACACAAGCCTGTGCTTGAGGAGTATATACACTATTCTATCACAGCTGCAGCTGTTGGTCTTTTTGAAGGATCCTTAAATTTCTCTAATGCCAAAGATTATATGTCACTATTGTAATGCATGCAAAGAGTACCTGCTTTGGTACTTTGAATCTTCTGCAAATTGCTGCTAATACATCAACTATTGAATATAGTGCGTTCCTAATTTTCAAAGAGCAGAGTGTGTTTTGTAGCCCACACTAACTGTACCTGCATTTGAAGAAGAGATGCTCATGTCATTCCTCATGGTCAAAGCATAGTCTACAAATAGGGTTTCCAATATGCAATCCCATTCTTTGCGATTTGTCTAGGGTAGGTAGCCTCCTGAAGGATATCCTCCACAGGTAGAATGAGTGCCTCAGTATGTTGTAATTATTGTAGACCACCTATGCCCTTGGGAATTTTGTCTGAGGTCTCATGAGCCAAAGACAGCCAAATGATATATAGTGTATTCCCCCAAAGGTGTTCTTCTCCACCTTTTATTCAGATAACCTTTGGCAAAGACATCCCTAAATTTAAGGATCTTCTTCCAATGCCACGTTGAGTTAATATCAACTCCTACATCCTAAGTACAGTCATGCTTCATGTAAATCTCATGTATCCACTTCATCGATAGGTTATTTTTCTCAATAGCAATATACTGAGTGTGCTTGGCTATTGTTGCAAGACTCTAAACATCACATTTGTTCACACCCAATCCTCCAACAAAATTAGGTTTACAAAGAGAATCACATGCTATATGTGGGCTCTTCTCATACTCAACTTTCTTTCCCTAAAAGTAGTTGACCAACACTGCCGCAAGTGCACGAGTGTTCATTATATACATAAAAGGATATCGTTCCTCATAGACTAAAGTAATCTATCGAGCCTTGTCTTGTCATAATATGCTAAGAAAACTCTATTTCAAATGGATTCGATTAACTAGTACAAATAAACTTGTCTAAATCAATAAGACAAAAACGTCTAGGAATTTTTACAGTGATGGAAGAGAATGGGATAAAAATGAATAAACATGTTCTATTTTCTAATTGGTTAATTTCGAGGAATTGCAATCTTGTCAAGAAACTTGATCTATTCTTTCGAAATCAATCGAATTTGCCTAAACTAAGCAAACATCGTTCTTTCAAACTAATTTGGCTTAATCTAAGTTTAATATATTCGATTACTTACTAGCCCTCCTAAGATATAAATCTTTCTTTCGAGACGAAGTTATGCTAATTCTATTTAAGTAGTCCAACAACCAAATGTCCTCTTTCGAATATTCACTCAATTGCTTCAAGTATGCAAGTAAAATTTAGCCAAAAATCAACTCACAACAGATCAAACACTTGATAGAATGAAATCAAACCAATCATGAAAATAAGCACAATTCTTTAAATCAAAACATGATCCAATAACAATTCCACAGACTACTAAATTCATAGACTAAGAAAACTACTCAGACATGATAAAAGATAAACTAACAAAAACAAAATCGGCGAAATCTTGAGCGGAAGGGACTTGATTGAGATGGCCTTCACCAAGGGTTTCAAAACCATCTCAGGATCAAAACTCTCACACTCAAAACTCACACAAAAGCAAAAACAAACCTAGCAAAGAACAAAATTTGAAAGAAAATAAACTAAACTAAACTAGGCTAATTCTACTTGCTTGCTTGCTTAGGATGCCTTGGAGTACTCTTCCTTCACTACTGAACATCACTATTTATAGAAAATTTTGGTTGATCTCAGCCACACAGCCAAGGGAAAATGAAGAGGCAGTAGTTATAGACATACCATGGTCCGTGGGGTTCACCACGGTCTGATCGTGGTATGTGCTGGATCCAAATTTTTGCTCTTTCTTTGCTCTACGGTTATGGCATAACATGGATGACCATGGGGGAGGTCAAAACACAGTCATTAAAGGAAAAATGCTGGTTAAAAGGACTAAAAATTTTGCAAAGCACATAAAACAATTACATGCAAGCATAAATCGAGAATAGGAGTGTAAATAACAGCATTAAGCACAAAATTCGCCTAAAAAGGAGGCAAAATAACGCTAAAAGATGTACATAGAGTGCACTTATCAAACTCCCCATGCTTAAATTGTTGATTGTCCTTAGGCAATGCAAGGATTAAAGATATACATAGCCTTCTCAAGATATACACAGCCTCCTCAAGATAGACATAGATAACATTAAAATGGCAAGGATGATCCAAAGGCAGCCTAAAAAGATGCAAAATAATCGTTAACAAGCAGAATAGGGATTCAAAAACTTTTTATAGACCATAATGCAAAACTTGAACCAATCATCCTCCTAATTGTCAATTACAATCATTCTAGCATATGAAATGAGTAAGACTAGCAAGGCCGGTAGAACCTCATTATAGGTATGTGGCACTCAGCACTCATGTGATTGACCATGTATATATATGAAGGTTCTCTCAATTCTTATTTCTTGGACACAAATCTATCATAGGCTTGACAAGGTTCTCAAATTCGCCACTGCTAAAATGCAAATACATTAAATAATCATGAGAACTTTTATAGGGATGTAACGTGGCTTAGGGTAAAGGTAAGAGGGGAATAAATATTTTTGGAAATGAGGAGCTAAAAGGCATGGATTAAGAGATTAAACAATTCCAATGTATCATACTACATCCTTCACGAACCATATAAACTCATCAACAAAATAAATCCCAAATGAAAAGAGATAGAATCAGAAATCACAAATACCTTACATTCCCACCAAGGCTAATCACTTTTGTCGAATTTTTTTTCTTTTCTTTCCTTGTTTTTTTTTTCCTTGTTCAAATTTCTTTTTTTTTCCTTATTTTCTTATTTTTCCTCTTTTTTTTTTTTTCCAAAGAGGAATAGCCAAGGGAATTCCGTAACGAACTTTAAAATCAAACTCTTCTCTGAACTTTACATAATAAAACAAGGGATTTATCAAATGTTTGCATCCCTATACCAAACAATCAAAATTCACTAAAGAGAATAACAATCCACCTTGTTAACGCCAAAATGCCTCAATCATATTCTCTAAATGCATATGTGAAATGTGATCTTGAATAAGAATCAAGACAAGTTCTAGAGAAATGACGTTAAGGAAGAGTCACACATGAAAGAAAATATGAGATTAATAATGATAAACAGTCTCTAAAGGCTTAAAGTCTCACGACACATCTACCACAGTGAAAACTAGCTTACTAGCACACGCATGCCAAAATTTAATGTAAAGACTCATAGGGAAAAATCAATTCGTAGTCAACATGTGGTCAAAGTATGGAATTCAGTTTGAAAATTCATTCGTAAACTTTTATGCACAATTTGGGCGAATCAAAGGACCAAACTAACTAAAGAAAGCTACCAAATCCATAAAGATCATTATCGGAGGATTTTTTTTTTTTGGGGGTGCTGCTACAAACATTGCAAACTAAAATGCCAAAGAAACTAACGAAAGAAAGAAACTAAAATGCAACCTAGAAGAAAACTAAATGCACTACTAAAATAAAAACTACAAAAACTACCACTAAAAATATATACAAAGCAAAAAACAAAAAAAAAACAAACACACCAAATAAAAACAGGCATCAGACGCCAAAAATAATAACAAACTCCCCCATGCTTGAATCACACATTACCCTCAATGTGGGCACATCATAATAAAAAGGGGAAGATGAGTAGTAGAAAGCAAAATCAAAGAGGAGGAGGAGGTGGAGGATGGGGTGGTTGTCCATAGGAGATATGCCAATCTCATTAGATCTCTAAACATTCCCTATAATCTTGGAAATATTAGGTCTGGGAAGCAAGCAACCAATGAAGCTCATCGTGGTGCTCTAGGACAAAATCCCGAAGAGCGGTGCTCTTTGAAGCTACAAAGGCTCGGAGGAAAACTTGCTCCTCTTGAATGGACCTAAGGTATCTTGGATACCAGAATACTCAGGTGGGGGCGGTTGAGAGGAAGAACTAGGTCTTTCTTGACTAGAGTGATGGGCGGGTTGGTGGGGTATGAATTGAACAACCTCGTCATCATCAAATGCCCAGTAAATGTTACCTCAATGAAGCAAAGTAGTATGATCGACATTAGAAAGTGACAAAAGCTGGTTCCCAGGGTAAATTCAACACAAACGGCCAGCCTTCACTTTGCAAAAGTTCATAATCTTAAAAGCAGCTTGATCAAGCCGCTCAGACCCAAAAACTCTATCCTTAGGATTGGGCTAAACACCCAAGAATCTAACAATAGTAGTTATTATCCCACCAATGACTATCCTACTTTTAGTGCTAATAGCAGCACTATGCAATTGCTTAGCTGAGAATGAGCCTGGGTCAAGTTGGACACCATCAAGCATACAGAGCAGAAAGTACAACTCAGAAAGTCTCGGGATATTTAAACTATCGTCCCGAGCAAACAGAGAACAAGTAAGGATACATTGAGCTATTCCAATGTAGGGGTTCCTAATATGCGTGCATTTCGATAAACTGATACTGTACCTAACACTCCCCGAAAGTTCACCCCAAAATGCATTCGGATTAAATTCACGAGGAACTTGGCGACTGGGAATATCCATGCTAGGTGAAAAACCGAAAATATTATTGAAGGTATCTAAGTTCAGTTCATATAATTGACCCTACAAATAAAACGATATATATCCATCTTGATAGTGAGGCGCTCTAGTGACCTCAACATGGAGTGTGCTTAGAAATTCTAAGGCTAGGTCCCCATATGTATGCTCTTTGAGTTCTAGAAAGTGGCTCATACCACTTCTAGGAAACAACCAATGAATATCATCCAACATTCCCAATCGGGCTAACAAATCCTCATCATAGTATCTAGTTGCTGCTACTACACGTTCATTCAAACAATTATACCTAGCAACATGATTAAGATAAGTCAAACCAATAGGGTGAAGAATGTTACCTCTAGCACGCGCATTGGTTGATATTTTGGATGTCCTTTGAGGTTGGGGTGGTGCTAGACTTGATGAACCAATCTCCTTAGTACTCCTTTGCCTTTTGTTTGGTGCCATGGTTACAAAACTTAACCAAGAACAAAACTAAAACCAAAAATAGGAACAAAAACCTAGAAAATTGAAGAAAATAAATAAAAATGTGAAGAATTAGAGAGAGAAAAGTATGGGCATGGTGGATGAATGAGGGTGAAATGAATTTTGAAGAAGAAGAAGAAAAGAGATGAGATTTGTGGATGAAATGGGGAGATTAAGTGAAAGAAAGGAATTTAGTGTGAAAATGAGAAAAATAGAGAAGATTTGAGGCAGATTGAAGGTGTTAGTTATGGAGGTTTTAAAGAGAGAGAAGGGAGGAAGAGAGAGAAAGTGTCAAGTGACGACGATAAAATGAGGGGAAAGGGAAACGACACCTTGGTCAAAAACCTAGAGCGCGGCCCATAGCAGCCCACCACGGACCATAGCCTCACCACAGACGGTCCGTGGTGTATGCTGCCACTCGGGTTTTTCTATTCTTTTCAGGGTTGGCATCCCACGGTCGTATTTCTGATTTTCTGACCGTGGTGGTAATATTTTATTCATATATTTATATATTTTTTTCTCTTTTTTTTGCTTTTTTTTCTATAACAACCAAAATTAATAAAAATTAAAAACCATAAAAAGGAAAGGGAAAGAAAGCTTGAGTTGCCTCCCAAGAAGTGCCCTTTTAAGGTCAAGAGCTTGACCCTTGTTCTAGGCTTGGTCCGTATCAGCTTTATCGCGAACTACAAAGTCAAACTTCTTTAATTGAAGGTACCATCTTAACAATTCTGGCTGCAGGTCCTTCGTCTTCATAACTTGGTGCCACAACGCACCATCCACGTATAAAACAAATCGCTCTCTTGGCCCATTGGACAGGCTATAATCAACTTGCTCAACCCCTACATCAAAATTGGCATCGAAACCTTCCAAAGGGGCATAGGCTGAACAACTTGTGCAAACCTGCGATACTCACTTACCGAAGAATCATTAGAAATAGGGGCCTCGAGCTTGGGCTTGATAGGTGGCATAGGAATAGAAAACTCCACCTTAACATACCCTTGGTTAGAGTCCTCATATAAAATCCATTCAGAATCAGGAAGATTTTCATCATTCAAGACATCCTCCATATCATACTTAGGGGAAAGGTGTAATGCATCCAATACAGAAGAATGAGGCAAAACCGCATCCTCCTTCCCATGACTAAAGACAACAAACCTCCCCTCTACCTCGAAAGAAATATGACCCTCTCTCACATTAATATGGTAACTAGCTGTCGCCGAAATGGGCCTACCTAGGATAATTTGGGCATCATCAGTTTTATGCATATCGACTACAATGAAGTCTTCTAACACCCAAATGTCTCCTATATTGACTGGCACATTTTCCAACTTGCCTATGGGCTATATTATAGAACCATTAGCCAACTGTAGTGAAAAAGGGGTGGCTAGTAACGGTTCTCGATGTAGCTTATGAAATAAAGAGTAGGGCATTATGCTGACACTTGCACCTAAATCACATAGCCCTATCTTAATTTCTACCTTTCCTACAACACATGGGATAGAAAAACTACCTGGGTGAGGAAGCTTAGGGGGAAAAATGGTGGGAACTTGAATAGAGTCATTCTCTATAAATGTGGCAGTCTTGCGACCATAGTTGCTCTCCTCACTACGAGCCATAGTTATCTCTCTACCCTCTTCCTTTGATACTTTCTTAGAGTCAGTTACGTCCTCTTTATCCTCTTTCATGGTGATACAGTTTCAATGCTCACGAGGGTTGGGTTCAGGCTTAATGGGAAGTCTATCTTGGGGTGCCGATGAAAAAGTAGCTTTCTAGGCAATCTGGGCCTCTAACATCTTATTATGAGTTGTAAGAATTGCTTAATGTACTCATCTTGTTTCTGTTGTTTCATAAGCATATTTTCTATCATTAGCTCTAAATTTGACTTTTGGGGCATCTGAGAAGGGAATGGGGATTTTTGAAAGCTAGCGGGTACTCTAGCGTTCATAGGGGGCATATTCACATTGTTTGGATTCGACCTACAAGAGAGATTCGGATGATTCTGCCAACCTGGATTATAGGTACTAGAGTAAGGGTCATTAGTCGGTATCGGATTGAAATTTTGAACATAATTAACTTTATTAGGGTCATGGGGAAAAAGACTCCTAACATGACAGTTCAAAGATATATGTTCAATTAAACCATAAATCTCACAAGGGGAGGAGGCACTAGAGTTTATAGCATTAACATTCAATTGATCTAGTCATGGTATGTACTTTAATAGAAAGTAAAGTAAAAGCATCAACTTCAAGCTTACCTCCAACCCGCCGAGACCATTGAAAGTTATTAAGCGCCATCTCCTTAATAAGGTTATAAGCTTCATCCTCGGTCTTGCAGAAAGTTGGTGATTTGATTTCTCAGGCTCGCTATCTTGCTTGGAGGGAAGAATTTAGCGAGGAAAGCTCTTGCCAACTCATCCCAAGTAGTTATGCAACCAGACGGCAAAGAGTACAACCAAGCCCTCGCTTTGTCCCTCAATGAAAAAGGGAATAAGTGCAGGTGAATCGCATCACTGGAGACTCCGTTTAACTTTAGCATATCGCACACCTCTAAAAAGACCGAGAGGTGTAGATTCGGGCCTTCCAAAGGGGTTTTGCTGAACTGAGATTGCTGCATCATGGAAATAAGTGTTGGCGAGTTTGAAGTTGTTGGCATCCACAGCAGGCCGAGATATGCTTGAGACGATCCCTTGGACTCCGTTAGTAACGAAATCACAAAGGGTCCTTCTTGCTTCACTCGCCATGTTTGAATTCCTTTTTGCCTTGTGCCTTTGTTCTTCGAGCCTTTGCTTTTTCCTCCTCAAGCGAAAAGTCCTCTCAATCTCTGGATCGGAATCATACAAAATCAGGCATCGCATGAACTAAGAAAAATTGTTGCAAGCACCTTCACCAACACTACCAGCACAATTAAATAGGAAAAAGAAAAATAACAATAAAACAAAATAAAACAAAATAAAAATGCTTAGTCATGTTAATAAGACAATACTCAATAGTTCGCAATTTAATCTCCAGCAACAGCGTCAAAAACTTGACCAACACTGTCACAAGCGCACGAGTGTTCGTAGTATAGATAAAAAATATTTTTCCTCATGGACTAAAGTAATCTATTGAGCCTAGTCTTGTCAGAATATGCTAAGCAAAACTCTATTTCAAATGGATTTGATTAACTACTGTAAATAAACTTGTCTAAATTAATAAGAGAAAAACGTCTAGGAATTTTCGCAGTTATGGAAGAGAATTAGATCAAAATGAATAAACATGTGCTATTCTCTAATTGGTTAATTCTGAGAAATTGTAATCTTGCTAAGAAGCTTGATTTATTCTGTCGAAATCAATCAGATTTGCCTAAACTAAGCAAACGTCATTTTTTTCAAACTAATTTGACTTAATTCAAGTTTAATATATTCAATTACTTACTAACCCTCCTAACATATAAATCTCTTATTCGAGACGAAGTTATACGAAGTCTATTCAAGCAGTCCAACAACCAAATGTTGTCTTTCGAATGTTCACTTGATTATTTCAAGTGTGCAAGAAAATTTTGGCCAAAAATCAACTCACAACATATTAAACACTTGACAGAGCGAAATAAAATCAATCATGAAAATAAGCATAATTCTTTATATCAAAACATAATCCAATAACAATTCCACAGACTACTAAATTCCAGACTAAGAAAACTACTCAGACATGATAAATGACAAACTAACCAAAAAAATTGATGAAATCTTGAGCGGAAGGGATTTGACTGAGATGGCCTTCACCAAGGGCTTCAGAACCATCTTAGGATCAAAACTCTCACAAAAGAAAAGACAAACCTAAACAAAGAACTAAATTTGAGAGAAAATAAACTAAACTAAACTAAACTAGGCTAATTCTACTTACTAGCTTACTTGGGATTCCTTGGGGTGCTCTTCCTTTCTGCTGAATGTCACTATTTATAGAAAATTCCAGTTGATCTTAGCCACACAGCCAAGGAAAAATGAAGAGGCAACAATTACAGGCATACCACAGTCCGTAGGGTTTACCACAGTCTGACCGTGGTCTATGCTGGATCTAAATTTTTGCTCTTTATTTGCTCTACGATCGTGGCATAACATGGATGACCTTGGGGGAGGCCAAAACACAGCCATTAAAGGGCAAATGCTGGGTAAAAAGACTAAAAGTCCTGTAAAATACATAAAACAACTACACCCAAGTATAAATCGAGAATCGAAGAGTAAATAACAGCATGAAGCACAAAATTCTCCTAAAAAGGAGGCAAAATAACCCTCAAAAGATGTATATATAAAGCACTTATCAAGGTCTCCTATAAATATATTCAAGGCTCTTTATCATCCCTTTGGGTAATACAAAACAAGGAGTCTAATAGGTGTGTAGAGAGAAATGCAGTAAGTTAATTAGTTGCAACCTACTAGCATAAATAGAGGTTTTGTAGTCGAATAATTGATCCTTCTGGTGGTTTTTCAATTACAGCACTATAACTAGCTTTTGTCCACCTTATTGTGGTCAAGGACTTTCCCAAGTACCTGACTGGGAGGTTGCCCAAAGAGAATCCAATCAATTTTAAAATATCCTCTCTTATTTGGTCTTAAACACTAGTAATAAAACTTGGGACTTATGAGCATTAACCTACGAACCCTTCCAAGAGAACCTGTATAGACGACATGTGAGCCTTGCAAAATATCATCAAGTCATCAACAAAACAGAGATTCAAGAGCTTCATCTTTTTGCATAAAGGTTGAAATTTCACATTCTATTGAGTAGTGATAAGGTGCAAGGTTCTAGTGATATAGTTCATGACTAGGATAAATATAAAGGGGGATAAAGGATCCCCTTGCCTTAACCCTTTAACGCCTTTGCATAAACCATAGTTACTACTATTAAGATTGGTGGTGAAGCTATAAACGGTTATGAGTGTAATGATCCATCTCCTAAGAGATCTATCCTGAACAGACATCTAAAGGAGAACCTCTTTCTCTGATACAATCTGACTAAATCTTAGCAAATCATGATGGTGTAAGCTATCAGTCTCTCTTCAATAAATACATATTGATCTTTATTCACTATGAAAGGCAACACAACCCTTAATCTTAAACACAACAATTTAGAGATGCACTTATAGAGTCCACTGTAATTGCTGGGCTATCAATTTTAGGGATCAATGATATTTTGGTATTGTTTCATTTGCTTGGGAGTTTGCCTATTTGGAAGAATGCAAGCACAGCATCACTAACCTCTTTGACAACAATTACCTGACCGCTATTAAAAAAAGCACTATTGTAACCATTTGGACTTGGACTCTGTTAGAAGGTATGAAAAATAGTGCTTTCTTAACATTTTCATTAGTGAAGGGCCTTATTAAATTGAATTACTATGAGATAGTTAAGTAGGAACCCATAGCAATAATTTGGTCATCTATATCTGCATACGTTACTACAGGTGATTCCAAAAAGACCTTATCAAATGGAAAAAATGCTCATTAACTTGAGGATATTCCCAAGTTCATTACCCATTGTCCATATGAAAAGAAGAGATCCTATTATAATGATGCCTTTGCCTTAATTTTTGAATGAAAAACTTATCATTTGTATCTCCAAAGTTCAATAAGTCTTCCTTTGTTTTCTACACATAAAAATTTTCCATGGCTAGAATTCATCCCAAGCCTTTTGTTTATCATAGTAGATTTGAGCATTTGATGGATTTCCTGGAGTTCAAATTGAACTCCATTGAGTTTGCCTTTAGTCTGGGTATACAAGCTCTTTACATCCTTGAAAACTTCCCTGTTTAGCTTCCTTAGGAGGCGTTGCAACATCTCTAGCTTCCTTGAAACTCCAAACATAGTTACACCTTGAGTAGGAGAATCCCAAACTTCCGTCACAATTTTTCAAAAATTGTGGATGAGTAGTCCACATGTTAAAAAATTTAAAAGGTTTAACTCTATGATCCTACAGTTTAAAAAACTTGATTAAGCCTAGATAATGATTAGAGGTCTCATCTAGAAGAAATATGAACTCTAAATTAGGGAAGTTTGCAAGCCACCGGGTGTTCACCAAGGTTCTGTCAATCTTGGAAAAGATCCTTTGCCTAAATTCTTGTTTATATGTTCATGAGTATCTAATTCCTTCCATAGCAGATCTTGCAACCCAAACTAATGCACACAACATTGGACATCCTCAATGTCCTGCAAACTTTTAGGTGTGCCCCTAATTCTATCATCAATATATAATAGATGATTACAATCACCCATTATGATCGATGGATCTGAGATGTGTCCTATCAAACCAATCAGATACTTTCATAAGCCTTACTTTTAAACTGCATTATTTGATTCATAAACTACTATAATAGAAAGGATGTGTTTGTAAAGAGGTGCCTAGCCCTATAACGCACTACCTCCATAGTTGATTCAAAGATCTGAATGTTAAATTCATTTGCCTTCCAGATTAACCAAAGCCTTCCTCCGTTGTGAGAATTAGTGTTCACAAAGTGAGACCATTCTTGGAAGTAACCAAAAACTTTAAGGAAGTTCCTACTCCTCACCTTAGTTTCCATCATACAAGAAACTCCCACCTTATTCTTGATATAAAAAGCTTTAACATTATTTTGTTTATTCAAGCCATTTAGGCCTTTCACATTCCACCTTGCTAGGTCATCGATGAGGAATAGGGCACTTGTTTCTACACCCTCTACATTCCCCTCATGCACTTGAGTTTGTCTAATATCATCAATTTCCTCTTCAAAACCATCTAACATTTCAAACAAATTGCATATTGGAGTAGAGCTTGGAACCTAGACAGTATCATTCCTAGTTGTGGTTTGATTTACAATAATCCATCCCATATTTGAAAGTTCTGGCAGGTTAGCCCTTTAATCTTGAATTGGTTCTTGTACTTGTTCTGAATGTAAATTAACTTTAGGTCTTTATTCCTGCTAACCCTTTTTTTTTTGCACTTTGGTGCTTCATGTCCATATTTCTTGTAGTTGTCACACCACACATGTTCCCATTCAAAAGCAACCTCATGCTGCATTAAGATTCCATTCTCATCTCAAAGTATACAAACTTAGAGACTTGCTTCTAGATTGGTACCTCAATCAACACTCCAGTGTAGATGATTTGTTTTTTCTCATGAGTATTTTTATTTGCCATAAATCGTGTCCTTAGTAAACCAGAGAACTTGCTTAGTGTTGATGCAATCCAATATTTCAAATCCAAATCAGGCCGCTGTATTCAGACAGGGACTTGATTTGTCTTCTCCTTCTGGAAATCCTTATTCCAAGGTTTCACTATGAATGGCTTTTTTATCAAAGTGATATAAACCTAACTGCAGTGGTTGATCTTGAGTTTCTCTTAAATCAAATTAGACAAGAATTACGCCATTCTTTAGCATAACAATTTTATCTAAGGCATTCTCTAGACATATACGTTTTATGAATCCAATTAGAATTGAACATGGAGGGCAGACCCCCAATACAAAACACACAAGAGTTGATTCCCAAAATCGAATTTCAGGATTAATGTCTTCGAACCTAATTTTTGTGGAAGCAATATCATGTTCCTTCCATAGTTGAACATATTTAAGCTTATGCCAGCAATATGTAGCTTAGAAATATCAAAAATTCCCCTAGATAGATGAGGATTTACCTAGGTTTGGATCTGGAATGTTTGGAGTAGAAGAGATTGGTTGATTCAATGATCAATGAACATATAATTGTATTCCAGATGAACCTGGATTTGAATTCATGGCATTTAACAGGTCTGAGGTCACTATTCTATTGACGTCCTCATTCATACCCAAAGAACTTCTAGCATGCAAATGTTTTAGATTCTTTATAGGTCTCCCTCTCCTCCCCTTAGCCATGGCTAAAGAGAGAAGCTCATAAGGGTTAGAGAGAGAAAACCTTTATATCTATGTGTTTTCTGCATTACATGAATAAATATATACTTATGTAAATTATTGTTTTGTTTAAGAAGAAGAAGTATTCATCACCACTTCTATTAAATTCATTAGTATTTATAATTTGAGTGAAGTGCCATGTGAACTTGACAACAAAGGTCTTGCTATCATAAAAGTATATGGAAGCACATATGCTCATCAATATTGTTGTAAAAATTATTAATAACAAAAAAATCATCAACTTATTAAAAATCCATAGGTTCAAAAATTCATAAGTTAAAAAAATTTGTCGGTTTTAAAACATTCGTCAGTGAATTATAAAAATTTATTAGTTGACTAACATGACTACAGATGCACACATGTAAGCACTATGCAGGGAGTAACACATAATTTGTGCCTAATCACATGCACAGATAGACAAAGGCGATGTATTTTAGCTTCATCCATCAAAGAATGGTCTAATAGGATATCTTCCACACAAAGAAGAGGATTCAGTTTCACACCAATGAGATAGGGGAGTTAGATAATTTTAATGCCCATTTATCGAGTTCACACCCAGAAATGTCACCAAATTTTGTATTTTTTCCAAAACACTATCTAGTTATATTATATTCCTTAATGCCACTATATTTAGTATTTTTTGCCAGTTAGCAATCAAGTCGTTGTACAATCTCTTATTGTGAGTGACAACCGGGGGAAGGGGGGGACTAGCAACTTATGGCATATTATAAAGAAACAAATAACTCGTTAACATATTCTTCCAAAATGTTGACCATAATCGCACTAAGTGGAGTGGAAAAACTTAATAGCAGATTGGAAAAAAGAAAATGAAAAAATTTGTGACATTTTTGGGCGTAAACTCTGGATTTAACTATATATGCAACCTCATTATCCTCTTCTATTGCCCTTTGCCCTCTCCCATATTGTCCTTGGCCCTCTCCCATATTGTTTAGAATGTTTTTGCAATAATAATGTGGTACCCCACTTCTAAAAAATGGATGGGTGCAAATGACCTGGTAACATGTTCTTCCAAAATGCTAAACATAATGGCACTAAGTACTAAGGAAAAACTTAGAGGCAGATTGGAAAAAAATAAAGTGAAAAAATTTGTGACATTTTAGGCGTGAACTTTCGATTTAACTATATATACAACCTCCTTATCTTCTTCTATTGCCCTTTCCCCTCTACCATAGTGTTCCCTACTAGAATATTCTTGTAACAATAATATGTTACCCCAGTTCTGAAAATGGATGATTGCATTCTCCATATATTAGGCTTAACATGTTTTATTACATGGCAGTGGTGCATCTAGATGTTTAGAATATGATCGTCCATCTATTTAATGTCATCGCTAATGTATACTACCAATAAAAAAAATTATATGATACATATTATGGTAGTTTATTTTGTACAAGTAATAATAACATACCCCACTTTTTTACTCCAAAAAAAAAACTATAATATCTTTACTACTACATTTATTCTTTGCGGTTTTTCATATTTTGAATTTGCTATATAAATTGCGCAAAATTGCGGAATGTTATGATTATGTGACAGTTACTAAAACCGTTAGTTACAGAAGACAAATCATCAGCACAAGCAATAAAACCAAAAAAACAAAATTGACACATGAAGTGAACCTGTTAAACATAAAATACAACTACGAATAAGCAATTTGCACTAGTTAATCACATCAAGAGGGAAAAATAAATAGCATCAAGTTGAAATAAATCATTAATACCAAATTAAAGAAAAATTTGCATTAAGAACACATTGCAACTAAACTACAGAAAAAAGAATAATAACAATAAAAGAAAGTTAAAAATATTAGAATTAGAATACATTTAAAGTTTAAACTCTAGATAAGAGAAGGTGGGAGAGAGAGAAATTTGAGCCTTGGTGCATTTAATTGTATTTTACTTTTCTACCAAATTCCAAAACTTCATTTTTGATATTTAAAAAAATTAAAAATATCAATATGTGAGCTAGATATATTTACATATTATCACTAATTTTTTGAACACTAATTTAGGGGTGTCCATGTATATCAATTTAATCACATTCAAAATAAACCATTAAATTTTGTGGGGGATCCCCTTGTAAGAGATCCACCCCTGTTACATGGGCTTAGAATGTGTTTGTTGGGATAGTTTCAATTGTCATTTTTTATTGTTCAACCTAAAATTAATCCGATTTTAACATCTTTATTTTTTTAAACATTTGTTTATGATGATTATTATATTAGGATTTTTATTATGTTATTTAATTTTTTGTATGTCAATAAATATGATGGTTCACAGCCGCAAGCACACGAGTAGTCGTGGTATAGATAAAAAGATCTTCCTCAAGTACCAAAGTAATCTATCAAGCTTTGTCTATTAGAATATGCTAAGCAAATACTAGATCAACGGATTTTGATTCAACAACTTCAAATTTACTAATTCTAAATCAATTAAGAAAAAAAAAAATGGCTTGGAATTCATGTAGTTAAGAAAGGTGATTGGATCAAAATGATAAATATATGCTTTTCTTTAATTGGTTAATTTTGAGGAATTGCAATCTATCCAAAAATTTAGTCTATCCTTTTGAATGAACTAAATTTACCTAAACTAAGCAAAAGTCATTCTTTCAAAGTAATTTGTCTTAATTGAAGTTGAATATTTTCTATTACACTCTAGTCCTCTCAATATGCAAATCTCTCTTTTGGGTCAATGCTATGCTAGGTTTTATCAAGGAGTCTAATAATTAAATATCACCTTTCAATTTTTCACTCAATTGTTTCAAGTGTACAAGCAAACTTTGACCAAAAATCCAATCACAATATGGTAATCACTTAATAGAACAAAATCAAACCAATCCTGAAACAAGAACAATTCTATTGATTAAAACATGATCCAACTACGCTTTCATAAAGTAACAAATCCCTAGACAAAATAAACTATACACACATGATTGAAGATTAAACAACTAACCAACAATTCGGTGAAATCTGAGAGAAAGGGCTTGACAGAGACAACCTTCAACCAAAGGCTTTAAATCACCTCAAAACCAAACACACTCAAGATTTCTCACTAAAATAATAATCAAACTAAAAATCCTAACTAAAAAGAGCAAAATTTTGAGAAATAAAGTGAACTATGCTATGCTTCTTCTCCTTATCTGCTACTAAACGACGAGACTTTAGAGAGAAGCTTGGATGTTTTTAGCTACACAGCAGAGGGAAGACGAAGAGGCAATAGGTACACAGCTCACCATAGTTTGTGGCAGGCACCACGGTTCAACCGTGGTCTTAGCTGGAACCAATTTTTCGCTCTTGTCATGCTCCACAGGTGTAGCATCACATGGGTGTCTGTAGGGGAGGTCAGAATACATCCAACGAGGGTCAAATGTAGGGTAAAAAGGCCTAAAATCCTGCAAAACACATCAAACAACCATACCCAAGCATAAATTGAGAATAGGAGTAAACAGTAACTTAAAGCACATAATTCCCCTAAAAAATGTGGCAAATGGCCCTAAAATGATGTATACATTAATCACTTATCAACCTCGCACATGCTTAAACTGTTGCTTATCCTCAAGCAATGCTAAAACCAAAAATATACACAACCTCCTTAGGATAGATATAGGTAACATTCCAATGGCAAAGCTAATCCAAAGGTAGCCTAATAAGATGCAAAAATAATTAGCAAACAGACTAGGGAATGAAATTTTCGAAAACCACTTGATAGACCACAATGCCAAATTTGAATCAATCTCTCCAAATCATCAAATATAGTCATTCAACATATGAAACAAATGATGTTAGCAAGGCCCGTAAAACCTCACTACAGTAATGTCGCACTCGTCACTCATGTGTTTGAAAAATTATGAAGGTTCCTTCAATTCTCATTTCTTACACTCAAATATACTATAAGCTTAACAAGATTCTCAAATTCACTATCACTAATATGCAAACACACTAGACAATCATTAGGACTTTCATAGGGTTGTAATGGGGCCATAGGTAAAGATAAGAGGGGAACAAATATTTTGGAAATAAGGAGCTAGAAACCATATACTAAGAGCCAAATGCTTCTAATGCATAATACAACATCCTTCTTAGACCAATACATTTTATCAATAAAATACATCTCCTATTGAAGAGATAAAGAGTTGAAAAATCATAAAAATTTACAATTCCAACAAGGCTAATACTCTCTTTCTTATTCTCTTTTCCTTCTTTTTTTTCTTCTTTTCTTTTTTTGTTCTTTTTCTCTTGTTTTTGTTGTTTTTTTTTTTTTTGGTTGTTTCAAAAGAGTTAGCCAAGGGAAATCCATAATGAACTTGAAATTTCAACTCTTCTCTAAACTTTGTACAATAAGACAAGGGATTTATCAAGATCTCACATCCCTTCACCAAACAGCCAAAGTCCACTAAAAGATAACAATACACCTTACTAGTTCCCAATCAAACTTGATGCAAAAGAATGAAACACTCCTTTAGTCTTGGCTTAAGGGTGAGCTAATCATTTGTCCACAGGCTATAGTAGGAGGTTCAAATCAAGAAAAATGGATATAAGCTCAAAGGGGTTAGCAAATGATATAATACGCAACAAAGGAGGCTATTTAGTTATTGAGTTTAACAAATCAAAGAAAAATGCCTCAATCATATTGCCTAAATGTATATGCAAAATGTGAACTTGAATGAGAAGCAAAGCAAGTTCTAAAGAAATGATGTCAAGGAAGAATCACATGAAAGAAACACAAGACTAAATTGATAAATAGTCTCTAAAAGCTCAAAATCTCACGGGACATCCATCGAAGTCAAAACTAGCGCATTAGTAAACACATGTCAAAATTCATGTAAAGACTTTTGGGGTAATCAACTCGCACTCAACATGTGGTCAAAACATGGAGCTCATTTCGAAAACTCATTTTCAAACATTATAAAGGACCAAACTAAACCAAAGAAGTCTACCTAGTTTACAAAGATCATCATCAGAGGATTTTTGCTTTTTTTAAAATTTTTTTGTTTCTTTATGCATGCTCCTAATAATAATGCAAACTAAAATGCAAAAAAAACTAATAAAAGAAAAACCAAAATGCAATCTAGAATGAAAAGAAAACTAAATGCACTTCTAAAATACCGCTAAACAAAACTAAAACCTAAAATAAAAACTCCAAAAACTATCATAAATAACATATATAAAACACAACTATCCCAAACCAAATCATGCATCAGACGCCAAATATAATGACTAACTTCCCTATGCTTAAACCACACATTGCCCTCAATGTGGGCACATAATAGAAAAATGGAAGGGGAGTAGCATAATGTAATCAGAAAGGAGGTGGTCGAGAAGGATGGGGTGTTTGGCCATAAGAGGTATACCAGTCTTGCCAGGTCTCTAAACATGCCCTATACTCTTAGAACTATTGAGCCTAGGTGGCATGCATCCCACGAAGCTCATCGTGGCGCTCTTAGATAAAGTCCTGAAGAGTGGCATTTTCAGACGCAACATAAGCTCAGACATTTGCTCCTCTTGGATGGACCTAAGGGTGTCTTAGAGGACGGTATAATCAGTAAGGGGTGGTTGAGAGGAAGAACTTGGTCCAGCTTAACTAAAATGAGGGGCTGGATGAAAAGGTCCGGGTTGAACAACCTTGGCATCACCAAGTATCCAATGAAGGTTAGCCTGGTAAAGTAAGGTGGTTCCATCAACATTGGGAAGCGACAAAAGCCGATCCCTAGGGTAAATTCAACACAAACGCCCAGCCTCTACTTTATAAAAGTTCATAATTTTAAAGGTAGCTTAATCAAGCCTCTCAGACCCGGAAACTCTATCCTCAGGATTGGGCTTAATACCCAAAAATCTAGCAATGGTAGTCACAATACTACTTATGACTATCCTACCCTTAGTGCTAACAGCAGCACTATATAATTGCCTGGCCAAAAATGAACTGGGGTCAAGCTGGACACCGTCAAGCATACAGGACAAGCAATACAACTCAGATAATCTCGGGACATTCAGACTATCTTCTTGAGCAAAGAAATAGCAGGCCAGGACACGTTGAGCTACTTGAATGCAAGGGTTCCTAATATGTGTGCACTTCGATGAACTAGTGTTGTACCTAACACTCCCTGAAAGCTCACTCCAAAATGCATTTGAGTTGAACTCATGGGGGATTTGTTGGTTCGATAAATCCATACTAGGTGGAAAACTAAACATACCATTAAAGGTACCTAACTTCAATTCATATAATTGTCCTTGCAAATAAAACGATATGTACCTGGCTTGACATTGAGGCCTTCTAGTGATCTCGATATGGAGTGTACTCAGGAACTCTAGGGTCAGGTCCCCGTAGGTATGCTTTTTTATTTCTAGGAAGTGTCCCATACCATATCGTGCAAACAACCACCTACTATCATCTAACACTCATAATCGGGCTAACAATTCCTCATCATAATATCGAGTTGCCATAACCATGCGGTCATTCAAACAGTTATATCTAGCAACATGATTAGGATTCATTAAACCAAGGGGGCGAGGAATGTTACCTTAACCACGTGCATTGGTGGAGGTTCGGGATATCCTTTGAGGTCAGGTGGGTGCTTGACTCGAGGATCCAACCTCCTTGATACTCCTATGTCTTTTGGTAGGTGCCATTGTTACAAATTGAAACAAAAATTAAAACTAAAATCTAAATAATAATATTTTAGGAAGAAAAATGAAGATTTTAAGTAAAAATAAGAAGAATTAGAGAGAAAAAAAGATGGTTATAGTGGATCTGTGAAGGCGAGATGAGTTTGAAGAAACAGAAGAAGAAAGAGATGAAATTTGTGGAAGAAAGAGAAAGTTTAAGTAAAAAGGATGACTGTTATTATGTATTGTAAGGAAAACATGAATTAGACCACAAGTCTAATAGAAACTAGGCTAGGTACCTAGACTTCATAGATGGACTGTTTATTTTCTAGAAATTATCCAAACGTAGATGTAGGAGGCAAAAATTTGCTAATATATTACAGGACGCCATGTGTAAAATAAAATAATTTTTATTAGCTAATTAGGAGCTGCCACGTGTAAAATTGGCTTTGGCGAGCCCATTTAAATGGAATCAAATTATGGCCAATTAGAAGCTTCCGTGTGTTATTGATGATGCAGAAAATAGTAATTATTTCTCTTTTAAAATTAAGAGAATAATTACCAAGATGTGGGCCTAGGCCTAACATCCAAGTCAAACCATAGCCTTTGAGTCTATAAATAGGGGCCCCCCAATTTTTAAGGAGCTCAACATTTAGCATCCTACAAGTTCTAGAGCTCTGACTACAGATGACATCCAACTACCAAGCAACAAGGATTAAAATCGGCTAGCTCAATATCTTCTGCAATGTCAAATTGAAGTCTACTTCAGAGATCTTCATCCAGTTCATCGATCGAAATTAAAGAACCTTACCGTCGCATCGATTAATTTGGCCAACTGCATCTAATGATTTAGCATTACAGAATTCTGAAGTTCAGACTGCAAGCCGACAGCCAACTACCAAGCGAGAAAGATCAAAACTTGCAAGCTTTAGAGTTAATAATCAACCACGTGTAGATTAAGATTAAGAATGATTTCACAATTCTTCAGCTGATTCAGCATCTGCCGAGATCAAGCATCACACACTCGGAAGACTTAATTGCTAGGAGATTGAATCAGAGGACTACTTCATTGTATTAAATTCAGAGATTGTGCCTACACGTACTACATCAATATAAGATTGTACCAAGCGAGAAAGATCAAAACTTGCAAGCTTTAGAGTTAATAATCAACCACGTGTAGATTAAGATTAAGAATGATTTCACAATTCTTCAGCTGATTCAGCATCTGCCGAGATCAAGCATTACACACTCGGAAGACTTAATTGCTAGGAGATTGAATCAGAGGACTACTTCATTGTATTAAATTCAGAGATTGTGCCTACACGTACTACATCAATATAAGATTCAATCAATTTCTAAATTTCTTATCCAATTTATTTTACGCTCGAAATTTGTGTTTACAAATTTTTAGCACGCTCCGTGGGACCTCTCTACCTCTTATCTCTTTCTCCAAACTACAAACTCTGCATTCTTTCAAAGATAACATGGCCCTCAAGAATGCTATCCTTCAACCTTTAAAGAAGGAAACTATCAGATCTACATATGAAGCATCTGCAAAGGCTAGTATTGCATCTGGTAATTGAAGCACTAGAGTGATGACTAGGAGTATGACCAAAATTGCTACCTCTATCACCCTAAAATAGTAAGTTGTGACTCTAACTTTGCAATCATGCAAAACTCAAAATTTTGGCTCCAACTTGCTTGCTAATGGAATCAATCAAACTACTTGTCTCCCTAAGTAGAAGCTAAAGCCTCTTATTGTCTTCAATATGAGGAAGACTCTGCCCTATTGATTGGATGAATTCCAATCCTACATCAATCCTATCTTCTAACCTTTTGATGAGAAAGATGATGACTGTGATAGTAGTGATTCTTTACTAACCTCTCCAAGGGACCCATTTTTCTCACAGGTTGAGGTCGAATCCTTTGACGCTATTGTCATGCTAGTCATGGTGACCGATGCTATCAACTTAGAGGAAAAATTCGCAAACATGAAGGCAACTCTGAAAAGTTTCTCAAAGGAAAGCGCAGAAAAAGATGCTCAAATCGAGCGTCAAAATAAACAGATTACTGATTTGATAAAAAGTTAGAAAAATAGTCATTTGGAGCTTTCAACAAATGCTCAAGCAATGAAGATTCTAACAAAGAGTCTAATCACAGTAAGGAGTCTGACGATGGGTACAGGGCAAAGAAGGATTGCTCTTTAGGCTTGATGTCTATTGAGTATATCCAAAACTTGATAGCTGATGCAGTGAAGGCTCATCTAGGAGGTGATTCTCATAAAACTAACTTGTATAGGAAACCCTATACAAAGAGGATCGAGCAATTCGTATACCTCATGGCTATCAACCACTTAAGTTTCAATAATTTGATGGTAAGGGTAACCCCAAGCAGTGCAGTGCTCACTTCATCTAAACCTGCTGTAGTGCTGGCACTGAAGTAGACCAATTGGTGAAACAATTCGTGCGATCACTTAAAGGAATTGTATTTCACTGGTATACAAACCTTGCCTCTAAGTCCATTAATAGCTGGGGCCAAATAGAAAGTGAGTTCTTAAATCGCTTCTATAGTGCATGCCATGTAATTAGCATAACAGAATTGACCAATACAAGACAATGGGACAATGAGCCAGTCAATTGATTACATAAGTCATGTCTCTCTGAAGTGTAAAGACCCTTTATCCGAATCTTCGGTTGTTGAGATGTGTGCCCGAGGGTTGGATAGGGATATATTTTATGCCTTGCAAGTAAACAAGCACAAAACATTCCAAGAATTAGCAACACGAGCTCATGATATGGAGCTTACAATTGCCTAGTAGAGAAGACGACTCAATGCTGAGGAATCAGTGACATCATCAAGAAGTAAAAGCTCCATGCCTAGAGACTCTAAAGAGAAAGAATGTCCTTATTCTGAGTTTAATGCTCCAGGAATGCTTGACAAACTTCTGGAGAAAGGACCTATAGAACTCCTAGAGTCAAGGTGTTCTGAAGAAATTGGAAGAACTAATGATGTCAAATATTGTAAGTATGACTGGATCACCAGTCATCCAATAAAGAAGTGTAAAGCATTTAGAAGACAAGTCTTGTAACTTGTAAAAGAAAGAAAAATCACATTAAACGAAGAAGACACAGAAGAATCTGATTGATTGTCCATTAAGATCATATTGGAAAGTGCTTTGGAAGAGAGTGACCCAAAATTGGAGTTTAGGGGGTAGACTTCCAAGTTAACCTCTATAGACTCCTAAGTCATTAAAGAACTTACAGATTTTCAAGTCACTTATTGCATAGACTTGAAGACTTTTAAGTCATTTATTTTAGACTTCAAGTCGTCCAAACTCTATGACTTCTAAATTAGCCTTTACAGGCTTCTAAGTTAACAAATCTCGTAGACTCCTAAGTCAAACTTTTAAGACTCCTAAGTCATCAAATTTTGTAGACTCCTAAGTTGTCAAACTCTCATAAACTGCCAAGTTCTCAATGTTTCAGACTTTTACGTGAGCAAAGTAAGGGACTATCAAGTCATTCAAATTTAAGACTCCTGAGTCATCAAGTTTTGTTAACTCCCAAGTTTTCACATTCGAAGATTTTTAAGTTAATTATATTAAATTTTCAAGTCAACAAACTCCAAGACTTTTAAGTCAACATAACTATATGCTTGATGAAGACTTTCAAGTCACTCCTCATCACTGTCAAGTTACAAAAAGACTTCAACTCGCAGGTCACCCTTAAGACTTCCAAGTCCAAACTTCTAGACTCTCAAGTCAGTACAGGCTATCAAGTCACCCACATGATGCTCAAGCCATCAACATCAAAGACTTCCAAGTTACGTAAAGACTATCAAGTCAACAAAATTATAACCTTTGGAGTGAATTCAACGACTCTCAAGTCATTAACATGGTAGACTTTAAAGTTGTCAACAAGATGAAACTCTAATCTTTGATGCATGGGTTGCATGGGTGTAAGTTTAGAACCCATGCATCATCACTCACCAAACCGCAAGGGGGAGATGGTGGTGGTGCTCAGCGGTGTGGGGCGGTGCTGGGTGGCGCACGGCGACAAGGGGAAGAGTGAGAGAGAGAGCAAGAGATGAGAGAGAGCACGAAGAGAGAGAGAGAGAGATGGTGAAAGGGGGAAGAGAGAGAGAGAGAAAGAGAGAGAGAGGGCACAAAGAGGAGAGACTAGGGGGTTGACTGCCTTGGTAGGAGGAGAAAGGTGGCTGTATGGGCTAGGGTTTCGAGGAGGGGGTTGCCGTGTAGGCTAGGGGAAGAGGGAGGGGAGTTTGAGTGAGACAGGGAGAATAGGATTAGGGTAAATTAGGAGAGAAAAGCAATTAATTTAAAAAATAAAAGTCAGAGGGAAGGTAAATAATTTTAAACAAAATAAAAGTAAAGAAAACCTCTCTGTTTTTTTTTTCAAACGTGACTTGACTTAGACCATAAGTTTTAGGTTGGTCCATATCAACAGTAATTCGATCGGAAATTAAATTTCTAAGATTTTACAGAATACCCCACTTAAGAAAGTTCTGTCCCCTAAACTCAATGAATTGCGACATATTCCATCATCATGAAAATGAATTTTCGAAATTTTACACTATCTAATTGGAGGGGGCACACCTTCATTGTCTGAATATATCTTCACTGTCTGATCGGATGAGTAATGTCCTCACTATTTGACTGGAGAAGTTCTGCCTTCACTATCAGAGTAGAGAAAGCCATGCTTTCACAAATTTGATGGAAGAAGTCACAATTGGAAGGAAGAAATCCAAAGTTGACCACAAAAAGATTAAGTGAGGGAATCTACTGCGAAGAATCGAATCTACGAGGAGAAACGATTCCTCATCTTAAAAGTCAACCTCATTCCGAGATCTAATTGGTGGAGTCGTGGCCAGAAGAAATTCAAGCTGACCCCAATTAGATTAAGTGAGGGAGTCTTATGCGAAGAATCGAATCTACAGAGAGAAATGATTCCTCGCCTTAGAAGTTGACTTTACTTGCAATCTAATAGGGGGGAGTAATCGGTTCAGCAGCTTTTTGAAGACCAAAAAAAAGAAGAGAGAAATAATAATTTAAGTTCTCAAAGAAAAATGAGTTTGCAATTAAGCCAAGGGTTGAAAGCCAAAATGTGTTCTACGAAACATGCATAAGAGGGGCCTTTTAATTTTTAACTAGAAGCTAATATTAGATTAACAATTATCGGGGGAAGGGAAGAAGGGAGTTTCCTGATATTTTGATATAAATCTTTCTAGGCATCGATGGCGTGGGGCATGGACTTGTGAAGCAACATCGAAAACTTGGGAGGTAAGTGAGTTGCCAACATTGAACTCAAAGTCTCGAATTCCTTTCTTCACTATCTAATTATGAAGTATTTTCATTTACCATCCTAGCCAGTGGCGGATCTAGACATTAAAAACAGGGGTGTCTATCTATTAAACCACGCATTTTAAGAGTGTTTATACATATCAATCTAACTGCCTTCAAAATATATCTCATTAGAATTTTTTTGGGCATGAACACCCCTAGACTCCACACAGATCCGCCTCTGCTCCCCTTTCCATATAACTTAGCCCTATTGCAATGATTCAGTTGCTCCACAGCTCCATTTGTAAGCTGCCAGAATTTGCAATATTTAAAAGTTGGTGGCTGCACATATGTATTATTTAAATAAACCTTAGCTTGCATATTCTTTCAGTACCAGCGCAGATTACACCATGTTGGTAATCTCAGAACCTAATATTCCTTAGGTTGTGTTCATGAATGCATTTCACCAAAAAATTATCTTTTTTCATGCAAACAACCCATAGATGCTTTGCTATAAGAGTTCTGTTCCCAATTCTTAAGTTCGTTATCGTCCCTAACCCACCTTTTGGCTCCTGAAGATTGATACTTTCCCACACTACTAGAGTTTGCCTTCTATTGTGATTCGTGGGGCCCCAAAGAAAACTTTGAAAGACATACATAGTTTTTTTTAATTACTGCCTATGGTAGGATAAAGCTAGAGGGCCACAAGATACCATTTCCAAAAATACTGGATTGATTTATACAATTCTAGCAACGCATAATCGATTTCTGCTTTGTCATACTCAAATCCTATTAGTCAATTTGTGTACTCTAGCAATCAGCAACACTTAATTTAGAAGAGGAAATGGGCACTCTAATATACTTCAATGTGATCAATGATAAATTACCCTCTGCAATCCCTGATAATATGATAATATCATTCTTTTTATCTGCCTGAACTCCTCTAACGCAAAAATAAGATTTCTCGTTAGTATATGCATCCTAAAAACCTTTGAAAAAATTTGGAAAGCGTATTTGAGAGCCTTGATGAAAGGCTCATCTATCTTAAAAAATGACATTAAGTCATCAGCAAAGACTAGAAGACTTAGCTTCATGTTTGTATGCAACCTGGATAAGACTTAAACATTTAAAGGTTGTCCTTTCGGTGACCTTCATGTGCACTCTTGAAAGGCACCCATGGCAACAACAAAAAGTGCGGGTGACATATGACCATAGTTACGAAGGTCATAGTACACTTGGACTGTGGATCATGATATGGCAACGTAGAATGTTACTTCCTTAAAAACGGGAACGAAAGGAGCATACAGCTTGGAACGAAATTCATAATTTCGGATTGTTAAGTAAATTTAAAATTTCAATTTTTAAAGGGCACTTCTTCCCTCTTTATTTTTTACCAAAGGATTATAGGCTAAACGTAAATTGCTTTAATAAAAACCTACATTACAAAAATAACTTTCATGAATAAGAAAACCAAACCCAATATCTTTCTCCATTTGAACGAAAAAATTCCAAATTTATGAT
This sequence comes from Carnegiea gigantea, assembly GCA_029747015.1. Taxonomy (NCBI): domain Eukaryota; kingdom Viridiplantae; phylum Streptophyta; class Magnoliopsida; order Caryophyllales; family Cactaceae; genus Carnegiea; species Carnegiea gigantea. Next base: position 348,037 of record JAKOGI010000554.1, on the reverse strand, counting down.
TATTGTTTTGTTGAAGTAATTGCTGCATGTACTGTTCCCAATAATTAGAATTTATTAATTACAACTTATGAGTGCTCCTACTTTCCAATAAATAGAGGGGGCCTCTTTTCCCTTTCTAATGGCCTTTTCACCAGATAAGTATATGAGATAGTACAAAGATAAAAAGAAGCCATTCCTTAGCAATTTTGACCATCTCTCTACGTTCCAGTTCCTTCTCTCTCTCCTCCTCTATGCGATAGTGTTATAGAAGTTATCCATCACAACTAAATTTGAATTTTGGTATGCTTGCAGTCTGCCTATAGCAACGATCTTGTTAGCTTCCCTTAAGCTTAAGGTGTGTTCATTAATATATTTAAATGAAAGACAAAAATGGATTGGTGAATTGATATATTCATCATGTTATATTCAAATTATCGTAAAATTTATATTGTTTAAATATGTTATGATTATAAGTGAATATTGACCATGCTAGTGCATACTGTTTAATTAAGTTGATATAAGTTGCCACAATATCTTGAGATAATTTAGAATTCAAATTTGAATATGTGATCTTTATGATATTATATTTATAATTCAAATTTGATTATGAGATTACGATTCTATATTTATCAAATATCAAAATTTAGTCAAAATATGATATTATCTTTTTATATAATATTTTGGAAGATTGTGCTGCAAAATAAACTAGCTTCTAGATGATTCTCTCAACCAAGATCTTTTACAAAAAAATAAGGAAATTAGCCATCGGAGATGAAAAGAAACGTTGAGTAAAACTGTGAAAGTCAAGGGCTTGAAAGACTGTGTTCAAGGCCTTGAAATGAGATAGAAGATTGACTTTTCTTGTTTGATGCAACGGTCACTTACCATGTTTTACTACAACCTCTCCAACACAGTTGTGATATTGTCTACTCGATTGTACAAATGCAATTGTACAATCGGGCCCACAAATTGCCCCCACGTATAAAATACAAAGAAAACCGACGGATTTCGGCTCACTAAAAATGTTCTATAGCTCACTAAAATATGCTGCTGTACATCCAATTTCGCTCACTAAAAATAATGTATAGCTCCCTAAAATATTTTAATGAGTTGAGACACAATTTTAGTGAGCTAATACATATTTTTAGTGAGCAGATATACCGAAATTAATGTATCTTATGTACCCAAGTTTCACTTAGTAAAAATGCTATATAACTTATTAAATGTGCTATTGTACTAAAAAAGTGTTATTGTGAATCTAAAACTCACTAAACTATATTCTAGTTGTCTATATTTTTTTTAATGAGCTATGATATTTATTTATTGAGTTGGTATATCATACAACCGGTTGTACAGAACCAATTGTACAATCGAATTTCAGCTCACTAAAAATGTGTAGCTCACTACAATACTTAGTGAGTTGAGATACAGTTTAGTGAGCTCATACGTACTTTTAGTGAGCGGATAGATCAAATCAATGCATCTTATATATCCTACGTGTCACTTAGTAAAAATACTATGTAACTTATTAAAATGTGTTATTGTACTAAAAGAAAGTGTTATTGTGCATCTGAAACTCACTAAACTATATTCTAGTTGTCTATATTTTTTTAGTGAGCTATGGCATACATTTAGTGAGCTATGGCATGTATTCAGTGAGTTATGATATATATTTAGTGAGTTGGACTATATTTAATTAGATCACTACATTTCTATTATACTCACCAAATATAGTACAAACAACCTTATGGTATAGTAAAAAATGATTGAGCTGTAACACAACCTAAGAACTTCACAATATTATTTGCTGGCTATCTATACTATTCCTTTTAGTGAGCTATGCTATTTATTTAGTGAGCTATGATAGATATTTGGTGAGTTATAAAATATATTTTGTGACCAATATGATTTAGCGTGGAATACTAATCATTCATAATAAAAAATGAGTGAACAAACAATTTTAGTTAGCACATATACTTTTTTGTTTATATTCTAAGGTATGATATATTCGTCTTTTAGTGAGTTATGACTTATATTTAATGAGCTATGACATACTTTTAGTGAGTTGGACTACATTTGTATTATACTAACTAAATATGTATTATACGAATGCGCTTATGTCATAATAAAAGATAATATATATATTTCTTACTAATATTGTATTGCTCATTAAATATATTATATAGCTTACGAATGCGCCTTTGCCTTTTGAAATACCAGTAGAATTACACAAAATTCTAACATAATAATCAACATTAACAGCCCCAGCAACAGAACGATCTAATATAGATATGAAAAATGAAGTATCATCTGCAAAAATAATATAATTTTTGTGGTGAGCTATAATGCATAATTGATGAGCACAATCTTCATTCTACTAAGCTAAATGCTTGTGTTAGTGAGCAGAAATGCTCTGCGATGCAAGGCAATAGATTTTTTTATAGTGAGCTATTGTTTTTCCTGTTATGCATAAAATTAATTATAGTGATTGTATTTGGTGAGCAGAGAACTGATTTATAATTGCTGAATACAAGCTCAGTACACGTGAGCTAAATGTATTTCTTTAGTGAGCCAACGACTATATTTACTGAGCACATAGCTCATATTGGTGAACTGTTGTTTCTCATATGTACATAGCAACAATGAAAATATCATCTGGAAAAACAGCCATAACATTTGGGGGGAGCTATAATGCAATATCAATGAGCACACACGTCAATCTTAGTGAGCCAAACGTTTCTTTTAGTGAGCAAAAACTGCTTTGCAGCTTAGGGTAACATATTTTTTATAGTGAGCTAAATGTATACCTTTAGTGAGCCAATGATTATATTTAGTGAGCACATGACTCATATCGGTGAGCTATCGTTTCTCATATATCGCAAACCAAAATTTACATAATGCAATCCAGTTCAAAAATCTCGAAATGAACTCATCAAAATACAAATTTAACGAACACAACTTCCAATCCCGAAAACAAAAATAGAGATCGAAAAAGCACTACCAAACTTGACGAACAATTCCCATTTTATGAAGATTCAGCATCAATAGCGACGTTAAGATCAAACCCAGCCATTCAATAATTGTTGAACATTAAAGCAATCGAAGCAGTGAAGAGCAATCGAAGCAGCGAAGAGTAATCGAACAATGGGGAGAATGAAAACAGCGATTTTAAAAAATTGAGGAGAATGAATTTTTTTTTTAAAAAGCCTAGGGCTCAGCAGTTGGATGATTCAAAATTGCTGTTGGTGGGCCCGGGTGGACAATTGAGTTGTCCAACCTGGTTATACGTAATAATTTACGCTCTCCAACACCTCTTGGCTATAAAAAGGAGAGGAATTGGTAGTTGGAAAGCATACAAGAGAGAGCATATGCAAAGAACAAGAACTAAGAGCCACACTTGTAAATATCATTCTCTTGTTCACTTAATTTATTGAGTTGTATTGCTCTAGTTGTAATTGGTGGGAATATAAAGTTGAAAGGTCAACTCTACCAAGGACTTATTAAGGGTCAACTTGTGACTTGGAATTTAGAGTCGATGTACTTTAGAGTTGTGTAATCCTTCCTAATAAAATTGGGTTAATCTTAGAGTTAGGGAACTCTATATAGGAACTAAGCCTGGTTGAGGCTAACCTCGTTAAAAAATACACATGTCGTGTCCACATTTATTGTTCCGCATTTGATTATTTTATCACCTTAACCATCACCCTATTCACCCATATTTAGGGTGATTTAACTAGCCAAAATTGAGCCAACAAACTCTCTTCTTTTTTTTCTATTTTTCTTTCTTCATTTTCAAATTTTCAGGCTATTTTGAGATATTAAAAAAAGGTATCGTCAAGATCCTAGAGTTGGAGCACATTCCCATTCGCTTGAGAATGAAAATGTACCTTATTTTGGATTGGATGATCCAAATCGCGGAACGAAGGGTTGGTAGCAATGCTAGTACGTACGCATATGATCACTCTACCGCAAAAGTTTAACACCCTTAAAGTACACAGGCGCCCCTTCATTTAATGTAGTATTCGTAATACAAGACAAAACCTATTTTTTAATTTTATAGGAAAACAAATTAAACCCTATCAACACCTCATTAAGGAACTCAGAGTGAATAGAATTATAAGTTTTTATGAAGTCTACTTTCATCAAGTATCTAAGAATCTTAATCTTCCTGTTATACTCTCTTAAGAGATCTTGGCATACATTACACTATATACCAATTCTCTACACAATACAAAAGCACTCTGTGCACTTACTAATCAATCAATCTATCACAAAGCACTTTGGATATGCATTTGCAAATAGTATTATAACATACAACATGCCTAAAATCACCCTCTTGCTTAGGACTTTGCACTTTAGGAATTAAAACAATATTTGCAACATTTATATATGATAAATGTTTCTATTTGAACGGACTTCATGTCTCCATTAATAACAAGCTCCCCTACTATGTCTTGATTATTCTTAAGGAAGCCACAGGAAAATCCATTAGGTCTTGGATACTTTTGATCAGAATCGCAAACATGAGAGCTTTGATTACAATATGGGGAAATAGGCCTTGTCAGGGCTAGTTGGTACACCACATTCAAAATATGCATTTAGGTGAATATTTCCTCTTCAACATGGCATTTGTGATTGTCCTGCTTACCCAACATTCATTGATAATGTCTTACAAAATGTATAGCCACTGCCTCTTTGCCCACAATCTAGCATTCAGCATCATTTAGTCCATGAACTATAGCTTTTTGCTCCTGAATTAGGAGTAGGTTGTCCATATGCCACATTACCTAAAAATATATCTTGAAGGTTAGGGGTCTTTGAAAATTGATTATCACTACAGTATGATCATGGATACCCTCATATAGAAATACCACCCTTGCGTCCTCCCATGACAAAGTCCATTCCTAGTTGATGAAAACTCTGTCAATTTTGGGGAGATTTTATCACCCTCTTTTTGTTTGTTGGTTCATGTGTAATAACATCCTTTGGAGTGTGTACGCCATAACTAGACTACAACTATCCAGCAAATGCCAAAAATTCAACTTTTCATGTGGTAAAACTCTATTTCCTCCAATTCTATCATCAACTTTGTTAATTCAAGACTTATATTAAAATCACAAGAAGGCACCAAGCCACACTTAAGCCATTAGCAATATCCAGTATATCATCGCATGTACTCTTCCTTTCCGCCTTAACATTATTAATGCCATACACAAATATAATCTAGAATAGATTACCTGATTCTATACACTTGTCTTTAAAGTGAAAAGTTTGACCTGAAAATCTTTGAATTTTGGACATGAAAAACCATTGCTCTCTTGAGCACCCACATCCTTTTCCCTAGGATGATGTAAGTTATATATTAGCGACCAAGCCCCCCAAGTTTTGAACATATTATTATAAGTATTGGCATATGCTGAATCACGAGTTGTTGTCTCCTAAAGCCTCAGTAATCCAACTGTATGAATCCCTCATCATCAACACCAAGTGCCGTCTCCTGGAGAACAACTTGAGTATTCTTTGGAACCCACACCTACTTTATTTTTCTTCCTCTAATTTCACCTCAAGCAACAACCTTGCATACCCTAGTTTTATGTTTATTTTTTTTTAGCATGATTTAATTTGTTTTAATTGGTACCCCATACTCCCACAAGGCTACCGATCTAACTCAGACTAAGAGCACCTCAGTACTTGAAATGTAAGTATATTAATGTAATCTTTTAGAGTATAAATCTATTCCTGGGCCTTTAACAATCAGCTTAAATTTTTGGTTGAGTTGGTTCTCGAATATGGTATCAGAGCTTTTTTTAGTGAGAGGTCTCATGTTCAATTCTCATTAGCCCCCACATTGATTCATTGCGCAATGTAAGGTGGGCCTTTGCAGCATTCACGCTTCAAGCCCAAATGACATTTGCATGAGGGGGAGTGTTAGAGGATAAACCTATTCCTGTGCCTTCAACCACCAGCTTAAACTTTTGGTTGTGTTAGTTCTTGAACACAATCCAAATAGACAACCCTTATCAATAGTCAAATCCAGGCTACAGGGTTTGAGTATCATAGGTTTTTTATCGAAGAAGAATGTCCTTCTCTTTAGCACCATACCCTATTGTCCAGGTATTAAATTTCACTGCAAATAACCCATCAATAATGATCTCATATAAATTGGAATTTCTTTTTGTTGAGCTTTATCTGTACATGGCTACTTTCTTGATGCATCACAATGATACCCTTTTAGATCAGAATAATTTGTTCCAAATTCCCATTATTTAACCAAAAGAAAAAGAAAGAAACAATAACTCTTAGGTCCTCGGTGGATTGGTCAATTTTTAATGGCATTAATTCGTAGGAAATCATAGGCAATTAACTTGTTTTTTCTTATAGAGACAATTGACTCATTGACAACAAAATCCTTAAAACATAAATCCAGAGTTCTCGCACATAATACAAAATGTTTTGTTTTATTTATTAAATTATTACGTTGCCCTGGATAAACAAATATACAACGCAATCTATTAATTAATTTGTTATCCAAAAGAAGAAATTAAAGTTTGTAATTAAGCCAAGAGTTGAAAGCCAAAATGTGTTCTACGAAACTAGCATAAGAGGGGCCTTTTAATTTTTAACTAGAAGCTAATATTAGATTGACAATTATCGGTGGACGGGAAGAAGGGAGTTTCTTGATATTTTGACATAAATCTTTCTAGGCATCGATGGCATGGGGCTTGGACTTGTGGAGCAACATTGAAAACTTGGGAGGTAAGTGAGTTGCGAACATTGAACTCAAAGTCTCAAACTCTTTTCTTCACTGTCTTTTTATAAAGTATTTTCATTTACCATCGTAGCCAGTGGTGGATCTAGACATAAAAAATAGGGGTGTCCATCTATCAAACCACCTATTTTAGGAGTGTCCATACATATCAATCTAACTGCCTTTAAAATATATCTCATTAGAATTTTTTTGGCATGAACACCCCTAGACTCCACATAGATCCGCCTCTATTCCCCCTTCTATATAACTCAGCTCTATTGCAATGATTCAGTTTCTCCACAGCTCCATTTGTAAGCTGCTACAATTTACAATATTTAAAAGTTAGTGCCTCCACATATGTATTGTTCAAATAAACCTTAGCTTGCATATTCTTTCAGTACCAGCGCAGATTACACCATGTTGAAAATCTCACAGCGTAGTACTCCTTAGGTTGTGTTCTTGAATCCATCACCAAAATATTACCTTTTTCCATGCAAACTAGATTTATTATTATGATAGAATTTTATGATTGTTTGGTTTCCTTTTCTATCTAGAGATTTAGAAGCTTGAGGGCCAAGCTAGGTTTACGTAGTGGCGCCATGCATATCGTGTATGTATAAATTAGACATATTAAACAGGAGAGAAAGATAGCCGTGAGAGCTATGCAATTCACACATCTCAAAGCCTCTATTTTTGATTAAGCTGCTTGCTTATCATGGTGTCAGAGTTCCTATTGAAACACGCTTCATATCATAGTCATGTCAAAATTCATTATAGACCCACAATCACCTTATTACCTACACCCATCAGAGGGACTCGGGACTTTGATCACTGCGGTATGTTTCGATGGGAAAAATTATGATCTTTGGGAAAGGGCCGAAGACAAGCTTGTGTTTATCAATGGCGCACTAACTAAACTTGAAGATAAGAAAGACGGCTCATCCGAGTTACAAGCCTGGGAGATGGCAAACTCGATGATTTGTTCATGGATTCTTTATTTGACCGACCCCATGCTACGAACGAGTGTAGCCTACACAGATACTACAAAGGACATGTGGGATACACTTAAAAAACAATACACAATTGCTAATATTCTAAAGATACACCAACTAAAAACGAGCATAGCAAATTGTAAGCACAGAGGATTGAGCGTAGTAGAGTACTATTCCAAAATCCCTAATTTATGGACAGAGCTTGAGGTCCTCGACGAGAACCCGTTTTGTGCCTGTTCAGGGTGCACGTGTAAGGCCAGCACCAAAATCCTTCAAAAATATGAGTGGGAGAAGGCTCATCAATTTCTCATAGGGCTCAACGATGACGCTTATTCATCAATAAGAAGTCAGGTTTTAACCATCGATCCACTACCCTCTCTGGATCGCATATTCAATATGGTGGTGCAAGAAGACAGCCACAAGCAGTTGATGATCAACAGAGATGCCCGCTTGGAGACGGCGGCTGCCATTGTCGTGAACAGCAATAGGACAGCATCTAGTACCAGCGAGCGAAGCACTTGTAACCACTGTGGGAAATTTGGACATGAAGAAACAGGGTGCTTTGAGCTAATTGGGTACCCACCCGGTTGGGGATCCCGCGGACAAGGATGTGGAAACAGAGGGGGCCGAGAAGGTCGAGGCAACACTAATCGAGGGAGAGGTGGAGGACGAGAAGGCGCACATGCTATCATAGCAGCTACCTCCATGGCTGAAGCTAGCACAGCCGATTCACCCATCATACCCGGTCTTACTACCAAGCAGATTCAGAGATTGATGAGCTTGATAGAGCCAACCAAGTATGCTAGTGAAAAGCTCACAGGTAAAGGTCTATGGATGTTAGACAGTGGGGCTTCGACCCACATGACCGGTGATCCAACCTTACTGTCAAATACTCAAGCCAGGGCACCTATTGAAATTAATTTACCCAACGATGTGCAAACACTATCCACCAAGCACGGGTTGGCATGTCTGGATGATGGAACAAAGTTGAACAATGTTTTATTAGTGCCCAATCTTACTTGTAACCTTGTCTCAATTGCTAAAATTACAGAAGATCTTGATTGTAGTGTGACATTTTTTGATGATCATTGCGTTTTACAGGATCGTATTTTGAGGATGCCGATTGGAGCGGGTGAGCAAAGAAATGGGGTCCACTACCACGGTGAAGCACCATTCAAGAATCAAAGTAATGCAGTTAAGGCAAGAGACTTATGGCACAAGAGAATGGGGCACCCATCTGAAGAAGTGATGAAGATGTTCGCCAAAACTAGAATGCCATTTCATCTTAGTGAGAATAAAGCAGAAGAATTATTTGAGATTGTCCATTGCGATACATGGGGGCCATATCGTGTGCCCTCCTCGTGTAGAGCCGATTATTTTTTTAAGTCTGGTTAATGATTGCAGCCGAGGGGTATGGTTGTATCTAATGAAAGAGAGAAGTGAAGCTGGACATCTTCTAAGGAGCTTTATCAACATGATTCAAACCCAGTTTAGTAAAGGTGATACGAAGCGATAATGGAGCCGAATTCAAATATGGGCCGCCCATGCAAGCCTTTATCGGGAAAAGGGCATCACCCATCAAACCAGCTGCGCGGACACTCCGCAGCGGAATGGAAGGGTGGAGCGCAAGCACCGCCATATTCTAAACGTGGCTAGGGCACTTCGTTTCCAAGCTCATCTCCCTTTAAATTTCTGGGGTGAATGTACACTCACAGCAGCATATTTAATAAATAGAACCTCCAGTAGATTATTAAACGGAAGGACGCCTTATGAGATTATATACCAAGGGAAACCCTCCTATGATCAAATTAAGGTTTTTGGTAGCTTATGCTATGCTAAAAGCCAAATCCGAGGAAGTGACAAATTTGCATCACGAAGTAGACGTTGCATCTTTGTAGGCTATCCTTGTGGAAAGAGAGCCTGGAAATTATATGATTTGGAAACACGATTTTTTTGAAAGTCGGGATGTTGTGTTCCATGAAGGAGTGTGTAACACCCCCACCCTCTAGGGTCAGGGGCATTATGTTTTCTCAACTTTCTACTTAATTCCTGGGACGAAACGGGTAGAGTTTCCCCCACAGACTGACCGTTTCCAGGCTAAAAGCCTTACAAAAAGTCCCTGTAATCAACGGAAGTGCAAAACATTAAAAGAAACTCAACGGCCACACGCCGGAGTTCATAACTCAACGAGCCACTCGCTCGGAGTACACCGACCAGATTAATTTATGAATAAAGAAGAAATGGAAGATACAACTCAACGGTTCACACAACCGGAGTATTGGGGTTTACATCCCAAAACATAACTAACTTTAACCAAAAGACATCTAACTGACTCGATGGTTGGCTCATAACGCCGTACAGAGCGACTCATAAACAATATGCATTACATGAACTTAGAATACTTGTTTACAAACATTTCAAACTGAGAATACATAACGTGACTTCATTAAACACGTAAGATTCCCCTCAAATGAGTACAAACAACACCTTGCAAGCATGAACAGATTCCATCTTGACATAGCTGATTCAACTTTTTCCTGTTATAAAGAAAACCTGGGGAAAAGAGGAAAGAGTAGTGGGGTGAGCAACCACACGCTCAGTGAGTGTCCCCTGACCCCCCTTAAAACCAAAACCGTTGCAGGCAATAGTATCTTTAATAGTCACATATCACATATTCATACTTTACTATCATATTAGGCATTCTTGGAGTTCTTATAAAATACAACTAACCATAAACTTCATTTTAGCCGTTGAAACTCATGTTTAGGCCTCTGAATTTCTTAACTAACAAGCACTTAGCATATAAGCAAGCATCGACGGCTAAGCATAGAAACTTTCTTTTATAGCCTAAGCATAGGGATCTTTCTTTTTCATAAATATAACTTCTTAGCATACCATTTTAAACTATACATGAAACCTCATTCATATGATGTGCACATAAAGTTATCTTTTTATTTCATAATCATACTTGTCTTGGCATTTCATTCATTTGGTATGCATAAGGCACACACACATTTCAAGTCTCATTCATAGGGTATGCGTGAACATGCTCATAAGGCTTTGCTTTCATTAGCATGCTTTACTTAGATTTCATTCATATGATATGCACAAGCATCTTTCTTTCTTTTCGTGAAAATACTTCACTTAACCTTACTTGAAATCTCATTCACATTTCATTCATAAGAAAAGCACATAACATGCACAGAAAACTTTTCTTCTTTTCTTGAAAGCACTTTGCTTAGCCTCTTGAGGCTCTTGTTCTTTCAAAAGACATTTCATTTCGTATTGGTCATGCAAAGACCCTTATAAGCTTTTCATATCTCATTCCATATGGCCTCTTAGGGCCCATAAAAACTTTCTTTTCTTTCAAAACACTTGAAATGGCAAGATGCCAACCGCTTTTCTTTACTTATTAGGAAAATACATATGGCATAAGATCATTACAGGGTGTTGATTGGGTGAGATCTATTCTCAAACCCCATAATGAGACCTAACGCTCACACTAAGCTCTTACTCCCAGGATGGCTACTTATAACATATCGGACCCTTACATTACCCTCGTCAGGGTCTTCTAGGGTCTCCTACTACCAGGACTTATTCCCTGGGCAACATCATTCATATCATATCATATTGTCCGAAGCGCATTATCTTAGCTAATTTAAAGCGTATCGGCCATAACGGCTAATAATTTTGCTGCCTCTCACAGCGAAATACTTTTCACACAACTCACGCATTTATAAAACTCTTTAGGGAATCCTCTGTTGAAGCGATTTCACTCCCAAAACTGTATTCATTTAGTTAAAATAGGCCATTATATACTAATAATTATAGCTACTGTCATTTCAAAACATGAAATCATTCTTTGAAAAACTCACCATTATGCACATAATGCAACTTAAGAACATCGAAGGGAAGGGGTTGCACATCTATCACATTCAAGCACTTCGTAATCAATTCAACACAATGAGCCACACATGGCCTCGCAATCCACACGATTGCGGTTAATTCACAACCCAGACTCCCTCCTCACAAGCACCGTATCACAAAGACCTCTAACCACTTATAGTTCTACCTCAAACCATCTAACTACCATCTCGGTTTCAATTTCGCAATTTAGCGTTCTAATCATCATGATATACTGAAAAGCAATATGTAAACTTACGTAAACTTACCCATGCTTAACTTACGGAGTGAGCAATTAGCAATTACTAGTGCGCTGCAACCAACGGTTATATTGCACACACATTCATACATATAGACACTCATACGACCTTAATTTAGTAAGCCAAGTTAAACTAACTAGGCACGAATCATGATTACATTCATGTATGGCAGTTAGGAGACGTAAACATGCTCAATTCGCTTTTCAAATACTATGTGTAAAGCTATTGTATAAGCATAATTTAACTAAATAGACAAGTATCGATTCGAAGTTACATTTAAGCCTATTCATGCCATTCAAGCTTAACTATTCATGCCTTTCAAGCTTAACATGAATTAAGTCTCTACTTAAACATAAAACGATTCACTTTGAAGTTTATAAACGATCATGGAATGACTAAACTTTCATATACGTTGATTTTAAACTCTTATAATTCACTTTGAAATTAACCAATGATTATGAAATAACTAACCATATTTATACGTTAATTCTAAATAATTATGACTCATTTCAAAGTTCATATATGATTATGATTCATATATGATTATGACACGACCAATCATATATACCTTAATTCTAAGCGTTTATAATTCATTTCGAATGACATCATCAGGCATGCATTAAGTAAATAAATTCGAATCTAAGCTAAACATACTTACCTTACTTCGAATTAAAACTTTCAGCTTGAATTAACTAAATTGATTTGAAACGAAGCTAAGCATACATAATTCATTTCGAATTAATATTTCAGGCATAATCTATGTTAATTAATTCGAATTGAAGCTAAACATATATAAACCACTTCGAGCTAGCATTTCAGTATAATTTACATCAATTGATTTGAATGGAAGCTAAACATATGTAAATCACTTTGAATTAACATTTCGAGCATAATTCACCTGAATTGATTCGAATCGACACTAAGCGTATATAAATTGTTTCGAATTAACATTTCATGCATAATTCACTTGAATCGATTCGAATCGAAGCTAAACATATATAAATTGCTTCGAAATTAAATCTCATGCATGAACTAACAAAATTGATCCACTTCGATGCTGAGCATGTATGTTTCATCTCAGAATCCAATCTCAGGCAGCACATTCTAACAAATTGACTACGCTAGTCTAACGTGCAACATCGATTCCGCTAAAGCGTTTGCGAAATTAATACTAATTTGGGAGGTGAGGAACACCCACCTTGAATCCAAGCTAAGGGCCCGATTTGGGTGATTTTTGGGTGGTTGGAAATCCGATTGTGCCTCTCCCTGCTGCTGGGCTGCTGTTGCTGCTGGTGGTCGCCGGAATCAGGACCGTCGGTTCGCCAGCCTTGGTTGCACCAGCCGCCGACAGCAGATTGCTCAGAGCCCCCTTCCTTCTCTCTCTCTCTTTCGCTCGATCTCTCTCTCTCTCTCTCTCTCTGTTCTTTCGTGGGTCCCCGTCGCAGTGGCTGTGGCTAGAGACGGCGGCTGGGTGTGGCGGTGGCTAGCTGCACACATCGTCGTCGGCACCATCGCCGGTCGGACTTCCCCTCTCTCTCTCCTTCCGGTGGTCTCACGGGGCTCGGGTTTGAGAAACCGCTTCCTTTCCTGGCTCGCGGTCTATCGCCCCCTCTCTGTCTTGGTGTCGTGGGTCGTCGGCGCCGCCCCCGTCGCTGCCTGGCCAGCGACACCTCCCTCTCCTTTACCCTTTCTCTCTCTTGCGTTGGTGGTCGTCGGGCTGGGGCAGAGAACCCCCCTGGTCGGGTTTCTCTGCCGTGAAAGAGAAGGGGGGTTGGCCCCCTTTTACTTTTTTTTTTGGTTGTTTTGGTTAATAGCTCAGTCAACTACGATTGCTAGTTCAATCTCGCAACCTCCTATTCTAAACCCAGTCGCTAAAATGACCTTCTATCGACTATTCCTTCCCAAATATATAAAGGTTCGATTTTCATAAACCTCGAAACTAATTATGAGGTTTTGAAATCTTAATCGTATTTTGGAAACAACTAAATAAATCGAATAACAACTAAATTAAATTATCGATATAATTTAAAGGCATAAATGGCACGAACTGACTTTGAAATCAATAATACCAATACTAATCTCTTTTTAATGAAATTATAGCTCCCAAAAGTACATCGATAATAATTTAACTTATACAGTTACTAAAAATACGAATTTAGAACGTAAAAAGGAAATCTAGTTAGCTTAACAGAAAACGAAAATGCGGGGTCTTACACTCTTCCCCCCCTAAAAGAATTTCGTCCCCGAAATTCTAAATCTAAGTTCGGTCTTTCCTAGAATGCACACACACAACTAGGATCTACGCAATAGGTTTTCAAAAGGCTTCATTTTGCAGACACTACTTCTTTTAAATCGAAAGAAAATGGCTTATGGTATCCAGTCTCCTCTTCGCCAATCCTCTTCAAGCGTCTACGCACTCTATTTAGGCGCCGAGGGCAAATCGCATTGAAGAGGGGCAAATGAGTTGGCGTGGAAAACCATATCGAGTTGGTTTTGAAGAATGAACAAAGATTTTCGATAATCTAGACTTAGTTCGCACGACAAGCACTAATTCTATGCATATGCATATATAAGTGGGCATCTAAAGGCACGACAATTGAGACAATGACGTCATAAGGTCATACACTAGCGGTCTCATTCTAAAACATGAATTCAAGTCACTTTTGGGATCACAATGATTAACATGGAGACTCCTATAACACATTTAGAATAATAGAAATGTCATATAGCACCACATAGTATCATTTAAGCATAATGGAATTGCATAGTATTAGCAATTCAATATTCTTAAGCTTAGGAGTCTCGAGGAGCATGAACACGTCTAAAACATACATGGCAAGCAATTTACAAAAGGAAAACATATGCACCAACATTCCGATGTCTGTATATCAATCCCAGCTAACTTTTAGGCCTTTTCATTCATGACAACTTATTCAGGACATGTCAGGTTCGTATGAAGGCAGTTAACTTAGTCAGGTCCATTCAAAGGCATAAAGATATTGGGTCATTCTAAAGTCAATTCAATTGGTCAGGAACCTATCACATCGCACCTAAGCAGTAAAAAGATCATATTACATCACATTGACAATAAAGGGACTTGGAGTAACACTCGAATTCACATTGGCATCACGTAGGGTCTACAACATAGCACTAAAGATGGAGAATCATGAATGGCATGAACTAGTATGGTATGTCGATAGAAACAACTTGAGAAGATAATCCTACGGCAAGAATACGTGCATGCAAACAATTCATGCTGTGTATTATGAAATTTCATTCGTCTGGATAATCAAGTCGCCTGCCAAACCAAACTCAAGTCAAGCATGGATTGCACAAAGGCAAGCAAAGGTGAAGATAGACACCTAAGGTCACCACATCATGCATTAAGTGCGTATGTATATAGTTGTTCAAACCATATCATGGGATAATAGAACTTGTGGAGTGCATGTAATGACTCAGAGATCGTACAAGTAATGGTTCACATAGGTTAAACCACTTAATCAATCCAGCCACTATGCAACTAAAGTTCATGATAAGCAACTCCAACGACGTGTATTTGCTATACCATTCACTCATAAAACGTACGGCTAGTCATCAATCAACTAGCATGGGTAAGAACTATGGTGTTAATGGTCTTATAGGTATATGTTGAGGGTTTACAAGGTACATCTATCCCATAGGTGATCATATAGGTCTCACTGTAGTTCGCTTACATTAGTAGAGATCATTACTATGTACAATTCCAAAGTCTGCTAGGTTCTTCCTCCCTTTCGCTTTCTAGGTGTATTAGGGTTCGTCCAAGCCAAAACATCGTCACCCCAATCACGGATAACAATCCATATATTAGAAAGAAAGTAATACACGGATTAGGTAACAATGGCAAGGAAGGAGAACAGTAGGTACACTTACGCGATGTTTCACAAGGTCCTGCCATTAGTACATAGTCTTCAAGCATGCATATAAAAGTAACCCCTAATATACTCAGGGAATTCGGAATTCAAAAGAAAAGAGGGAAGACATAATTTAGTAGGATTACCAATTGTAGCAATCAATCTCGACATGTATAGCACAATGGCATGTACTTGGAAACCTAAGCTCGTTCATCATAGCCAAAGAGTGTAAAGTAAATCTTGACTCGACAACAAAAAGATATTAACATTTCGAAACTTCGGATTTTAAAGGTGAAAATAGCCGATCTGTTTTGAATTTCTTCTCTACCATCCTTTGAGTATGTCTGCTCACTCTATTATGGGGCCTGAGTAGCAAATCGTACTTTAGGGGTAAAGACGAGCTCAGAAAAGAATTTTCAATCACTCGAGTCTAATTGACGTGCTTTAACTATCGATTGTCTTATCAGAGCGCACGAAGAAAATACTTATCGTTCGAAACATCACTTAGCTCACACGATACAAGTGAATTGGACTCACTTCCTAACACACGACTCACATACATTTGATTGGCTCTACCGGATCATCTGAAAGTCAATCAATGAAGTCAATTAGCACGTTAGGAACATATCGCACTAATAAAGTACTCACTACATCACTTGAAGGTGTGGGCAGAGCTATTTGACTCCTATACTAACGTACAATTTGCCACTTTCACTTAATCGACCTACTCGAGCCTCACATAAGTCGAAAACGGCTATACTATAAAGCACACTTGCACACAAAGCAGGCATATGTCATATAACCGCAAAGTGTTCCTACGCACCTATATGAGATGCAAGACTCAGGTTGTGGCCTATGGTCGCAGGACCATGCTCTGATACCATCAATGTAACACCCTCACCCTCTAGGGTCAGGAGCGTTATGTTTTCTTAACTTTCTACTTAATTCCTGGGATAAAACGAGCAGAGTTTCCCCTAAAAACTGATCGTCTCCAGGCTAAAAGCCTTACAAAAAGTCCCTCTAATCAGCGGAAGCGCAAAACATTAAAAGAAACTCAACGGCTACACGCCGGAGTTCATAACTCAACGAGCCACTCGCTCGGAGTACACCAACCAGATTAATTCATGAATAAAGAAGAAATGGAAGATACAACTCAACGGTTCACACAACCGGAGTATTGGGGTTTACATCCCAAAACATAACTAACTTTAATTAAAAGACATCTAACTGACTAGATGGTTGGCTCATAAGGCTATACAGAGCGACTCATAAACAATATGCATTACATGAACTTAGAATACCTGTTTACAAACATTTCATACTGGGAATACATAACGTGACTTCATTAAACACGTAAGATTCCTCTTAAATGAGTACAAACGATACCTTGCAAGCATGAATAGATTCCATCTTGACATAGATGATTCAACTTTTTCCTATTATAAAGAAAACCTCGGGAAAAGAGGAAAGAGTAGTGGGGTGAGCAACCATACGCTCAGTGAGTGTCCCCTGATCCCCCTTAAAACCAAAACCGTTACAAACAATAGTATCTTTAATAGTCACATATCACATATTCATACTTTACTATCATATTAGGCATTCTCGGAGTTCTTATAAAATACTACTAACCATAAACTTCATTTTAGCCATTGAAACTCATGTTTAGGCCTCTGAATTTCTTAACTAATAAGCACTTAGCACATAAGCAAGCATCAACGGCTAAGCATAGGAACTTTCTTTTATAGCCTAAGCATAGGGATCTTTCTTTTTCATAAATATAACTTCTTAGCATTCCATTTTAAACTATACATGAAACCTCATTCATATGATGTGCACATAAAGTTATCTTTTTATTTCATAATCATACTTGTCTTGGCATTTCATTCATTTGGTATGCATAAGGTGCACACACATTTCAAGTCTCATTCATAGGGTATGCGTGAACATGCTCATAAGACTTTGCTTTCATTAGCATGCTTTACTTAGATTTTATTCATATGATATGTACAAGCATCTTTCTTTCTTTTCGTGAAAATACTTCACTTAACCTTACTTGAAATCTCATTCACATTTCATTCTTAAGAAAAGCACATAACATGCACAGAAAACTTTTCTTCTTTTCTTGAAAGCACTTTGCTTAGCCTCTTGAGGCTCTTGTTCTTTCAAAAGACATTTCATTTCGTATTGGTCATGCAAAGACCCTTATAAGCTTTTCATATCTCATTCCATATGGCCTCTTAGGGCCCATAAAAACTTTCTCTTCTTTCAAAACAATTTAAATGGTAAGATGCCAACTGCTTTTCTTTACTTATTAGGAAAATACATCTGGCATAAGATCATTACAAGGTGTTGATTGGGTGAGATCTATTCTCAAACCCCAAAGTGAGACCTAACGCTCACACTAAGCTCTTACTCCCAGGATGGTTACTTATAACATATCAGACCTTTACATTACCCTCGTCAGAGTCTTCTAGGGTCTCCTAGCACCAGGACTTATTCCCTAGGCAACATCATTCATATCATATCATATTGTCCGAAGCACATTATGTTAGCCAATTTAAAGCGTATTGGCCATAACGGCTAATAATTTTGCTGCCTCTCATAGTGAAATACTTTTCATACAACTCACGCATATATAAAACTCTTTAGGGATTCCCCCGTTCGAGCGAGTTCACTCCTAAAACTGTATTTATTTCATTAAAATAGGCCATCATACACTAGTAATTATGGATACTATCATTTCAAAACATGAAATCATTCTTTGAAAAACACACCATTATGCACATAATACAACTTGAGAACATCGAAGGGAAGGGGGTGCACATGTATCACATTCAAGCACTTCATAATCAATTCAACACAATGAGCCACACATGGCCTCGTAATCTACACGATTGCGGTTAATTCATAGCCCAGACTCCCTCCTCACAAGCACCGTACCACAAAGACCTCGAACCACTCATATTTCTACCTCAAACCATCCAACTACCATCTCAGTTTCAATTTTGCAATTTAGCACTCTAATCATCATGATATACTGAAAAGCAATATGTAAACTTACGTAAACTTACCCATGCTTAACTTACCGAGTAAGCAATTAGCAATTACCAGTGCACTGCAACCAACGGTTATATCGCACACACATTTATACATATAGATCACTCATGCAACCTTAATTTAGTAAGCCAAGTTAAACTAACTAGGCACGAAACATGATTAGATTCATGTATGGTAGTTAGGGGACGTAAACATGCTCAGTTCGTCATTCAAATACTATGTCTAAAGCTATTGTATAAGCATAATTCGACTAAATAGACAAGCATCGATTTGAAGTTACATTTAAGCCTATTCATGCCGTTCAAGCTTAACTATTCATGCCTTTCAAGCTTAACATGAATCAAGTCTCTATTTAAACATAAAACGATTCACTTCGAAGTTTATAAACGATCATGGAACGACTAAACTTTCATATACGTTGATTTTAAACTCTTAAAATTCACTTTGAAATTAACCAACGATTATGAAATAACTAAGCATATTTATACATTAATTCCAAATAATTACGACCCATTTCGAAGTTCGTAAATGATTATGATTCATATATGATTATGACACGACTAATCATATATACCTTAATTCTAAGCGTTTATAATTCATTTCGAATGACATCATCAGGCATGCATTAAGTAAATAAATTCGAATCTAAGCTAAACGTACTTACCTTAGTTCGAATTAAAACTTTCAGTTTGAATTAACTAAATTGATTTGAATCGAAGCTAAGCATACATAATTCATTTCGAATTAATATTTCATGCATAATCTATGTTAATTAATTCGAATTGAAGCCAAACATATATAAACCACTTCGAATTAACATTTCAGGTATAATTTACATCAATTGATTCGAATGGAAGCTACACATATGTAAATCACTTCGAATTAACATTTCAAGCATAATTCACCTAAATTGATTCGAATCGGCGCTAAACGTATATAAATCGTTTCGAATTAACATTTCATGCATAATTCACTTAAATCGATTCGAATCGAAGCTAAACATGTGTAAATCGTTTCGAAATTAAATCTCATGCATGAACTAACAAAATTGATCCACTTCGATGCTAAGCATGTATGTTTCATCTCAGAATCCAATCTTAGGTAGCACATTCTAACAAATTGACTACGCTAGTCTAACATGCAACATCGATTCCGCTAAAAAGTTTGCGAAATTAATACTAATTTAGGAGGCGAGAAACACCCACCTTGAATCCAAGCTAAGGGCCCGATTTGGGTGATTTTTGGGTAGTTAGAAATCCGGTTCTGCCTCTCCCTGCTGCTGGGCTGCTGTTGCTGCTGGTGGTCGCCAGAACCGGGCTCAACCACCGTCAGTTCGCCAGCCTTGGTTGCGCCAGTCGCTGGCAGCAGATTGCTCGGAGCCCCCATCCTTCTTTCTCTCTTTCGCTCGATCTCTCTCTCTCTCTGTTCTTTCGTGGGTCCCCATCGCAGTGGCTGTGGCTAGAGACGGCGGCTGGGTGCGGTGGTGGCTAGCTGCACACGTCGTCGTCGGCGCCATCGCCGGTCGGACTTCCCCTCTCTCTCTCTTTCCGGTGGTCTCACGGGGCTCAGGTTTGAGAAACCGCTTCCTTTCCTGGCTCGCGGTCTGTCGCCCCCCCTTTGTCGTGGTGTCGCGAGTCGCCGGCGCCGCCTCCGTCGCTGCCTGGCCGGCGACACCTCCCTCTCTTTCACCCTCTCTCTCTTGCATTGGTGGTCGTCGCGCTGGGGCAGAGAACCCCCCTGGTCGGGTTTCTCTGCCGTGAAAGAGAAGGGGGGTTGGCCCCCTTTTACTTTTTTTTTTTGGAGTTGTTTTGGTCAATAGCTCAGTCAACTGTAATTGCTAGTTCAATCTCACAACCTCCTATTCTAAGCCCAGTCGCTAAAATGACCTTCTATTGACTATTCGTTCCCAAATATATAAAGGTTCGATTTTCATAAACCTCGAAACTAATTCTGAGGTTTTGAAATCCTAATCGTATTCGGGAAACAACTAAATAAATCGAATAACAACTAAATTAAATTATCGATATAATTTAAAGGCATAATGGCATGAATTGACTTTGAAGTCAATAATAGCAATAATAATCTCTTTTTAATAAAATTATAGCTCCCAAAAGCACATCGATAATAATTTAACTCATACAGTGACTAAAAATACGAATTTAGAACGTAAAAAGGAAATTTAGTTAGCTTAACGGAAAACGAAAATGTGGGGTCTCACAGAGTGTTCCCTTTCAAACAAAATCCCGGTGAAGGCAACGATATGCATGGCAGCAGTCTGGGCTTGCATCCAAAAATAGGGTATGAAGAAGACTCTTGGATAGCCTAAATGGAAGTCAGGCCTAAAGACAAGGGGAGCGACTCAGCAAAGCTGCTCTCGGTCCAACTCTCAGGAAGTAGCTTCCTCTCCACTGGGCCTAGCACACGACCCAGCCTCAAGACAGCAATGCTAAACCTGGTTCTACAGTAGACCAAAACTGAATCAGGCCAGACATAGAAGGGAGCTCATCAGACAACTGCATCACCGGGCCGAGCCCAGAGTCTGAGTCTGGCCCACCAATGCAACCAGCCCAGACTGTTACCATTAACAGGGATCCTAGATGAGGCAATCGGTTCCGCAAGACCCTGACCCACTTTGATGAGTACTTATGTTATAACGTTCGTCCTAATGACTCCGTTTCTCCTGCTACACCTCTTCAAAAAGCATCCTCAGGTACGCGTTATCCTTTAAAAGATTATGTTACATGTACAAAATTCTCTGCTTCTCATCAATAGTTTCTAGCTTCCATTACTAAGATTGCATAACCCTGGTTTTATCAAGAAGCGGTGCAAAATGAACATTGGCATAAAGCCATGGCAGAAGAAATCAAGGCATTTGAAAAGAATGAGACTTGGATTATTGAGCCTCTTTTGCCTGGAAAGAAACCTATTAGCTGCAAATGGGTTTACAAGGTCAAGTACAAATCCGATGGCACCATTAAAAGATACAAAGCACGCCTGGTGACCCAAGGAGACCACCAGATCGAGGGATTTGATTATAATGAAACCTTTGCGCCAGTTACGAAAATGACCAGTATTTGCTGTTTCTTAGCAGTAGTTGTAGCTAAAGGTTGGCAACTGCATCAACTAGATGTCGACAATGTTTTTCTACATGGAGACCTAGAAGAAGAAGTGTACATGAAACTGCCTCCTGGATTCAAGAGTACTAACAAGAACAACGTTTGTCGCCTCAAAAAGTCTCTCTATGGACTTCGACAGGCACCGAGACAGTAGTTTGCTAAACTATCTTCCAAGTGGAGGGAGGATGGATTTGTACGTTCCTATGCAGATTACTCCTTATTTACCTATCGCAAGGACAACATTTTCATGGGTGTCTTGGTATACGTTGATGACATTGTGCTTACAGGCAACAATACTAAAGCATGCAACAATTCAAAGCATACCAACATACATGTTTTAGTATTAAAGATTTGGGATCCTTGAAATATTTCCTAGGTATTGAAGTCGCTAAAGGTCCTCACATGATATTCTTATGTCAAAGAAAATATGCCCTTGAAATCATTGATGAGTGTGGACTTTTAGGAGCTAAGCTGATAGACTTCCCCATGGAACAAAATCATCACCTAGCTCAAGCACAAGGAAAGCTCCTCCCGGATCCTACTCAATATCGAAGGCTCATCGGCCGTCTTATTTATCTTACAATCACCAGACCAGATCTCACCTATGCCATTCACATCCTCTCTCAATTCATATAAGCTCCTCGATGGGAGCACCTAGACGCTGCACAGCGAATATTACGCTACTTGAAAGGTACATCAAGTCAAGGCATTTTGCTTAGGTCCGACAGTAATCTCTAAGTTCGTGGCTACTGTGACTCAGACTAGGTTGCTTGTCCTGTTTCACAAAAATCCTTGTCTGGTTACTTCATCGCGCTCGGAGGGTCACCAGTTTCTTAGCATAGCAAGAAGCAAGCAGCTGTCTCCCCATCTTCAGCTAAAGCGAAATATCGCTCCATGGCACTTACCACTAGTGAATTGGTCTGGTTAAGGCCCTTCCTCGCCTCTGTGGGGATCTTTCCTTCCCCCATGAAGCTCTATTGTGACAGTCAAGCTGCACTTCATATTGCACGTAATCCTGTGTTTCACGAGAGAACCAAGCACATTAAAATCGACTGTCACTTTGTCCGGGAAAAACTTGAAGCGGGTCTCCTCATGCTGGTTCATACTGGGACCAAACAACAACCTGTAGATCTATTTACCAAGTCTCTTGGCAAGGGTCAGTTTCACTTTCTAAAGGACAAGTTGGGCATTCTCGATCTACATGCTCCAACTTGAGGGGGAGTATTAGGAAATAAACTAGATTTATTATTATGATAGAATTTTATGATTGTTTGGTTTCCTTTTCTATCTAGAGATTTAGAAGCTTGAAGGCCAAGCTTGGTTTATGTCATGGCGCCATGCATATCATGTATGTATAAATTAGACACATTACACAGGAGACAAAGATAGCCATGAGAGCTCTGCAATTCACACATCTCAAAGCCTCTGTTTTTGATTAAGTTGCTTGCTTATCATAGATGCTTTGCTATAAGAGTTCTGTTCCCAATTTTGAAGTTCGTTATCGTCCCTAACCCACCTTTTGGCTCTGGAAGATTGATACTTTCCTACGCTACTAGAGTTTGCCTTCTATTGTGATTTGTGGGGCCCCAAGAAAACTCTGAAAGACATACATAAATTTTTTTTAATTACTGCCTACTGTAGGATAAAGATAGAAGGCTACAAGGATACTATTTCCAAAAGTACTGGATTGATTAATACAATTCTAGCAACACATAATAGATTTCTACTTTGTCATACTCAAATCTTATTAGGCAGCTTGTGTACTCTAGCAATCAGCAACACTTAATTTGGAAAAGGAAATAGGTATTCTAATATACTTCAATGATAAATTACCCTCTGCAATCCCTGATAATATGATAATATCATTCTTTTTATCTGCCTAAACTCCTCTAATGCAAATATAAGATTTCTCATTATTATATGCATCCTAAAAACCTTTGAAAAAGTTTGGAAAGCGCATTTGAGAGCCTTGATGAAAGACTCATCTATCTTAAAAAATGGCATTAAGTCATCAGCAAAGACTAGAAGACCTAGCTTCATGTTTGTATGCAACCTGGATAAGATTTAAACATTTAAAGATTGTCCTTTCGGTGACCTTCATTTGTACTCTTGAAAGGCACCCATGGTAACAACAAAAAGCAAGGGTGACATATGACCATAGTTACGAAGGTCGTGGTACACTTGGACTACGGATCATGATATGGCAACGTGGAATGTTACTTTCTTAAAAACGGGAACGAAGGGAGCATCCAACTTGGAATGAAATTCATAATTTTGGATTGTTAAGTAAAATTAAAATTTAATTTTTAAAAGGCACTTCTTCCCTCTTTATTTTTTGCCAATGGATTATGGGCTAAACATAAATTGCTTTAACAAAAACCTACATTACAAAAAATAACTTTCATGAACAAGAAAACCAAACTCAATATCTTTCTCTTTTTGAACGAAAAAATTCCAAACTTATTATTATTGTTTTGTTAAGGTAATTGCTGCATGTACCGTTCCCAATAATTAGAATTTATTAATTACAATTTATGAGTGCTCCGACTTGCTGATAAATAAAGGGGGGCTCTTTTCCCTTTCTAATGGCCTTTTCACCAGATAAGTATGTGAGATAGTACAAAGGTAAAAAGAAGTCATTCCTTAGCAATTTTGATCCTCTCTCTACCTTCCAGTTCGTTCTCTCTCCCTTCCTCTATGTGATAGCGTTATAGAAGCTATCCATCACAGCTAAATTTGAATTTTGGAATGCTTGCAGTCTGCCTTCAACAATGACTCTGTTAGCTTCCCTTAAGTTTAAGATATGTTTATTAATATGTTTCAATGAAAGGCAAAATGGATTGGTGAATAGATATATTCATCATGTTATATTTGAATTATTGTAAAATTTATATTGTTTAAATATGTTGTGATTCTAAGTGAATATTGACATGATGGTGCATACTGCTTAATGTAGTTGATATAAGTTGCCACAATATCTTGAGATGATTCAGAATTCAAATTTGAATATGTGATCTTTATGATATTATATTTTGTAATTCAAATTTGATTTTGAGATTATGATTCTATATTCATCAAATGTTAAGATTTGGTCAAGATATGATATTATCTTTTGATATAATATTTTGAAAGATTGTGCTGCAAAATAAACTAGCTTCTAGATGATTCTCTCAACTAGGATTTTTTTTCAAAAAATAAGGAAATTAGCCATCGGAGATCAAAAGAATCGTTGAGCAAAACTATAAAAGTCAAGGGCTTGAAAGACTGGGTATAAGGCCTTGAAATGATATGACAGATTGACTTTCCTTATTTGATGCAACGACCACTTACCAAGTTTTACTCCAACCTCTCTAATACCGCTTGGCTATAAAAAGGAAAGGAATTGGTAGCTGGAAAGCACACAAGAGAGAGCACATGCAAAGAACGAGAACTAAGAGCCACACTTGTAAATATCATTCTCTTGTTCGTTTAATTTATTGAGTTGTATTGCTCTAACTGTAATTGGTGGAATTATAAAGTTGAAGGGTCAATTCTACCAAGGACTTGTTGAAGGGTTAACTTGTTGCTTAGAACTTAGAGTAGGTGTGCTTTAGAGTTGTGTAATCCCTCCTAATAAAATTGGGTTTATCCTAGAGTTAGGGAACTCTAGGTAGGGACTAAGCTTAGTTGGGACTAACCTCATTAAAAAATACACATGTCATGTCCACATTTATTTTTCCACATTTGATTTTTTTACCACCTTGACCATCACCCTATTCACCCACCTCTAGGTGATTTAACTATTCAAAATTGGACCAACAAACTCTTTCCTTTTTTTTCTATTTTTCTTTCTTCATTTTCGAATTTTCAAGCTATTTTGAGATATTAAAAAAAAGTTATCGTCAAGTTCCTAGACCTGAAACGCATTCCCATTCTCTTAAGAATGAAAATGTACCTTATTTTGGACTGGATGATCCTAATCGCGGAACAAAGGGCTGGTAGCATTCCTAGTACGTACACATATGATCACTCTACCGCAAAAGTTTACCACCCTTAAAGTACGTAGGCGCCCCTTCATTTAATGTAGTATTGGTAATACAAGACAAAACCCATTTTCTAATTTTATAAGGAAAACAAATTAAACCTTATCAACACCTCATTAATGAACTCGAAGTGAATTGAATTATAGGTTTTTATGAAGTCTACTTTCATCAAGCATCTAAGAATCATAATCTTCCTGTTATACTCTCTTAAGAGGTCTTGGCATACATTACACTATATACTAATTCTCTGCACAAAACACAAGCGCTCTGTGCACTTACTAATCAACAAAGGTAATAAACGCTCCAATCTATCACAAAGCACTTTGGATATGCATTTGTAAATAGTATTATAACATATGGAACATGCCTAAAATGACCCCTTGCTTAGGACTTTGTACTTTAGGAATTAAAACAATATTTGCAACATTTATACATGATAAGTGTTTCTATATATTTGAGCAGACTCCATGTCTGCATTAATAACAAGCTCCCCGACTATGTCTTGATTATTCTTAAGGAAGCCATAGGAAAATTCATTAGGTCTTTGATAGTTTTGATTAGAAATCACAAACATGAGAGCTTTGATTACAATAGGGGGAAATAGGCCTTGTCAGGGCTAGTTGGTACACCACATTCAAAATATGCCCTTAGGTGAATATTTCCTCTTCAACATGGCATCTGTGATTGTCCTGCTTACCCAACATTCATTTATAATGTCTTACAAAATGTATAGCCACTGCCTCTTTGCCCACAATCTAGCATTCAGCATCATTTAGTTCATGAACTATAGCTTTCTGCTACTGAATTAGGAGTAGTTTGTCCACATGCCACATTATCTAAAAATATATCTTGAAGGTTGGGGGTCCTTGAAAATTGATTATCACTACATTATCATCATAGATACCCTGTTATAGAAATACAACCCTTGCATCCTCCCATGACAAAGTCCATTCCTGGTTCATGAAAACTCTGTCAATTTTTGAGGAGATCTATCACCCTCATTTTTCGTTGGTCTATGCGTAATAACATCCTTTGGAGTGCATCATAACTAGACTATAACTATCCACCAAATGCCAAAAATTCAACTTTTCATGTGGTAAAACTCTATTTCATCCAATTCCATCATCAACTTCGTTAATTCAAGACTTAAATTAAAATCACAAGAAGGCACCAAGCCACACTTAAGCCATTAGCAATATCCAGTATATCATCGCATGTACTCTTCCTTTCTGCCTTATCATTATTAAGGCCATACACAAATATAATCTACAATAGATTACCTAATTCTATACGCTTGTCTTTAAAGTGAACAGTTTGACTTGAAAATCTTTGAATTTTGGACACGAAAAACCCTTGCTCTCTTGAACACCCACACCCTTTCCCCAGGATGATGTAAGTTATATATTAGTGAGCAAGCTCCCCAACTTTTGAACATATTATTATAAGCATTGACATATGCTGAATCATAAGATTTTGTCTCCTAAAGCCTCAACAATCCAACTACATGAATCCCTCATCATCAACACCAGGTGTCTTGTCCTAGAGAACAACTTGAGTATTCTTTGGAACCCGAACCTACTTTATTTTTCTTCCTCTAATTTCACCTCAAGTAACAGCCTTGTATACCCTAGCTTTATGTTTTTTTTTTTTAGCATGATTTAATTTGTTTTAATTGGTACCCTGTACTCCCACGAGGCTACTGATCTTGATCAGACTAAGAGCACCTCAGTGTTTGAAATGTAAGTATGTTAATGCAATCTGTTAGAGTATAAACCTATTACTGGGTTTTCAACCATCAGCTTAAGTTTTTGGTTGAGTTAGTCCTTGAACATGGTATCAGAGCCTTTCTGAGTGAAAGGTCTCATGTTCGAATATCATTAGCCCCTATATTGATTCATTGCACAAGGTAAGGCGGGCCTTTGCAGTATCCACGCTTCAAGCCCAAATGACATTCGCGTGAGGGAGAGTATTAGAGTATGAACCTATTCCTGGGCCTTCAACTATCAGTTGAAACTTTTGGTTGTGCTGGTTCTTAAACACAATCCAAATAGATATCAATAGTCAAATCCGGGCTATAGGCTTTGAGTATCATAGGTTTTTTATCGAAGAAGAATGTCCTTCTCTTTAGCACACCACCCTATTGTCCACACGTTAAATTTCACCACGAACAACCCATCAATAATGATCTCATATAAATTCAAATTTCTTTTTGTTGAGCTTTATCTGTGCATGGCTTAAACACTTTCTTTATACATCACAATGATTCCCTTTTAGATGAGAATAATTTCTTCCAAATTCCTATTGTTCAACCAAAAGAAAAAGAAAGAAAAAATAACTCTTAGGTCCTCGGTGGATTGATCAATTTTTAATAGCATTAATTCGTAGGAAATCATAGGCAATTCACTTGTTTTTTCTTATAGAGACAATTGACTAATTGATAACAAAATTCCTAAAACATAAATCCAGAGTTCTCGCACATAATACAAAATGTTTTGGTCAATGCATTTAATTATCACATTGACCTGGATAAACAAATATGCAAAGCAATTTATTGATTAATTTGTTATCGAAAAGAAGAAATTAAAGTTTGCAATTAAGCCAAGGGTTGAAAGCCAAAATGTGTTCTACGAAACTAGCATAAGAGGGGCCTTTTAATTTTTAACTAGAAGCTAATATTAGCTTGACAATTATCGGGGGAAGGGAAGAAAGGAGTTTTCTGATATTTTGACATAGATCTTTGTAGGCATCGATGGCGTGGGGCTTGGAGTCTTGGGCTTGTGAAGCAACATCGAAGACTTGGGAGGTAAGTGAGTTTCCAACCTTGAACTCAAAGTCACGAACTCCTTTCTTCACTGTCTTTTTATAAAGTATTTTCATTTACCATCCTAGCAGTTTTAGTAAATAATTTTTACATATTTGACCTTTTGGAGTTATCATTTGTCCCCTTTCATCGTTGCATCAAAATATTACAAACCCCTAAGATAAGTAAAATGTCATTGATGCCCGTAAAATTGACTAATTAATGGAATGGAAAATCATTCTGAGGAGACTAATTGGGGACCTTTACTAATAAGGACAATGGTTTTCTCAACCGATATGACTGAAAATTGAACAATTGAAGAAAAGAAGATTAAAAATTCTAGAAGCAAAGGAAGGTTCAAACAGCACACAAGTAGTATTGGGAGGTTCCCTGCTCCATGGTTAGTGATGGTCACAGTGATTGCAATAGTGATCTTGCTAGTTGCTTTGGCCAGATCGAAGGTAGAGAGAATCAGATCATGGTGAAATTAAGCTTCGAATGGTAGATGAGAGATGATAGTGGTTAAAAAAAAAAAATATATCCATGAAGGACATTTTTGTAATTTTGTTGTTTGCAATACTTTAATGCAAAAGTGAAGAGGGGTAAAAAATAATACCAAAAATTTAGGGGGTAATACATTTTCTGAAAGCTCAAAGGAGGTAAATAAAAATTTCTTTTTTTTCTTTTTTTTGAAATAAGGTCAACACATTACAAACTAACTCAACCATATCTTTTTGGGGCAAAACCAATCATCAAACAAAGCAATCTATAATCTTTTACTAACATATTTCTCAAGATGATTTTATATTATTTAGCTGTTGAAAATGTTTAACCCTTTATTACTTTACATAGATCACAATTAATCTTCAAATTCATGAAGATAATTATCATCCCACGCATCCTTTTGGTCACTTCTATCCATATGAACTTAATGATCCTCTACTGGTGATGAAATCCTCATCGGTTAGGGCTGTATTCGGTAATAGAGATTGAAGTAGAGGCTAGTAGTTTATAGTTGTCAAAATGTTATGGACCACTATTTAAAAATATTCGGCAAAGTAGTGGATGAGATAGTAGTTAGTAATTTGTGTGGTGTTTTTAAAAGCTAATGAAAGTAGCTTTTAAGAACATCTACCTAGTGGTTGCATTGCAAATTACAAAATTCTTTTTTTATTTACTAAAAAGTTATATTTGTTTTACCCTTTTTAGTCATTTTGTATAAATCTGCTACTCCGACAATTACGTTTACCAAACACATTTATTT
This sequence comes from Carnegiea gigantea, assembly GCA_029747015.1. NCBI lineage: Eukaryota > Viridiplantae > Streptophyta > Magnoliopsida > Caryophyllales > Cactaceae > Carnegiea > Carnegiea gigantea. The sequence goes on along the minus strand of JAKOGI010000554.1, from coordinate 318,006 downwards.
TAAATCGCTAGTTGAACAGCTAACCATTAGCCACTATTGGGTTACAGCTAATTGCTAATAAAATCGCTAACAGCTAGTAAAACAGCTAATCATTACTAAAACAGTTAATTTTACCGAACACGCCCTAGATTTGACATATCTTTTACTAACAGCAATTAATATCTCATGAATGTTAGTTTAACAGGCTCTAAATTAATTAATTTTTGGGATCCGATAACGTTTCTTTGCTTGGTGTCTTTTCTTCATAACGAGTAAACGACTTTTGAAACATGGTGCTTGCAGATTCCGGTTATGGACCGCACACCTTCTGCAGGCGGTTTTTCTCCTCGCCAATATTTATGCAATTTATTTTCCAAATTGTAAAAATATAAGCATGTTACAATTGAAAAAGACAAAATGTTCGTCATTTAAAATATCAAATGTTTTGGCACAACACACTTCTTATTTGTCATGTCTTAACATAAAAATGTTGTTGTCATATTTTAGATTGAAAAACTGGTACAATTGAATAATAAAAGCATGTTACAATTAATGAATTATGTACAATTATTTTCTCATCTACAATTTTTCACATTAATAAAATAATGCCTATCCTATACCTTTGCAGTTAGGTTGACCCCATTAGGATGTCATTTTACTTTCGTCAGTGTAGCCGATGAACATTAAGCATAATAATTCGTGATGAATTGCAATTGTTAAAAATTTTGCAATTTTAAATCACAAAACACATTAGCTTAGATTGAAGCAGAACATTTAAAAGCATCTTATGACAAGACACATATCATCACCCATTCATTTGGCATGTAAACTTTTCAAACATCTTGATTCTTATCTTATCTATTTCATTCTATTTAGTAAGAGTTAATGTCAGTTTGTGAAACCTGAAGTGATAAAGATTTATACGAAAATAAGAATTGAACAAATTTTTCCTTGATAGTTAAGGGTATATGTAAAAACTTCAATGCCTTGCTGAATGCTTTTGTCGTCGATGTTGGTACATCTTAACAGCTTTCTAACGTTAATTGTCGATGTTTGTATTAATTTTCAAATGGAAGTTGCTATGACAACCTATTTCCCTGAATAATGACTTGCCCTTAATTCTTGTTCTGACTTTACTTTGTGATTTATGGGCTGATAATAAATGTACAGTGCCGAGTTGGTGAATCTGGTTGAAGAGATAATTGGGTCAGAAAATAAGCACTTACCAAGAAGGCCCATACATCTCGTTGAAGAGGAATTTAGGAGATGCCTTGCTCTTGCTGTGGCTTCTCCTAATGCTGACATTGATCTTGTTCTAATTTTAGCTAATCCAGGTACTTTTATATCACCTCGATCGTTTTGAAAAGGTTTGCTTAAGCCACTACTACCAGCATTATTAATGTTTTTTAACTTTCTAATTTCTCCAAGGATGACGTCTGACGATCCACTCTACGACCATTAGATATGCAAAAAGGGCAGCCCTAGATTGGGATTCGGAGAACCCCTCTCCAACGGTCAAGTCAGTATTGGATCCCAGGAAGAGACAATAAAGGGAAAGAGTGAGCCTTTTTAGGGACTATGCTGAGTGCCTTTTCGGTATTGATTGTACGTGATGAATGATTCCTCAGAATTCTATGATTCCTTTCCTGAGGTGGATAGGTGGGTATTTATCATCTTTCCTACCAGGGGGAAAATCGTAACTTCATACAAGGTCTTTCCCTGACGGGCCGCAGGACGGTGTCCCGTGCTGGGCCCAGGAATGGCCCTCAAGATCCAGAAGTCGCCAGAGATGGTCGTTGTAGTTTAGGTCCAGAGTACATTTGCAGGGCATGCCTTGGGTCCTAGGTTTTTTCCGATCATTTTTAACCCCTCACATTTAGCCTGTACATGCGGCCGAACAAGCAGGCAGGTAGAATGTGGAGTAAGTTCTAGTTGAAGTTCCTATCTGCAAACTTTAAGAGGGAATTTTCGGTCAGGGGACCCATATTATCTACAGACACTTGTGCCTTAGTCTTTATGCGACGACATTTCCCAAGGTGGCACCGTTCCTGAGGCTTGAATGCGGTATTGAGAAGTTCACTCCTTCTGCTTATAAAAAGAGGAGGTTGTCTAGCGGTGCTGCATAATTGTTTTTACTTGGTTATCATCTTGCTACAAGCCCCTCAACCGTGGTTTTTTCCTACTATCTCAACAGTGAGGAAATTGCCTTCATGTTTGGGAGACTTTTAACTGGCGCCTTAAAAGTGCCGCCCACCCTCGTCGGCCACTTCTGGAGAATTACCGTGACTTGTGTCCAGACTTCATCCTTGCTGATGCTGAGGAGGCCGCCCATGATTGCCATATCCTAACATTGGTTCAGGCTGTCTTCTACGCCATGGTGGTCAATGAGGTCCTGGGGTTGGATGTCTTGAGTAGGAGCATGGCTGAGGACCTGAAGTCTGCTCTTACAGGTCTGTAATGGTTCATTTTCGAAGCTTGGCTGCAACTTAACAAGAGCAGCATTTTAATGACTCGTCAGCTTGGTTGGGCCACTTCGGGAGTGAGGCCAAGGCCCGCGAGTAGCTAAGAGGAAGGCACCGGGTCTCATGATGCTGCTTCTCTATCTAGTGATGATAATGATTAACAATCGCAGGCTCTTTGTGAAGCTTTTTTTTTTTTCGGCTGACCTTTCATGTTGGTCCGTCTCTCAACAGGCCATTGCCCGGGCAATGAAGGCCATGAGGTCAACCCCTCCCTTGCCCTCTTGAAGCAACAGATCCGTGGCTTCTAGGACTCCAACGCCCTCTTCAAAGAACATGCCCGAGGCCTACAGGAGGAGTGGTGAAAGGCGGAGGACTCAGCGGCCAAGTACAAGAGCCGCTAGGAAAAATTGAAGAAGGGCAATGAGGTCTGGGAGGCTGAAAAGAAAGAACTACACTGCCAATTGGAAGACGCTCACATCAAAGTAGAGGCTAAAAAGATTGTGAGCCAAGAAGGTGTCGTGAAGGATGAAAACTAGGGCTATCAGCACGGTCCGAGGAACATACGAAATTATTCCGGAAATTTCTAGAGACCCTAGCCCCTGATGATTTTCAACAGAAGGGTATTTTGAGGCCTACGTCATGTACATCGAAGACCGTCATTGCATCCGTGAATCAGGCGAGGACCCAGACCAGGTCGAATTTCAGCTGATGAACTCCGAGGATAAGGGTCAGGGTAGGGCCTGAAGATATCGACCCCTTAAGTGGGGAATGCGCGGTGAACGAAGGTAGCGATGATGAGGATTTGGCCCTTTGAAGCAAAAGCTTGTGGTTATCTTCCTCTTTTGTTCTTCTTCGGATTTCCTCCCTTTCTTTTTTGTTGTTTGACATTGGTGTTTGTCCTCATCCAAACATTAATGAAATTTCGTGTTTAGCTATTTATTGTCCATGACTTGTTGCTTCACTTTTCATTCTGCATACCCTTGTACAAACTATACTGTTGGAACTATTGTTCATTGGCCCCTAAGTGAAACGATAAGTCAGGGAGGGAGAATTCTAGATAAAGAAAGCAACAACAGTTGCATTGTGAATCCCTTAGATCCTGGGGAGCTAAAGGTATAGAGACCGATCCTAGGTCATGCTTTTGTAATCGGTAGCCCCATGGTAGCTAAACGTGTAGCGACTGAACCTAGGTCACGCTTTGTAACCCTTAGCCCCTCGGGGGCTAAAGGTGTAGTGACCGGCCCTAGGCCGTGCTTTGTAACCCTTAAGCCCTTGGGGCCAAAGGTGTAGTGATCGCCCTAGGCCGTACTTTGTAACTCTTGGGGACTAAAGGTACGGTAGGAGCGGGGAAGAAAAAGATGCGGCCTGATCGACAATGTCTATGTGCATAGTTATTACTAAATGTTGGAGATAAATTATGTCAATCATACAAAAGATGTGAGCTGCTGAGGGTGGTACGCAGATTACTACTATGTCACATCCTTGGGATGGGGGTTCCTTGTGGGGTTGTGAGCCGATACGTGCCGGGTCTTACCGACTCTTTGACCTTATAGGGGCCCTCCCAATTGACTGTGAGCTTACCGTGTTTGCCCGATCCAGCCACGGCCTCAGTTCTGTGAAGCACTAGGTCATCTACACTGACGAGATGGAACTTTACCATCCAATCATGGAGTTGTGCCACTGTGAGCTTTTAAACCTCTAGGAGGAGAGCTTTTTCTCGAAAAGAAACAAGTAAATCGAGGGCTTCCCAGAGAGCCGCATTGTTGAGAGCTTCTTGGAAAGTGGTGAGATGATGTGTGCGGAGTGCTACCTCGATAGAGATAACAACTTCAGACCCATAAGTCAGCATAAAGGGAGTTTCCCCCGTAGCTATCTTTGCGGTGGTGCAGATAGACCATAAGACTACATATAGCTTGTCCGTCCACTTGCTTTTTGGGTGATCCAATTTTTTCTACAAGATATCAAGGACAATCTTAATCCCGGCTTTAGCTTGACCGTTGGTCTGCGGATGAGGCATCGCTTGGCATCCTACGGTGCTAATGTAGTTGGTGACCTTACTTGTATTAAATTGCTTACCATTGTCAAAGATCATTGTCCGGGGAACTCCAAAATGGGTGATGATGTTTTTTCAAATAAGCTTTCTCACCTCAGCAGCAGTCATGGAGGCAATGGCTTTTGCCTCTATCCATTTTGTAAAATAATCCATAGCGACAAACAAATATTTGTGTTGGCCCGTGGCCTTAGGAAAAGGCCCTAGTGTATTTATTCCCTAAGTAGCGAATGACAGGGGGCTAACTATTGGCGTTAGTAGGGCGGTGAGTTTTCGTTGTACGGAAGCAAACTTTTAGCACTTGTCGCACTTGCGCACTAGGCTCATAGCATCTTCGCGTAAAGACGGCCAATAGTAGCCCGTTTATATAGCGGTGACCGTGAGAGCGCCCCCGCCAATATGTGAGTCGCACACTTCCTTGTGGAGTTCCTCGAGGACCTTTTGTCCCATCTCCGGGGTCGCATAACGCACCAGCGGACGAGCGTAGGAGTGTTTGTATAGGATCCCGTTGTACAAGATGAGCCAGTTCGCCTGCTTCTTCACTCGATCCACCCAAGTATGTCCTAATGGGATTTATTCAAGTAGAGCTCCTTTCCAACAAAAGGATTTCACAAGGTTCAATGCTTCTTTCTGACAGAGTTTCCTAGCGGATTCGCTTTTACTTTCCGTCCTCTGAGGAGCTGACCAACTTGGATAAAGCATCTGCTTGGCGGTTTTCGGACTGCGGTATATGCATTATCGAAAAGTACTTTAATAGACCGATGGCTTCATGCACTCAACGGACATAAGCCGCCATGGTCTTGTCTTTGACCTTGTGATCTCCATTGAGTTTATTGACTACCAGTTGTGAGTCCGAGTAGGCCTCGATTGAATCTGCCTCAGCCATATAACATAGTTCTATTCCCGTTATCAGGGTCTCGTACTCGGCCTCATTGTTAGAAGCTTTAAACATGAACTTTAAAGCATGGTTGCGTCTTTCACCCTACCCCGCTCCAATCCTTAGTGGAAGAGCCATCCCCGTATAAATTCCAACAGGTGGGGGTCTGGGCTGCTTCTAAAGGCGCGCTTACATTTTTGACCAGGAAATCGGCTAAGGCCTAGGCCTTGACTGCTTGCCGTGCCTCAAAGGTGAGATCATATTTAGACAACTCCATGACCCACTTTAGTAGCCTTCCTGAGGCGTCTAGCCCTTGCAGGAGCGGAGCTTTCAACTTGCCAACACTAAGGTGTGGGCAAACTTTGTAATCAGGGGGTAGTTCAATTCAGCTCTAGCTAAGGTATGGATTATGTAGTACACCAGAATTTGCTCTTTAGTCCTTTCTGCCATTAGGACCGCACTTATCGCCTGTCCCGAGACGGCTAGGTATAGGAATAGTGTTTCTTCTTATTCTGGGTTCGCTATCTTAGATTGGTGGGTAGGGTACGTCTTCAATGACTAGAAGGCCTCATCTGCTTTCTTATCGCACACAAAGTGTGCATGTTTTCAAGGGACGAGAAAGAATGGATGTCATTTGTCAGCTGATTTTGATATGAAACGTCCCAAGACTGCGATGCATCTGGTCAACCGTTAGGCTTCTTTAATATTTCGGGGGGGCTTCATATCTAGCATTGTTGTGACTTTGTCAGGGTTCACCTCTATTCCCCTACTACAAATCATAAAGCTCAGGAACTTTCCTAGCTAGACCTCATTCCTTTCCCAACCAGACCCTAAAGACACACTTTTTAGGATTGCGTTTCATGCCATATCTTCGAAGAATTTCGAACGTCCCCTGCAAATCCTTATCATGCTCCGCATTATGCATACTCTTGACTAGCATGTCGTCCACGTATACCTCCATGGTTTTTCCGAGGAGAGGCTCGAAAATTTTGTTTACTAAGCATTAGTCGGTAGCCCCTACATTTTTTAGGCCAAACGGCATTACCTTGTAGCAGTGCAGTCCTCAGTCAATAACAAAGGTTGTCTTCTCTTGATCCTCGGTAAAAAGAGGAATTGGGTGACACCTTAAGAATGCATCCATAAATCTTAACATGGTGTGCCCTGTTGTGGCATCCACCAGTTTGTCTATCTTCGGCAAAGGGTAAGTGTCCTTTGGGCATGCCTTATTCAGATCGGTGAAATCAACACATATCCACCATGTCTCATTGGGTTTCTTGATGAGTACCACATTGGAAATCCACTCGGGGTACTAGCATTCCCTGATAAAACCGATCTCCAGTAACTTCTGTACTTCCGCTGTCGCCACCGCAGCTCGCTCAGGCCCCATATGTCTTTTCTTCTGGACCACCAGCTTGTGAGCTGGATCCACATTTAGCCAGTGCTCTAAGTGGTTGAATCTCGACATTTCCTCGGGGTCAAAAATGAAGATATCCTGGTATTCTCGTTAGAGGCTGATTAAGACACGTCTGGTATGCTTATCTATCTCTCGGCCTATTTGGACTATGCGGTTAGGCTGTCCTTTATCAAGGGGAATGACCTCTAGGCCATCAGCAAGTTTTTGGCATGGACGACCAAGATCACCCGAGGTTAGGGTGCAGATGGTCATGGTCTCAATGGGGGGAGGAAGCGTAATCTGTGGCTTTTTGTATGAGGACGGTTGCTCGGTAAGTCTGCGTCCGCTCGAGCGTTCCACCAAAGGCCAGATGCTGACAAGGTAACACTCCCAGGTCATTCGCTGATCTCCTTGGAGTTTCTCAGCACTACCATCGTCGGCTTCATACTGAAGTTAAAACAAGTATGACACAATGACAGCTTTTACCCTGTGTAAGGTCAGCCGCTTCAGAATGACATTATAGGCTATGAGGACATCTACTACTAAGAAATTAACCTCCAGATTTCGTGCCTTAGACTTATCCCTAAATCGTAGTAGGAGTCGGATCACTCTTATAGGATTTGCCTCTTGTCCTCCAAAGCCTAGAATGGGATGTATGAGGGGAACAATTTCCCTTCCCGAATTCTTAAGAATTTTCAAGCAGTCCCAAGTGATAATATCAATAGAGCTCTCGGTATTGATTAGAATCCAACAGATAAGGGCGTTGGCCACTTTCAGCTTGACCACCAAAGGATCGTTATGCGGCAAACTAAAATACGGGCCTTCCCACTCGTTCAATATCATAGTGGGGACCGTAATGTAGCTCCCTTGCTCCGCCATCAGGACCTATTATGTCCCTTGTAACTTGGCCTTCCATGCAAACCGGGTAATGCCTTCTGCGTACCCGCTGACGATAGTGACTACTATCTCAGTGGAGCACTCCTCGTCTCGATGTTTCTCACGCACAGGGTCATGCTCTTTACGAAGAGATTGAGGCCCTCTCTTTAGGAAGCGGTCTATTTGTCCTTTTTCGGCGAACTCATGAAGGGCCTTCTTCAGGTCCCTGCACTCAGTGGTGGTGTGACCATTATGCTGATGAAACTCACAATACTACTACGCATTATGCGGCTTTGACACCCCGGTCATGGGCTGCGGCTTTCTCAGCATGGGATGTCCTTTCACTTCCATCAGTCCTCCTCGGATTTGCAATGAAGCAGGAGTCCTATATGTCAAGTCTTGGCCTCCTGTCTCCTCGTCCGACATTCCTATCCCCTTGGGTTTTAGCCTTATTTATGGTGTCTATGCTTTTTGCACATGTTTCAGTTGCTCAAATGAAGTCCGCGGCTTTCCTCAAAGAGTCAGCCATGAAAGTTTCCTTCTGCTCGGTCAGGGAAAATTTGGACCGTCCATTCTTCAGTCTGTTTACAAAGGAGGTGTACGCTAATCCATCTTCCAGGTCAGGAATTAGGGTTACTCCCTGATGGAACAGTTTTACAAACTCCGCCAGGGACTCCTGTGACCCTTGCTTGATCTTTGTTAGGTAAATGCTTATCCGTCTCTCCTTGCAACTAGTGATGAACTAGCTGACGAACTGGTCTACTAAGCCCTGGAAACCAGAGACACTCTTATGAGTCCGACCATTAAACCACGATTGTGCCACCCCATTTAAGGTGGCTGGGAAGTATCAGCAGTAGGCAGGAAATGTAGTCCACATCTTGGACGTACATTTTAGCGTTATACACCCCAAGGTGTTCTTCTAAGTCCATGGTCCCATTATACAGTTCCACAGTAGACATCTTGACTTTCCAAAACTTGGGAGCATTGATTATCTCCACACTGAGGGGCATGGAGAAGGGGACTGGTCACGTTCAACTAGCCGTCCCTAACATCTTGACAAAAGTCTCCAACTGTCGTCCAACATCAACTACCGATGGGATCTTATAAGGGAGGCCGGTCCTTGTTGCACTGTGCTAGGAGCGCCCGAGTTGGCGTGACCTATATAGTCACGCGCTTCTCGTGGGGGGAGGCTACGTATGCGCTCCCAAGCTGAGGGGTGCTCGGGAGTGCACCTCCTTTGAGAGGCTGCTTCCCGAGACCTTGAGGTTTGCTTCTGGTCTTCGAACTAGACCATCCGTAAGCTATGAGTTGCATACGGTGTGGACGTTGTTGTAGTTCGCGAGCCCACCTCAGGTCTCCTAGCGGGCCTGCCGGGCATGTCCCCCCGTCAAGCAGTCATTGTTCCTTTCGTGGGACCGTCCATTCCTCTTTGGCCGGACGATCTCTCTTCTTCATCACTTCAACACAGTGACTCAGCGGGAGCGTGTCTGTGGGATGACTCGCATCTCGTGGTAGGCACGTAGTCGAAGGTAGGCAGCAGCGTCATGGAGTTCACGGCTTCCCTCATCTTCTTTACTTGTTCGGTCACTTACTGTGGGAAGGTGTCAGTCATAGTGGTCATGAAGTTCTTCAATGCATTCACTGTGACGCCGCTTAGGTGGTCATTGCTCGACAGAGCGAGGATTTTCCCATAGGCTCTACGAGTCATCTTGCACTTTGGGGACTGCCGGGGCATGAGTCATCGCAACCTTATCCCTCGTGGAACATGCTCATGTGGCATCACTTATAACCATCATTCGCCTCTCTCTCCCCACAGACAGCGCCAAATTTGTTTCGGAACTTTCTAGTTTAATTTCTCCAACGATGACATGGGATGAGAGTGGGCTAACGTGATGGCAAGGGTTGGACGTCTGACGATCCACTCCATGAGCGTTGGACCTGCAAAAAAGGTAGCCCCAGATTGGGATATGGGGAACGCCTCTCCAACAGTCAGGTTAGCATGAGGTCCTAAGAAGAGACAATACAGAGAAAGAGTGAGTCTTTTCAGGGACTATGATGAGTGCCTTTTCAGTATTGATTGTGCATGATGAATGATTCCTCAGAATTCTCTGCTCCTTTCCCGAGGTGGGTAGGTGGGTATTTATAGTCCTTGCTTCGAGGGGCAAAATTGTAACTTCATGCGAGGTCTTTCCTTGACGGATCATTGGACGGTTCCCCATGCTGGGCCTAGGAATGGCCCTTAGGATGCAGGAGTAGCCAGAGACAGTCGGTGTGGCTCAGGCCCACGAATACATTTGTGGGGCCCACCTTGCTTCCCAGGTTTTTTCCGAATCAACGATTACTATTGTTATTATTTTGGTCTTATTTTGTTATAGTTGTTAAGTGTCTTCATTGTTATTATCTTTTTAAAATTTTCTAAATCACAAATAACTGTCTTAAAATAATCCAAAGTATAAGGAAAATTATGCAACACAATGCAGATAACATATGGTATTTACAAGATATACACCAACTTTTCACCGAGTGTTGTATATATTCCGTCATTAAAAGCATTGACATGACCCATATTTTGATACATATGGGATATTGCATTCAATATTTGAGAAACAATATATATTGAATATGATCCATTTATTTGAGTTGTAACTTTAAATATTCAATCCTATTTGACATTGTTATTTAAATATTTTTTGTATTCCATTACATTATTAAGCATTTGTCTTCACATTTTTTTTAAAGATATTGCTTTAGAATAAAGTTCAATATTTAAGAAAATAAGTGCATGAATATATGAGGCAAGCAAGCATTTTTTTCACTATTTGAGTTATGGCGAAACCAGTATGCATCTTGTAGACATTTTTTACAATTTTGTATTTGGGTGAGAATGTTTCTCTTGCTGCTCACCTTCAGCCTATGATTGGATTAACTTATAGAACATGTACAGTGTGAGCAATTACTTCCCCCAATTATACAAAAATTGTCCATCTACCTAAATATAGAGAACTGAAGAAACACAACACGTAAAAGGCTGTCTAACTTCCAAAACACAGAAGAAAGGTACAATGTGCAAGAGCTGTACAAGAGCTAAAGAGTCTGTCCTAATCCTCCCACTCAAGTTGGAGCGTACAGATTCGAAATGCCCAACTTATACAGAAGGTAGTGAAACTGTCAATGTCCTAGTGCTTTGGTGAAAATGTCTGCCAATTGCTTATGCGTGGATGTATACTGCAGTGCGATGACACCAGACATAATGTGTTCTCGGACAAAATGGCAATCGACGTCAATGTTCTTGGTGCATTCATTGAACACAGGATTGTTAGCAATGTATAATGGTGCCTGATTACTATAATATAAACAAGCTGGAGAAACAGAAATACCGAAAGAATGCAATAAATTGCGTATCCAAACTATTTCACTTGTGGCATTGCCAATAGCAAGACATTCAGCTTCAGCTGATGATCCCAAAATAGTAGGCTGTCTCTTAGTTTTCCAAGAAATACGAGTAGCTCTAAGGTTAACCAGATAACTACTGATAGATTTTTTAGTAATTAGGCAACTTTCCCAACTAGAATAACAATAAATTACGAGTCCAATGAGTTATGAGCTGGAAGTAAGATTCCCTAGCCTGGGGAGGACGTCAAATACCACAGGATCCATGAAGTGGTTTGCCAATGTCCTTGACGTGGGTCCTGCATGAACTGGCTAAGAATATAAACCGAATACATAATGTCCGGTCCAGTGATAGTAAGGTAAGAAGGTGTCCAATGAGACGTCTATATTGTGACGCATCAACCAACGGATCTCCAGCATCACTAGATAGTTTGTGATTCTGTTCCATAGGAGACTTACTTGGCTTGGCTTTTGATATCCTAGTTTCGATAAGAATATTAAGAGCATACTTACGTTGACCTAAGAACAATCCTTCTGGTGAACAAGCAACTTTAATGCAAAGAAGTTATTTCAAAGGCCCCAAATCTTTAAACTTGAAGCATCGGTGCAGATAAGTCTTAAATTGGTGGCAATGATTATAGCTGTTGCCGGCTAATACCAGACCATCTACATCAATTAAGAGTGCTAAGAACACACCATTTCTATGATAGATGAACAAGGAATGGTCTAGAGGAAAGGCTTGGAAACCATAGCGAAGCAACACGGATGCAAGCATGAAATTCCATTAGCGTGGAGCTTGACGAAGATCATAGAGTGACTTCTTCAATTTCCATACCATATTTTGTTTAGGTGGGCAAAAACTGGGTGGAGATTTCATGTAAATATCCTCGGTGAGATCGCCATGCAGAAAAGCGTTATGTACATCCATTTGGTGTAATTCCCACCCATTGGATGCGACCATGGTCAACAAGCAACGAACTGTATCCATCTTTGCTACTGGAGCAAGCGTCTTATGAAAGTCTTCTCCTTCAATTTGATTGTTACTCAAAGCAACTAATCGTGCCTTATGCTACTGAATTTTTCCATCAGCATGGTACTTAGTCTTGTAAATCCATTTACACTAGAGAGCCTTTTTGTTTGGTGGCAAAGGAACAAACTCCCAAGCATTATTATTTTCAAGTGCTGAGATTTCACCTTGCATAGCATCACGCTAATGCGGATGATGAATAGCATGGGAAAAATGTTGAGGATCATCATTAGATGTGAGGGCTACCAAAAAAGCACGATATTAAGGAGAAAAGAGATGATAAGACATAGAATGAGAAAAAAGATGAGCTGTACCCGAAGAGCTTTAATGAAGCGATATCGAGGTAGGGTGTGTAATGATATGACATATATAGTCTTTCAAGTGCATATGCGGTCTTCTATCACACTATGGATGAGAAAACACTGTTGATGTTGGGGTCTGTAAAAGTTCTGAATGTCTAGAACATGGATCGTGTTGAATAGTGGTCTCATAATGCTCAATAGAACTATTTTAATTGCTATGGGCTCCGAACTGGTCGAAATATTGATGGACTATTATGGCGGCAGGCACTTGAGCCTCGAAACGCACTAGACCTAGATTGTCCACTATGTGGGTTGCCTTATCTGGGTGCCGCTAGGATTGTGTTGAGGTGTTTCCATTTGTGCGGGCTCATCTTAAGACTGGACCATGGGTTGTGGACCAAAGCCTGGTGTGGAAGGTTGTACTTCCTCAAACCAACCTGGATTATGTAGTTGGTACTGTTAGACTGTGGGGAACTCAAGCTTGGTTTCTTACTCAATAAAAGGAAAAATCTTCTCATAGAACTTAACATCCCTTGATACAAGGAATTTGTGATGTTCTAAATCATAGAGTAACCACCCCTTTTTTCCTTGAGGATATCCTAAAAATATACATTTATTAGCCCTTGCATCAAATTTGGCACGTGGCTTGGCATGATTGAGGGCATAGCAAAGACATCCAAAAACTTTCAAGTGATCGTAAGTGGGTGGAACACCAAAGAGTACCTCATATGGGGTCTTGTAATTCAATAGTTTTGTTGGAGTTCTATTGACAAGATATGCAACCGTCAAAACACACTCTCCCCAAAATTTTAAAGGTAGCGGTGCTTGGAATCTCAATGCACGAGCAACAATAAGAAGGTGTCTATTTTTTCTTTGAACCTGATCATTCTATTGAGGCATATCCACACAAATAGCTTCATGCAGGATTTCCGCTTTTGATAAGTAGACTGGCAAAGACCCTTTTGTGAATTTAGTATCATTGTCACTACGCGTTCTTTTGATAGTTGTACCAAATTGGTTTTGAGCCAATCAATAGAAGCTAACAAACTTTTTCATAAGTTTCTGTTTTGTCTTTCAAAAGATAAATCCAAACTCCACGATTATAATCATCTATAATACACAAGAAATAGCAGTACCCATTAAGAGAACGGGTATGGTATTGTCCCCATAAATCACAGTGTATTCATTGGAACAGTCTTTCAGCACAATTACTACTTCTAGTAAAAGGATTTCGTGTTTGTTTTGCATGATAACAGACATTACAATACTTACCAAAATTCTTATTTCACTTACAACTAAAGTTTGTTGACAGATGAGATAGACACTCCCAAATGAAGGATGTCCAAGGAGTTGATGCCAAATGTCATAGTCTTGATGCTGAGTGATTGTTAAAGCTTTTCATCCCGCAGTTTTCTTGAGATAATACACCCCATTCCTCGGTTCTTCTGCTCCAATCAGCATCTTCAAAATGAGGTTCTGAATAAGACAAAGCTGTGCGCCATAAATAATACAATTCTTATCATACGCAAGTCGTTGAACGAAAATAAGACTGCATTTAAATTCTAGTGAATAAAGGACATTTTTTAGAGTTATTCCATGTCCAAGATTCACTGTTTCTACTTTCCTAACCTTCATAATTTTATCATCTAGAAATGTTATATATACTATTTGGGCAGGATCAAACAAGTCAATTAATGCAGGCAAATATGATGTCACGTGATAACAGGCCCTTGTGTCCAAAGCCTAACCAAATATATCAGTGGATAGTCCATCCTTATCAATCAGTTTTTCTTTATTTTCTCTCTCCTTAAAGAGAGCAAACAGTGCATCAATTTGGGTTGGAGTTAAACTAGCATGAGAACACTTTGCTTGGTCTCCTCCCGCTCCTGATCTTCCTATCTCCCCCTGTCCCGCTACGTGCGATGCCATTCCAGACGGGATTGGCCAGCTTCGGCGGTTCTGAGCAGTCCTCCGTCGACAATAATTGATTTAACTCCAGTGGACGGCTGGGTTTACACCAGATTCTGTCGATTCTGCCCGTGTTTCAACCACTTACCTGCCTAATTTTCCGGATATCTGATGAGTTTAAAGCATTGACTTCTGTCATGGCCTAAATTCTGACAGTGGTAGCTGCTACCTCAACTTTTGATCTAGTGGTAGCTGACGCCTTGAAAGCTGCTACCTCAACACCCACTCTCGCCGTCATTCCGTTGCTGATCCTGTGTTTACTTTCTTCCCTGAGTACCATGGAGTACGCCTTGTTCAAATTTATCAATGGCTCGAGGGCTAGAATGTTGGATCTCACTACAACAATTTGGTTTTGGTCGAGTCCCATAAGAAATTTATGAACCTTCTCATCTTCATAAAATTTACTAAAGTTGAAATCTGTCAAGCATGTGTAGGTTGGTATCTGCTGGTATGTTCCCAATTCATCCCATAGTTCTTTAAGCTTAGTAAAGTACTCTGTTACTGTCATAGCTCCTTGACTAGTAAGAGTAATTTCTCTTTTTAATTAATGAATTCTGATTTCATTACCTTGTGACTATCTCTCGTTCAAGTCAGTCATGATCTCGCTTGCTTGTTCTGCATATGCAACTAACCGATGTAGATTTTTATCAATCAAATTATACAACTAAGCTATGACCATCGAGTTACATTTCTCCCAAGCATACCCTTCTGGTGAGTCGAGTTCTGGTCTAGCTAAAGTTCCATCAACAAAGCAGAATTTGTTTTTCGATTTTACTACATTTAAAACAATCCTGTTCCAGTTAGCATAACTTTCTCCATTGAGGATTATGGGGGAGATTATATTTCTTGGGTGATCTGAACTACACAAATAATATGGGGATTGAGGGTTATTGATGTCCACAATCTGAGTTGTGGGTTTCTTTCCTTCATCACCCATTGAGTGGAGCAAAGAAGTATTACTTGTGCAGGCTTGTATCAGACTTGATTAGGCTCTGAGACCATGACAATTTTGTGTTTGGGTGAGAATGTTTCTCTTACTGCTCACCTTCAGCCTTTGATTGGATTGAGTTATATAGAACATGTACAGCGTGAGCAATTACTCCCCTCAATAATACAAAAACTGTCCATCTATCTAAACACAGAGAGCACAATACGTACAAGGCTATCTAACTTCCTAAACACAGAAGAAAGGTACAATGTACAAGAGC
This sequence comes from Carnegiea gigantea, assembly GCA_029747015.1. Taxonomy (NCBI): domain Eukaryota; kingdom Viridiplantae; phylum Streptophyta; class Magnoliopsida; order Caryophyllales; family Cactaceae; genus Carnegiea; species Carnegiea gigantea. The sequence continues at coordinate 302,474 of JAKOGI010000554.1, read as the reverse complement.
TGAAGAGTCTCTCCTAATAATTTTTAATGTTTGGTGCATATCGCGTAAATATCATAACTTAGATTAATCTTACGTGTGTCTCATACTACAGTTCATTTTAACTTAATTGCTTTCTCTATGCTCCAATGGCTCTTAGATGCTATTGCCTATTAATCATAGACAAGTTTGTTTCTTCTAAGTTGTTTTATTTGGTAATTGTAATATTTGTTGTACCAGCTACATCATTCACCACATCAACGCTCAGAGTGCTTAGCACATCAGAATTGGAGCTCCTAGTATCATTGTTGGAAGTGACACCAAGAAAATCTTTTGTTAGCATTCCTTTTGTTCACTGAATGAAAGGAGGTAAGCTGCCACTATTTCCGTAATATCATGGCCCTAAACTGTAAGAATTAATGGTTTTATTTGTTTGTTTAATTGTTGTTAAGGTGGAGTATAATGGATTCGTGGTAAAAGATTTACTTGCGCACAAAATCATTAACATGTACCACATGCACAAGAATTACGAGTTCTTGTTGTTCTTGTTAGGTGATCCTATTGGGCTACTAGTAAGTGTTATAGATAGTGCCCTTGGACAAGCACAAGCTGTAAAAGACTTATTTCGGGGTCTTCATGCACTCCCTTTGTATTTCTCTGTGAACTTCTAATCAAGAAACATATATCTTTTTTCATGTTGACTTGTATGTGTTGCTCATATTAAAATGAGATTACCTTGATCATTAATTTCATGCCGGGAAAAATTATGACGTTTACAATTTAATTATTTCGTGTAAACTTTTATGTGTTGCTCATATTAAGATTAACATGTGTTTGCTACTAATTCATGCTAGAGTTAATTAGTATGCTTTGGCAATGTTATCACTTATCAGGCCATTAGCATGTCTTGAAGGGGTTGTAGTGATGATTTACAGGTCACTGATGACATGCTTCGTCTGAATACATTCCTGTGGAGGATGGAGATGGTTAAACATGCTTGTAACCATGCCAATTCATGTCTCCTTGGTATCAAAGCTCAGACCCTGATACTTACTAGGTAATTACTATTTAAATTATTTACTTGCTTAATGTCAGAAGTGATCAGTGATGGTTATATAAGGCTAACTTGGCCATGTCGTTTCCAATGATGTTACTCGAATGGCATTCAATATTAAATTCTCTATTTCGTTATACCGCTTCCTTATAGCAAATTACACTGCCATGGAGAATTTTGCTGTATATAGTCTTAAAAGCATTTTAAAAAAACTCAAAAAGAGAGCCAGAAAGCTTAGATTCTAAAAATGAATTCTAAATAAGTGCATGTGCTTGTCATGCATTGAAAATTATAACAGTAATCTCTATCTAGAACAAATTAGCCCTTGCAAGCTGGTTTGACAAAACCTAAGTCTGTCTACTAGAGTGAAGGACACTAGAAAGGGGTGTAAAGAATCACTGTTGCTCTATTATATTCCCTTCTTCTAAGAAGCTTATCAGTCGAAATTACTATGTGGAAGGAAGTACAAGAGAAAGGAAACAAATTTTGTTAACACCTATGATGTTGGTTTATAATATGTTGCTAAGACATAAGCATTACTCACATCAAGAAAAATTGTGAAAAAGAATGACATGTAGTTGATCGCATAACATGAAATATTATTGCTATAAGAGTGTAGAGAAAGTAGCAAATACAACCAGTTTTAACTAGTCTTATATAATTAGCTAGAAGAGCTTTCATGTTCCATTATTTCTTAGTTTATTTCTAGTAAGCACTTGATTTGGTTTTCTAGTTGCTCCTGTCCAAATTTGTTGCCCTATAGTTCATTACAATGTAATGTTGCACATGGTTATATTCCCAAATATTGCCTGCTATAGTCAGTTTGTTATACAAGTTTCAATCTTATGAGAGACAGAAACACGTACATGGCTTGTTGTCGTTGCAGTAGATTGGATCTGTTGCTGCCAAGTCTAGACGACGGTGAAAGGGTTCACAGTATGATACCAAACTGTGAGATCTATAAGTTTTATAACATGGTTCATTTCTTATTCTTGGTACATAAGAAGAAATCTGTCCCCTTAAGGCCCTCCATCTATCTCTATCCTCTTCCTTTGTGGTGGTCTCTAGATCTACACATAAGATTGCTTTTAGGCCACTTTTTCTAAGGCTGAAGTAGGATTAGGTGGGAAGAAGAATGGCTGTTCACACTTCACTTGGGCAAAAACAAAATAGCTTGTCATTATTCCCTCTATTAATAGTCATAAATACCATTCTCTATGTACCAGCCAATAGAAACCCATATGTGTTACTTGTTAAAGACAATGGTGATCGGGCCTATAAATTTTTGGCGGCTGATAACTAGGATTAATATTGTTGGAGTACTTAAGACTGCGCATGGTGATCTAAGGATCACTGATGAAAATTTTTTGTATTTGCAATTTGCATTGGTAATTATACCTACCTAATTTTGTTGCTTCTTGTTGTGATAATAGGTGGCTTGTTTCAGCAGCATCCCCGATGATCCTTTTAACTTTAGAAGATGGGAAGATTGTGATGATAGAAAAATTGGGTTGAATGTGGTATAGGATAAACCAAGTAAATCATGTAAAAGAACACCTTCCTTAAGACTTATTTGTTGTACCACAAATAATCTTAGGGATAATCTACTTGGTAAAAACAAGTGTGCGTTTCAAGGTTCACTCAAAGGTTAATTGATGAGGGTGCTGCAGTCACTCACATTGATTTTTTTCTTGTGCCCGTGATTGTGATTTCACTCCTCCTTATATAGAGGAGTGATCATACCTGAAGAGGCACCAAAAATGAATAGGGCAGTTAAATCTTGAAGAGGTACCATACTTATCCACCTTTTCACCGAAAGGATTGGATAAGGTGGGTAAATCTAAAAGGGCACCATGCTTATCCACCTTTTCACTGAAAGGATTGGATAAGATGGGTAAACCTGAAAGGGCATCATGCTTATCCACCTTTTCGGATAAGCACTATAAAAACTTGCCATATTTATTTTATTCTTGGAAAATTCCAACAATCCCCCGCCTTTCTTAAGATATAGAATAAACCCCCGCCATTCCAACAAACACACAATCACAACCGAGAATACAAGGAGATTTATGCATAAAAGAAGTATATTGCAATTTGAACTTCCATTTAGTGAAATATAATTTCAATTAATCTGAATGTAAATAGTAGACAAGTCTTTGAACTATTCATCCTCTTTGATTAATTGGATATATTTCACACACAAATCTCATTACATACTTAAAATTTGACACTTTATCCAGCCATGTGTCCATATCCATCATGAGTGCATTAAGCCAAGCCCTGTTGCTCTTTGAAGCGGTGACACTTCACACTCACTTAGGTAGAACTTAGAAACATGCTCCTGTAACACAAGCCATTCAATCAAGATCTATTAAGAGCATAAAACTCAACCTCTTATAACATTACAGTATTCAAGCACTCTTACCATGGGATAAAATATATTAGTGCATCCAATCACTATGCAAAGTTGTCACTTATTGAACTTAGAACGTGATGTCATACCACGAATTAAGTTGAGGCTTCCTTGTTAGTAATTGTAGATATAGGCTTTAGTCCCATCCCCCTTGATGTTCTCAACACCAAGTCTCTTGCTAGACCCTTAGTAAAAGGATCTGTAGGATTCTCATTTGTTTGCACATAATTAACTGTGATCACTCCATCTGTGATCAACTGATGGACATAGGCATGTCTAAGTCCAATGTGCCTTGATTTTCCATTATAGACATGACTATAAACCTTGGATAGTGTGGTCTTGCTACCACAAAGTATGGAGAGCGGCGACATTAGTTTTAGCCATAAAGGCACTTCCAACAGCAAATTCTGCAGTCACTCTGCCTCCTTGTTGGCTGCAGCCAAAGCTACAAACTCAGCAGCCATGGTGGAGTCGGTTATACAGGTTTGTTTCTTGGATGCCTAAGATACTGCCCCTCCACCAAGCAAGTATATATAACCTGATGTAGAGGCATAGTCCTCTTTATCAGTTATCCAACTTGCATCTGAGTATCTTTTCAAGACCGAAGGATAACCTGAATAACACAGAACATAATCTTGAGTTTTCTTTAAGTATTTCAAAACTCGACGTATTGCATGCCAATGAAACTTACTAGGGTTACTAGTATATCGACTTAACTTCCCAACGGCAAATGCAATATCTGGCCTTGTGCTTGTCATGGCATACATCAAGCACCCTATGACCTTTGCATATTCAAGTTGTGCGATAGGTCTCCTACTGTTTCGAGTCAACTTATAGGTTGGATCGAAAGGAGTGGCCACTGGGGAGCAATCTTTGTGATTGAACCGCCCAAGCACTTTCTCAATATAATGAGATTAAGACAAGTGGATTCCATCATTATGTCTAATGATCTTAACACCAAGTATAACATCGGCCTGTCCCATGTCTTTCATGGAGAACTTGGAAGATAGAAAACACTTGGTTTTCTCTATTTCCTCTAAGTCAGTGCCAAAAATTAGCATGTCATCAATATATAAGCATATAATCACACCTTTTCCATGTTCAAACTTAGAATATACACATTTGTCAGATTCATTGATACTAAACCCATAAGATAGCACTACTTCATTAAAGTTTTGATGCCATTGTTTGGGTGCTTGTTTTAGGCCATACAATGATCTTATGAGTTTGCATACTTTATTTTCTTGGCCTGGAACAACAAAAAGTTCTGGCTGTTTCATGTACACCTCTTCCTCTAATTCACCATTTAAGGATACTGTTTTGACATCCATTTGGTGAATTACTGGCCTTTGAATTAGTAAGAGCAATGAGAACTCTTATAGTTGCAATCCTAGCCACTAGTGCATATGTGTCAAAGTAGTCAATACCATATTTTTGGCTAAAACCCCTTATGACCAACTGGGCTTTGAACCTTTCTATAGTACCATCTACTTTCCTTTTTCTTTTAAAGATCTACTTTGATGTGATAGGCTTACATCGCGGGGGTAAATCAACTAAGACCCATGTGTTATTTTCTATGATTGAGTCCATTTCATCTTGGACAGCTTCTTTCCAAAAGGAAGCATCTTGAGATTCCATAGCCTCTTTAAATGAGTTAGAATCCGAATCAATGCTATAAACATAGGGTATTTTATTTTCAATGGAATCCCTTGTTCCCTCTATCAAATAAACAAAGAAATCAGAACCAAAGGATTTCTCCTTTCTAATCCATTTACTTCTCCTTACTTCCACTATGTCTCCTTGTTCTTGATCATTACTTGGAGTCATAGTGGTTGGAATAAAATCATTTGGTTTAGGAATTGAACAGAATCTAGTTTCATCAAAAATGGCATCAATTGATTCTATCACGGTGTTAACCGTAATAGAAGCATTTGGTTCTATAACCAAAAATCTATAGGCTTTGCTATGTTCAGCATAGCCTATAAAGATGCACTCAATTCCTCTTTCCCCTAATTTTCTTTTGTTGGGTTCTGGGACTCTTGCAATAGCCCTACACCCCCAAACTCTGAAATAACTCAGGTTTGGCTTTTTCTTATTCCATAATTCATAAGGAGTAGTTGAATTCCTTTTATTAGGAACCCTATTTAGGATGTAGCATGCTGTGAGCATCGCTTCACCCCAAAAGCCTTCACTTAAACCGAATTTAGAAAGCATAGCAATGATCATTTCAGTTAGTGTTCTATTTTTCCTTTCTATCACACCATTTTGTTGCGGTGTATAAGGTGCTGTGACTTTATGGATTACACCAGTTGATTGGAAATAACTTTGATCATAGTATTTATTACCCCTATCCGATCTTAGTCTTTTAATGAAGGTTTCACAATGTAACTCAGATTCATTCTTAAATATCCTAAACATGTCTAGTGCTTCACTTTTAGCAAGTAAAAGGTATACTTGGCAATATCTTGTAAAATCATCAACGAAAGTGACATAGTATTTCTTTCCCCCAAAAGAGGGAGTGCTATGAAAATCACCTAAATCATTATGAATTAATTCAAGTAACTTAGTGATTCTTTGAACAATTGAAAAAGAACTTCTAGTGATCTTTGTTAACATGCATGTCTTACATTTCTCTATGTTTCCATCAAAATTCGGAATTAACTCAAGTTTTGACATCTCTTTGAATCTTTTATAATTAACATGTCCAAGACCATTATGCCATAGAGAAGATGAAGAATACACAAGCATGTAAGCAGAATCATTCATCTTATTACCACTAGAAGGAGTAATTACATTTAACTTAAACATGTCACCACTAGCATAACCCTTCCCCACGAAGACACTCCCTTTAGATAGAATAAACTTATCGGCCTCATACACTTGTTTGAAGCCAAACTTATTAAGAAGAAAACCAGAAACAAGATTCTTTCTAACTTCCGGCACAAAATATACATCATTTAAAGTAAGAATTTTTCCGGAAGTGAAGACTAACTCTACTTGGCCTATTCCTTTAACATCAACAGTAGAAGTATTGCCCATGTAGAGTACTTTTCCATCTTCAACTGACACAAGAGTCTTGAAGAAAGAACGATCCTTACACACATACTTGGAAGCACCCGAATCAACCCACCAATCATTGTCACTTTGAACAATATTGATTTGATCATTGATCATGGCTACAAAGTTGTCCTTTGCCTTTGCCTTTTGGTTGTTCAAGCCATGTTTGCGCTTCCAAATGGTACAATGTCTTTTCTTGTGGCCCGATTTGTTACATTCCCAACAAACCACTTTAGCCTTCTTGTTGTTGTTGTTGTTGTTGTCCTTATTAGGCCTCTTCTTGTTTCCTTTTGACACTTGACTCGACTCACCATCTTCGACAATATGAATCTCGGAGATATGCTCCTTTGACTCATCCTGCGCACGTAACTCTTCTTCTATTCGCAGATGGTTAGCCAATTTCTCAAGTGACATTTCTTCTTTCTTATGTTTTAAAGTTCTTTTAGTGTCTTTCCAAGAGGGGGGAAGTTTGTCCACTATAGAGGAAACTATAACAGTCTCATCCATGTGCATCTTATGTTGCTTGAAATGACTTAAGATTCGTTGAATTTCATGCAATTAATTAAGAACAGAACGTCCTTCAACCCTCTTATAGTTATTAAATTGACTTACAAGGAAATTCTTGCTAGAGGCGTCTTCTATCATGTATTTATTCTCTAGCGCCTCCCATAATTCCTTTGCCGATTCCATGCCTTGATAGACATTGAACAAGGTGTCTGACATGCTATTCAAGATATGGCCTTGACAAATGTAGTCATCGTTCTCGAACTTAGATCTTCAGCACACTTGCTCCAAAGTCTCATTTTCCGTCTCTATTGGGTATGGAGTGTTGAGCACATACACAACCTTTAAAGTTGTAAGAAGGAAATGTATCTTCTTTTGCCAGCGCCAGAAGCCCACACCCTTGAATTTGTCCAACTTCTGAAAGTTGGACGTCATTTCACGAATTGACGCCATCTCAAATAAGTCTTAAGATTGATAGAAAAATTGGGTTGAATGTGGTGCAGGATAGACCAAGTAAATCGTGAAAAAGAACACTTTCCTTAAGACTTATTTGTTGTACCATAAATAATCTTAGGGATAATCTACTTGATAAAAACAAGTGTGTGTTTCAAGGTTCTCTCAAAGGTTAATCGATGAGGCTGCTGCAGTCACTCACATTGATTTTTATTTTTGTGCCCGTGATTGTGATTTCACTCCTCCTTATATAGAGGAGTGATCATGCTTGAAGAGGCACCAAAAATGGATAGGACGGTTAAATCTTGAAGAGGTACCATACTTATCCACCTTTTCACCGAAAGGATTAGATAAGGTGGGTAAACCTGAAAGGGCACCATGCTTATCCACCTTTTTACTGAAAGGATTGGATAAGATGGGTAAACCTGAAAGGGCATCATGCTTATCCACCTTTTCGGATAAGCACTATAAAAACTTGCCATGTTTATTTTATTCTTAGAAAATTCCAGCATGTGAGAGGGCTTGCAGGAGTTCCTTGAGAGGGACTAACTGTGTTGGTCGGTAACCACATGTTAATGGGATTTGAACTTGCTCCCCTAATGACAAGTTTTTTGGCTGAGAAAAACATCGTTGTACATGGACTGCCTCAACTAAGCTCACCCAATATTGTTCTACAAGCCAAATGGGAAGCTGTTTCATGACTTATTAGGATTTATGCATGTTCTGATGGGTGCCATGCCTGTCTCAGGCCCTAATCTTTTTAAGCTGCTTGGTTCAAATTGTTCTGCTCTATTCTCGAGGCGCCAAGGAGGCACTTCATTGGAAGGTATGATGTTTTTTGCTACTTAATGTGCAGCCTAGTAAATGAGTCATCCGGTTTAGACCTACAATTTCGGTTCATTCTGTGTCAGACTCGATCAAGTTCTGGTTTATAAGATTTTGGTGCAAGTTTAGCTTTGAAGTGGGCTTACTTAGCTGAAGTTGGCCTTTAGTTTGTTGATAGTTTGTCTAATAATTTTGTCTTGCAAACATTGCAATAATTGACTTTGCAGCAAATCAAGTCAAACTTTTGAGCTTGTCAATTTGACTTCAGATCAAAATCAGGTGTACTCTATTTCAGGTTCAAGTATGAAATGAGGGCAAGTCATTCGAGTTGGTAATTGGATATAGGGCAGCTTTGCATTGTGTTGTGCATTTATCCATTCCAGTTTACACTGTATTTTTTGTCATAAGTTTTTGCTTGGGCTTCCAAATAAAAGCATAGAACTTTTCAAGAAATTGTGACAAGTTTTTGGTCTGGTAAATATAGAGTCAGGTCACAATTGAAATCATATTTTAAGGTGAGGTTTGGTATATGTAATGCTAAGTCAATCAGTTAGTTTAGGTTGCTAGGTACACGTTAGTCTTGCCATATGTATTTATTTCTTGCCATTTGCAGTGCATTTTTTATTTATTTATCATAACTACGTAAGACAAATTTTACATCTTTCTATGGACAGTTATATCTGTAGAGGTAAGACTGTCTATATTTAGATCTCTTCAAACCTGCAAAAGCGGGAGACACGTTTCATGTTTTCGAGAGTTTCGATTTTAAATAGAAGGCCTAGGATGGAGGATCAAAGTTGTAAATATCACATCGGTCATTGTATCGTTTTTCATTGGAAAATTTATATGCCGCTGTACTAGGTTCGTACCATTTTAAATTTTAAAAAATTTTATAAATTAAAGTACAAAAAATTTGAAATTTTAGTATATCGGGCGGTATTTGATTAAAAATACCGGTACCCTTTGGTATTTGATGATGCAGAGCGGTATTGACCGGTACAATACTGGATAATAGCTTGTATCGTTTCTTAGCCGGTACAGCATGTTTCGGCCAATATCGAACGGTACGGTATGGTATTTACAACACTGTGGAGGATACATCAAAAAGTGCAACAAAAGAAGTTTAGGGAAAATTTTTGCATCTCATACCTTTGGTTCTACCAAGTAAATTAGACTCTCAAGTGATCATCGGCACTTATGTTGATTTTTACAAAGATCTTCCAAGATACGCAGAGTAGAGAGAGACTTTTTCTATGATTTAATCAAAACTCAAAAGAAGGGAGCATTTTCTTTCTTTCAGGGTGACGAATATCAATTGTTGTGGCTAGGGGAGCCCAAGTTTGTAAGGATGGTTGCCGTGGCGGATCCAAATGTTTAAAATAGAATTGCCATTCATTAACGTCATTATTGTTACACAGTATCCAAACAAATTATATAATACATATTATGGCAGTATATTTTGTACAGACATCTCGTTTCTTTTTTTCGCCAACATTCCATCTCACATTTCTACACTAGCGAAAGTTGAGAAGCAATAATAATATACCCCACTTTTTTACTCCCCCTTACCCCCCCAAAAAAAAACTATGGTACCTCTACTACTACATTTCTTCTTGGCAGTTTTTCATATTTTGAGTTTTGATATATAAATTGAGTTGAAATCACAGAACATTACGATTACGTCGCATTTATTAAAACTGTTGGTTACAAAGGACATATCATCAACATAAAGCAATAAAACCAAAAAGATTGGGACATGAAGTGAACATGTCAAAAATAAAATGCAACTACAAATAAGCAATCTGAAATAGTTAATCATACCAAAAGGGAAAAAAAGGAATAGTGTAAGTTCAAATCAATCATTAGGGTCAAATTAAAGAAAAGTCTAAATCATAAATATATTGCAACTAAACAACCGAAAAAATAAATAATACCAATAAAAGAAAATTAAAGAGATTGGAATTAGATTAAATTAAAAGCCTAAATTCCAAATAAGAGAGAGCCAGAAATTTGTGCTTGGGTGCATTTAATTTAATTTTACTTTCTATCGAATTATAACTTTATAACTGTACTTTTAATATTTACAGTAATTAAAAATGTTAATGTGTAGGCTGAATATATTTAAAGTGTATCTATAATTTTTTAGACCTAATTTAACAATGACCTCATTCAATAATCTAATCTCATTAATAATAGCTAGTTAATTTTTATTTGGAAGAGGGGTGTCCATAGACACCCTCCCACTAAAGTAGATTCGCCCATGGATGGCTGCAAGATATGGGGCCAAATCACACCTCTCGGCATTGTAGCCGAAGACAATCTGGGTTAGGTCAGTCTAATTAGGATTTTTTTTGGGGGGGGAGGTCTCCGCTACCTGATAAAATCCTTTGTACATCTCAGTTGGCCTTGGATTACGAAGACATAACATAGATTAGTCTTTTGAAAGCAGCATTCAAGTCATTGGAAAACGACTTGGTAACATTAGAGTATCTAGAAATAGGGGTGGCAATGGGCGAGTATGTGGCAGGTTTAGCCATATCCTCATCCATATCCATTTTTAAAATTAATACTTATGTCCATATCCATATTCATCGGGTATTGTAAAATTATACATATATTCATACCCACTGGCTATAGCAGATATACGAGTTTTATTCAGATACATATAGACAAAAAAGAGTTCAAATTATTTTGTACCTATAATCGACATCAAATAGTCAATATGTCACATTAACACCAAGCTTCCAACAGCATGTCATATAACATAAAATAAAACCAAAAGTTTGACAATCAAAGCAACAAATTAGCACTTAACAATTACAATTTTAAACAAAATGTTCCATCGAAATCTTGAATATCATACAATTCAAAGCAACTAGCAAAATATTCAAGTGCAAGTAACAAATTTGAACTTTAAATGAACGGGTATATGTTTTATATGGAGAGAGTACACGGCGAGTATTGATAAAAAGAGTATGAAATGAGTATAGGGCGGTTAGGACCTATACCATGTCCATGCCCATGTCCATATCCATTTTAACAATACCCGTCCCATACCCATTTTTTACCTATTTTTACCACCATACCCATACCCATTGGGGTATGGGTTTTAAATGGATAGCGATTTTTTGGCCGGCCCTATTTGAAAACTTTATTGAGATTGTGAAAATTGAGCCTTTCTTATTAAGGAAGGGGGTTGTTTGGTTTTTCTAAGATCATAATTAAATATCATCAGCAGAACTAAATGTAGTGGTCAAGTTTTCACACCAACATTTTCATATTCTCGGAATTGTCCCTGGAGTCCCAGGACATTTGTATTTACTTGTTTGGGAAGCCAATAGAAACAGAGGGTACGCAGAAATGCAGGACAAGACCCACATATGCAGAAATGAGAGAGGGAGAGGGTAGGAGGAACTGGAATAGGAGGAGAGTCAATGAAGGCAGCAGAGAGGAGGTCACTATTTTTGTTCAAAATATTACTCAAAATCTTGATCAATATGGTCTCAAAGGGATCTTCCAAGGGCTAGAAAAGTGAGTGATACATATATTCTACTAAGAAAAGGGAGGAGAAACAATACGAGATGTGCCTTTGTTAGGTTATGGAGAGAGGAAGAAGTAGTGAAGAGTATCTTCATCCTTAACAATTACTCCATCAGAGGAAGCAAGATTAGAGTGTGCATGGTAAAATATGACAAAGGGAAAATTAGAGGACAAAAATGGAACAATAACAGCAGAAAAGTACAATGGAGCAAAAGGCCAACTAGAAAAGTCTGGAGGAGAAAGGAGTAGAATCATGACTGGAGAAGGAAGATGCAGAATTCAGATGGACTCAAAGATCCTAAAAGTACGAGCGGTAATCAAGAAGAGCAACAAAATGAAAGAATAATGAAAGGAGACTTCAATGCAGAATTCAAGAAATGGCTCAATGGAAGTCTTGTATGCACTTCAGAAGAACCAAAGGATCTAAGAGCTTTAGCAACTGTACTGATCAGTGATTTCAGACAATGCACAAAAATTTGCTCACTAAGCAAATTCAAATTCATACTAACATTCCCATCAATAGAACAAATGGAGGGAGTCTTGGGTAATCACGATGAATTAGGCCATTGGTTCATTAATGTTAAGAGATGAGATGAGTATGAAACCTATGAAACAAGGGGAGTGTGCATTGAAATATTTGGGGTTCCCCCTCATGTGTGGAAAGGAGAGAATTTTAAAAGAATTGCTGAGCTTTAAGGAAGGGTACTGTGCTTGGGGAAGTCCATTGACAATTCCGATTCTTTCGAATTTGAATCAATGAAGGTATTAATCGACACTGACATACTCAGGACCATTAATAGGGAGATAGTAATGTCTATTGAAGACTTAGGCTAAAGAATTGTGCTCAAAGAGGTTGGTTCTACTGTACAGGTTATTCAGAAGGTCATACAACTTCAACTTCCTCCATGGAAGCTATGGACTCAAATCATGAAGAGAAGGATGATGATCTGGCATCAGATGATGATGTGGCGTGTAGTGAGTTGAGAAGGAATGACAAGATGGCAAGAACTACGGAGGAGGAAGCAGTCCAAGAGACATCGAATTTTGAGATTGATCTAGAAAATGTTGAGGGTAATGGAAAGTTCGGGGGCAGGTACAATGGAAACATTAATTCTAACACTAGAACTAACACTGTGTGCTTTAGTCAGAATGGATATTCTGAGGAGATTTTAAAATTGGAACAGGATTTGCCACCCTTGGAAGTTGAGAAGCAACAAATGAATAATGATTATTATCCCCCAGGTTTGCAAGCCAAGATTTAGTAGTCGCAACAATTACTCCTCAACCATTGGAAAATGTTGAACAATAAGTGGAAAATAAGAAGGGTCAAAACCAAGAAGAAAGTGATTCATTATCACAGGCCCTAGGCTTTGAGTCACCTATCAAGCTAGACCTTGCCATTCATGAAGCAATGGAGAAAAGTAAGGAGGGGAAGAAAACAACAAAGAGATCAAAAAGAATATTGGAAGAAAGCAAGAGGACACTGAACAAAAGGAGAAGGGTGTCAACATCAAGTGGCAACACCTCAGAGAGTATATAGAAGTTAGGAAAGGAATACCTTAAGATAGGAAAGCTTTTAGGGATGACAGTAATTGAGAATGAAAATGCTGCTAGTAAAAGGATAACAAGAAGTCTAAAGAAGAGCAAGATAATTATAGAACACAACAATAAAGATCTAATTTAGTAATGATATTTCCACAATATCAACACCCAAGCCATCATTGTGAAAGTGCTCTTGCATTCAAGTCAAATGGGAGCTGGGGAAGAGGACATAATAAACTGGTGGTTCACTTGTATAGTTATCAGAAGCAATTAGATGTTGATCTCAATGGTTAGATCATAGACGTAATTAGGCATAAGAGGTGAACGACTTTATTGTTGAGCAAGAGTTTGAATGTTTGAGGTTTTGATTCTAGCGCAAGTCCAAGGTAGAGGCGAGTTGAGGAAAGAGAAGGGTTGTAGTCTAAAATTTTAGAGGCTTTGAATCCATCCAAAGGAAATTTCGTTAATATTAGAAGAGTTAGACGAGCTGTGTATAGCCTCCTATCTTGCTTAGCACTTTACGAGGTGCAATTAATCAAAAGTCTCTGGGGATATTTATCAAACACGTGGTGGACATCTTGTGTTTTTAAGATGGGATAATAGATCAAGGGATTAAAAAGAGAGGAAATCAAATTGAGAGTTGTAACGCCCCCAAACTACTAATGACATGATTTATGAAAATCAGCAGCGGAAGACTTAATAATAGAAGGCACTACCGCCGTCCTGATGAGGACAAGGCTCATTGAAACCATTTAATCTTGCAACTCCTGTTCACAATCACAAAATCTATTAACTGAAGTACTTCAAGACCAAAGTCGATAATAGTTCAACTTCAATACCATCGACTTAATCATACCATGTGTCACCTTGCATTTCACACTATACAAGTATATTGAATATAGACCCAACTTGACCCTGAGGTTAATTCCAACATTCATGCTATGCTGAATCCATTGTGAGCATCTGTTGACTTCCAAAAGGGCTTGCTAAATGGAGAAACATGTGATACTCCATCACCTAAAATGGAAAACATGAAAACAATTTGAAAATGCGAGCAAAAACTCAGTACATGCATTCGTGTATTATAAAGTAAGCATAGAAATACTGTTGATGGGAACGCACTTTTGCAATTCATTTAGCTCGTAACAACAATGAAAATGAGAGAGTCATATAAAACTGAATTATTCATTATCATCTGGATGTGAACCCCTTGTAATGATATGATCTGTACATAGGCGTACGTCTGCCAATCCGATCAAGAGTTGGCCTGAAGCCGCGTGGGTAAATGATGGGTTGACGCTCTATAAATGATAACTGAGGGGGTCACAAGGTAAATGGCAAATTACTGTATAAACTAATTCAGGGAAAAACTCATTAAGAGTTGTAAGTTGATAAACATGTTCTGCTTTATGAAGATACAAGCAATGGACGTACCTTGAGTCTTTAAAAATGTCATCTAACTTGATACAAGTCAGCTGTTTCATAAATGTCATCTGATTTGATAAATATGTTCTGACTTGATAACACTTATGCATAATGGGGAATGATAACTAGGTCTTAACTCTATTTCATAAATGTCATTCGAAATATGTCTAGTCAGTAAATAATCTTTGCTCACATAATTGAGTAAGTAAAAGTATGTGTAGTAGAAATTGAGTAATTATATGGTATATATAACTTGGGTATCTCAATATAACTTCAAAACTGAATTAATGAAAGTAATTAAATTTGATAAAAGTAAATGAAAGTAGAGATGAATGAGATTGCAAAGGAAAAGGCCTTGATGGTGACAATTGAGAGAGTGGTTGTGACCTTTTATGAAATAAGTTGCTGATGCGAGTTTAAGGCTCGCTGATGTATAACTTGGTTCAAGATAATAGTGAGTACACTAGATTAGCTAGATAAATACATTTGATATATTCTGAATTGAGTAAGTAATAGAGGTTTAAGGCTAAGAGGGATATATCTTGGTTCAAAATAGCATAAACTACAATAACTTAGTCTGATAAATATGGTTTCTGAGTCACAACTCTTCCCACTTCTCATATTTCATTTATAAATCTAGTAGATATAGAGTTCCACCCCAAATGAGTCATTGAAGTCAATAGAAGCTATTAAGCTCACTAAGCTTGGTATTTTCTTTGTAAAATCCATAATTAATTCAAAGCTCATAAACAAGCTTTCAAATTGTATATTTGTCTTCTTCTTTCTCATTAATCAAGCTACAAGGTCCATGAAAGTCCATGAATATTCATTTTCCCTCTTAAATAACTTGCTTTGCTGGGTCCAAAATACACAAAATGAGTGCATGATCAATCTCACTTAATCTTTCTTATTGCTTTTTACACAATTACTCAAAATGCTTCTAAAAATCATCAAACTCAAAATACTCAACCAAAATTCATGAAATCTTATAGGAAATTCGAAAATAATATGGATAATCTACAGTAAAATTTTTAGAAGTTTCCTCCAAGTATACGCTGTATAGAAATTACAATAACAGCCCAATTTGCACCAAAGTAGGTCAGTTCATTTCAAAAATTCGTACCTTTCACCCTAGACCTCAAACGAAGACCTAACATCCCAATATGGAAAGATTAAGAAGTCCCAAAAAACTTTCATTTACAACACAAAACGTGATTCCCACAATAGGGTTCCCAAAATGGGGCTAAAACACAAGTGTATAAGTTTTGGTCCCATTCTGCACAGTTTTGGTAAAACGACCAAACTTTTTCCGCAGACCTCAAATTTGGGATTCAAAATCCACTTGAAAGCTAACACACTGAACTATCCACCCACCAAAAATCATAATTTTGCCGTGGGCTAATCATTACCAGTTTAAGCCCGAAATCTGCCCTATTTTTCTGAAATTTTCAGCATTCACTGTTTTAGTTTTCTCTTCCTTTTTCACATAAATCCTCATTTGAAATCATTGCAAATCACCAAAAACATCATCATAAACACCAATAAAACTAAAGATTACAAAATAAAATGCAAATTAATCCATAAACATGGTTTTAACTTAAGCTGGCATGAACATGATCATCCCTAAACCCTAGCATGAATCAAGCTATTCTTCACCATGATCAACACCAAAATAACTCTTATTTCTTGTCAAAATATCATGATCAATGATGAAAGCATCAAAACAAGAATTAAAACTAAAATGAAAATCAAAATCAACAAGATCAAGATTAGGGTTTACTCACTTTGATTGCAAATAAGTAGAGATAGAGATGAGATTTAATGGTTTTGATGATAGAGGACGGTAGCTAGAGGTACTAGGATGTTGAAGGGAGTCGAAAAACACTTGAGCTGGCCGAAAAAGTGGCCGGAAACAGCCCAAATAGTGGCTAGGCTGCTGCTGTGAGGGCGAGAGAGAGAAGGGGGAGAAAATGGAGTTTTTTGGGTTGATATGTGTTTGTTTTGATTAATCTAACTTGTGGCAGAAATTTTATCCTCAACAAAGCTTTTGTTAACCATGGTTAGCTTTAAATCATGGTAATTAGTTAGGTTAAAGAATGCAAACTTGTTGGGCTTCAAGTTGGGCCGAAATAAGTTGGATTCGGGAATAAAACGATTTGTAACGATAACGTTTTTGCGTAACTCAAAATTAAATTTTTATAATGTTATCAAAATAATAATAACAACAACAATAATAACAATAATAATAATAATAATGATAATAATAATAATAATTTCTCAAACTATAATTATCGAGGCCTACTATCGATTCACCCGATATTTAATTAATCAACAAAACTTGAATTAACAATTAATGAAACTTGAATTAC
This sequence comes from Carnegiea gigantea, assembly GCA_029747015.1. NCBI lineage: Eukaryota > Viridiplantae > Streptophyta > Magnoliopsida > Caryophyllales > Cactaceae > Carnegiea > Carnegiea gigantea. The sequence goes on along the minus strand of JAKOGI010000554.1, from coordinate 285,316 downwards.
AAATGGGACCCAAATGAAATATCTCCCAATCGGGAAGAGTAAATACGATAAATGAAAGCGATAAATTTAAATGACATAAGGTAATTCGATAAATATATAAATTGAGGGTAGTTGAATTAATGAACATGATTTGGTTAAACAAATAACCATGAGTGATTAAATCCATAAACATGATAAATTAAATGAATAAACATGATTAATTAAATAAACACATATGATTTAAATAAATAAATATAGGTTAGGGTCAGGTTACTACAGCTTTCCCCTCTTAAAGAGTTTCGTTCTCAAAACTTATGACACTTGCCAAATGTATGCAATGCTGTTTAAAAACACATGGGTCATTGGTTCCCATTGCTTCCCTGTGAAGAGGTATAATTTGCTCAATGTACTCCGACTAAGGGTGTCTACATATTGTATAACTGCTTAATATCATATTTCAGTAGTAAATCCAGATACTTCTCATACAATAGCCGCAATGAACTCAATTACTATGATTTAAAATTGATATTCTCTTCGACAGAAAAGAACCTTGTTACTAGTGAGGTGGTGCTCACTAATGGTTCATCACCTTGTCCACCAATGAAAACTGTTATATATACCCTGATAACTACTCTAATACTATTATGAGCTATCAAAAACATTATATACATGTTCCAGTTCGACTGGAAGGTGCAGTCAACAAGCTACAGGATTTAACCTTTCTATGAATCATAAGGCCCCATATAACTAGTCTCTAATTATCCTTGGATAAACGGTTTCTTACTATTTTGGCTAGAAAAGCCTTTTGAAATATTTTATAACCAATCTGAGACTTTGGTTATTTCCTTGTTTTGCCAGCACAACTCTTTTGTCAGCCTTGTATCACCTCAACTTGTACTTGAGTTTCCCCTCTTAATGCTTACTTGGGTTAGCTCCGATCTTGTACTCAATGTTTCTTCTGACTCACTCTAATATAATTATACAATGCTTGAGATTATGCCCTTATCAAAATGTCCTCATCTGATATTCCTAATGCCTTACATGATCTTCCCTCATCAGACTACTCAAGGATCTACTCCTGGTCGATAATGAGCAATGAAATGACCATGATTAGGGATGAGAGTGATGAAATTCTTGGCCAAGCGAATCATTGCATACAAAAGAAATGAACAAGGAGACTACAAAAGATTTATAATAGAGGAATTAACATAGGGGGTTAGAATAAAGATAAACATAAATGTGTCGTGAATTCTGAAATATAATACCACAAGAATCGTGGTTTATAAATATTGATTATAAAGGATCCAATACGTAGTGATCCAAGAAGATAGATGGCCTAGTTACCTTTGAGTTTAGCTGATGATTTAAAAAAAAAACAAGATGGCCAGCAATGGAGTTCCAACAGGGTGACTTTCTAGATACCATTGATAAGATAAATGCAATCGAGAGGGTGGCCAAACAAAATACAATAAATTGATAAATAGATTGGATAAACAAGGTACAATGGATAAATAAATAGTTCGAACAAGCAAGGTGTAATGAATAGATAAATGGATTGAATTGGTTGTAGTGGAAATATACATTTGCTCATATGGATCCAAGTCAAGTGCGGCAATAAGATTCAATAAGAATTACTAAAGTTTACTTATGAGGATATAAGATATAGGTGTGAGAATTACAAGTGCCATAAACAGATCAATGGATTAAATCGGGAAAATGCAATGGATAGATCAATAGATTGAACTAGCAAAGTACCAATGGATAAGTAAATAAATTCAACAAGTGACATTAGAAACAGGCCTTTGCTCATATGAAACCAATTCAAGTCCAGTAATAAGATTGAGCAGAAAAGCTATAGTTTACTTATGAGCATGTAAGATATATGTATGGGAGTTGAAGTTCAAAATAAGGAGAGTAAGGGGATTATGACAATCGCATTGTAACACCCCCAGCCCCTAGGCAAGAAGCGTTACGCTTTCCTAACTTCTTACTTAATTCCTGGGACGAAATGGACAGAATTCCCCCTAAAAACTGACCATTTTCAGGCTAAAAGCCTTACAATAAGTCCCTGTAAATCAACGGAAGCGCAAACATTTGAAACATAGCTCAACGGCCACACGCCGGAGTTCATAACTCAACGAGCCACTCGCTCGGAGTACACCAACCAGATTGATTCATGAATAAAGAAAAAATGGAAGATACAACTCAATGGTTAACAAAACCGGAATATTAAGATTTACATCGCAAAACATAACTAAATTAAACTAAAAAGACATCTAACTAACTTGATGGTTGGCTTAGACGGCCATACAGAGCGACCTTTATACCCTATACATTACATGAACTAGAATAGTCGTTTACAGACCTTTATTAACTAAAAGTACATTACATGACTTCATTAAATGCGTAAGATCCCTTTAAATGAGCACATATGATGCCTTGTAAGCAACAATAGGTTCCTTCTGGACTTATCTGACTCAACTTCTTCCCGTCAGACAGAAAACCTGGGGAAAAGGGGAAAGAGTAATGGGATGAGCAACCACACGCTCAGTGAGTGTCCCCCAACCCCCTGAAAACCAAAACCGTTGCAAGCAATACTATCTTTACTAGTCACATATCACGTTTCCATACTTTACTATCATAATAGATATTCATAGAACCTTTATGGGAGGATCACTAAACATAAACTTCACTTCGACCCCTCAGTCATATTTCTAGGCTCCTTAATGATAGAGTTCTTTACTAGCAAGTGGTTAGGCACGTAAGTAAGCATCGAAGGCTAAGTATAAGGATCTTTTCTTTTCATAACATAACTTCCTAACACTCCATCTAAACTACACATGAACCCTCAATCATATGATGTGTATATAAGGTTATCCCTTTTCATAAATACACTTTTCTTGGCATTTCATTCATATAATATACACATCACACACATAAACACATATCAAGCATTTAAGTACCTTTAAACATCATATTAAGCTATATGACACCCTCGCATGCTATTCACATATCAACGTTCATTCTTTTAGGAAGAGACGCCTTCATTCATGGAATTTTTAACGTGCTATAACTTTCTTTCTCATCTCATACACTTTAAAACAGACAGATTTGCTATGGATAAGAATGATGCCACATAAGATTAGAATCCACGTTCAAACATGCTTGAGGATCGTTTCATAATTCATTCATTGAAAGCTTTCTTTCTTTCGTTGAAAACGTTTTCTTAGTCTTCAAAGGAAGTTTCATTTCATTTGGTCGTATAACGACCCTTATAAGCTTTTCATACGTCATTCCATATAGCCTTTTGGGCCCATAAAAAAGAACTTCCTTTCCTTTTTAATTGTTTAAAAATGGCAAAGGGCCAATTGCTTTCCTTATCTTAGTACGAAAGTACTTCTGGCATAAGATCATTACAGGGTGCTGATTGGGTGAGAATTATTCTCGACCCCATAGTGAGACCTAACGCTCACGCTTAAGCTCTTACTCCCGGGATGGCTACATAAACATATTGGACCATTACCCTCGTCAGGGTCTTCTAGGGTTTCCTAGTACCAGGACGAAATCCATAGGCAGTCAATAATCATAACATAATGTCCACAGCACATCTTGGACAACTACCCTCGTGAAGGTCTTCTAGGGCTTCCTATTACCAGGACGAAATCCCTAGGCAGTCAACATTCTTAACATAGTGTCCACAGCACATCATCTTAGCCACTTAAAGCGTATCGGCCATAACGGCTAGTAATTTTGTGTTTCGAACAATAAAATCATTTAACGTATAATTCCCATCTCCCTTTTGTTAAAAACGTTTTGGGGATTCCTCCCAAACACTATTTGAATAGCTAAAATAGGCCATAGCTCGTTACTAGACATGGCTATTATTCACTTAAAACACATGAAAAGTCATTTGCTAAAACATCACCCTTCCACACACATGTTACATTTTAGACATACAAGAAAAAGGGAATACACATATCACATTTAAACACTTCGTAATCATTTCAACACAATGAGCCACACATGGCCTCGCAATCCATACGATTGCGGTCAATTCACAACCCGAACTCCCTCCTCACAAGCACCGTACCATAGGACCTCGAACGCTCATAATTCTTTCCTCAAACCATCTAGCTACCAACTCGATTCATCGATTTATTAATCACAACATATTATCATATTAGCTTATGAAAAGGGAGTGAGGTTTAGGCTCTTACCTGAGCAACCAGCACCATTCAGCGGTGCGTTATAACAAGCGTACATATAGCCACATTTATCCATAAATCGACAACTCTTCATTCAATAAACCAAACATAATTTGATTCTAAACATATACGATACATTTCGAAGCAACTTTCCTAAGCATGAATGTACAGAGAGCAGAGGTTCGAGTGAAAACTAAACATATTTCAATAGCTTCGAATTTAATTCGTTTACATGCATTAGTTAGTTTAACACGAGTCGAACCTAAACATGTTTATATAACTTCGAGATTAATTCGTTTAACATGTATTGGCCAAGCTACTTGATTCGGAGCCAGACACCCTTCGTTTACCTCGAAAATTAGCTCATTTGCATGCTTTGGTTAATTAATTCGAATGGAAGCTAAAGACATTAAAAGAACATCGATTTTAATCTTTTTTTCATATATTAGCTAAATAACTTAAATAGAAGCTAAGCACGTTAATATAACTTCGATATTAATTCTTTTTCATACATTAACTCACTAATTTCGAATTAATATCTCAAGCATGATTTACATTCATGGATTCGAAGCGATGCTAAACACGTTTAAATTACTTTGAATTAACAATTCAAGCATGATTTACATTCATGGGTTCGAATCGATGCTAAACATATCAAACTAACTTCGTTTCTAATTCCTTTTCAAACAATAACTCATTAACTCGATTCGAAGCTAAATACGTTAAATTAACTTCGATTTTAATTCTTTTTCACATGTTAACTCATTAATTTGAATCGATGCTAAGCACGTTAATACAACTTCGTTTTTAATTCTTTTTCATGCATTAACTCCTCAACTTGAATCGAAGCTAAACACGTTAATATAACTTCAAATTAACAGTTCACGCATGGTTTTCACTCATGGACTCGAATCAAGGCTAAATGCACATAATTCGCATCGATTTACAATTTCAGGCATAAATCAACCAAATGAATCGAACCTAAGCATGGGCAGCTCATTTCTTGACATTTCTAACGAATTTATCAAACCCTAACTTAACATGCAACATCAATCTGCTGAAATTCGTTTGAAAATTAATATTAGTTTAGGAGGCGAAGAACACCCACCTGACTCAGCCTAAATTCAGCCCTAATAGCAGCAATTGCACGCCCAAACTCATGCCCACATTGCTGAACCGAAACCGTGGCCCGTGTGCTTCCCAAAATCGAACCCTAGCTCTCGAAATCAAGCCCTTCTGCTTGTGGTTTGAAGTGAAATTGGTCCCTCAATCTATAGAAGAGGTCGTTTGGAGGCGTTTGGCCGATTTTCGGCACGTGGGTGGCGTTTTCAGGCCACCAAAACGTGGCTCTGTTTCGCGGTGAGAAGCGGAGGAAAGGGGCTGGTGGAGGACACGTGTCGGGGACCGGTGGTCCCTTTCTCTCGTCGGTGACGCGTGCTGGCCGGCGGCAACGCCAGATGGCCGGTCGCCGGTGAGAGAGAGAGATTCTAGAGAGAGAGAGCTGCGGTAGAGAGAGAGCGTGAGGGAGCGCAGAGAGCGTGAGGGAGAGGGGAGGGGGCGGGGTCTCGGGCTTCTGAGGCCCGGCGTGCCCCCTCCTTCCCTTTTTGTTTTATTTTTCTTTTTTTTTTGGCCTCAATTAACATCATTCTACTAAACTCCAGTCCCGTACTCGCTAATGGTTAGGCTAAACCCGAACTGAAACGACCCACAATGAACATTTCGGTTTAAATTTTGGGAATCGGCCCAGTAAAACGAAAAACGATTTTAAAAACTCGGTTTAGCGTTGATTCAAAGGTTTTATACATAAGTAACATCCATAATAACGTTAATCAAATAATCGTTCTTTTTAATGAATTTAATCGTGAAAAACTCACACAGTTACTAAAAATACGATTTCATAACGTAAAAGCAAGACAGACAACTTAACGTAAAAATAACGAAGGTGGGTCTTACATTCTTCCCCCCTTAAAAGAATTTCATCCTCAAAATTCTAATTCTAAATTTGCTCTTTCCTAAAATGAACGCGCGCAGGTGAGATCTACACGGTGGGTTTCCAAAATGTTCCTTTTTGCAATCACTACTTCTTTTTAAATCAAAAGAAAATGTCTTATGGTATCCAGTTTCCTCCTCGCCAGTCCTCTTCAGGCGTCTACTCACTCTATTTAGGCGCCGAGGGCAAATCGCATTGAAGAGGGGCAAATGAGTTGGCATGGACAATCATATTGAGTTTGTTTTGAGAATGAAACATAGATTTTCAATGATCTAGACTCAGTTCGCATGGCAAGCAATAATTCTATGCATATGCATCTATAGGTGGGCATCTAAAGGCACGATAATTGAGACAATGACATCTTAAGGTCCTACACTAGCGGTCTCATTCTAAAACATGAATTCAAGTTACTATTGGAATCACAATGATTAACATGGAGACTACTATAACACATTTAGAGTAATAGAAATGACACATAGCACCACATAGTATCATTTAAGCACAATGGAATTGCATAGTATTAGCAATCTAATATTCTTAAGCTTAGGAGTCTCGGGGAGCATGAATGCATCTAAAACATACATGGCAAGCAATTTACAAAAGAAAAACATGTGCACCATCATTCCGACGTCTGTACATCAATCCCAGCTAACTTTTAGGCCCTTTCATTCATGACAACTTATTCAGGACATGTCAGGTTCGCATGAAGGCAGTTAACTTAGTCAGGTCCATTCAAAGGCATCAAGATATTGGGTTACTCTGAAGTCAAATCAATTGGTCATGAAGCTATCATATCATACCTAAGCAGTAAAAACATTATATTACATCACATTGACAATGAAGGGACTTGGAGTAACACTCGAATTCACATTCGCATCATATAGGGTCTACAATAGAGCACTAAGGATGAAGAATCATGAATGGCATGAACTAGCATGGCATGTCGATAAAAACGACTGAGAAGATAATGCTACGGCAAGAATACATGCATGCAAACAACGAGTCAAAGGTCATGTCATGCCGTGTACTATGAAACTTCATTCGTCTGGATAATCAAGTCACCTACCAAACCAAACGCAAGTCAAGCATGGATTGCACATAGGCAAGCAAAGGTGAATATAGACACCTAAGGTCACCACATCATGCATTAAGTGCGTATGTGTATAGTTGTTCGAACCATATCATGGGATAATAGAACTTATGGAGTACAAGTAATGACTCAGAGATCGCACAAGCAATGGTTCGCATAGGTTAAACCACTTAATCAATCCAGCCATTACGCAACTAAAGTTCATGATAAGCAACTCCAATGACGTGTATTTACTGTGCCATTCACTCATAAAACGTACGGCTGATCATGAATCAACTAGCATGGGTAAGAACTACGGTGTTAATGGTCTTATAGGTATGTGTTGAGGGTCTACAAGGTACACCTGTCCCATAGGTGATCATATGGGTCTCACTGTAGTTCGCTTATCTTAGTGGAAATCATTACTATGTACAATTCCAAAGTCTGCTAGGTTCTTCCTCCCTTTCGCTTTCTAGGTGTATTAGGGTTCGTCTAAGCCAAAACATCATCACTCCAATCAAACATAAGAGGCGTAGACCTTAGTTCGAATAGAAGATGAGTAACTCCCTTACAATCATGATTATTCTAGCATGCCATTCAATGATGCATTCGGAGATAAACATTTCAAAGCAAAGGTTACAATCGCGCAATCACACTAGGGTATATGTGCACAATCAGCAATTAACCACAACAGAAGGACTATACGCTATGCAGGGATTAGCTAACTATGACAACACGAAGCAACAACTCATGTAGGTTGAATTCTTTGGCCAATTAAGTGACACACTCAGCCAGAATCAAGTCTAACAAATACCACGTAGTTTATTTGCTAAACCATTCGCTCATAAAACATACAAATGCCCATGCATATCATTCTAAGTGACTATATACGTTCCCAAAGTCTTACGTTGTGCAAAATGTCATGATTATGCTTTGAAACACACACATGTTCACAATCATGCCACACAAGAGGTCACTTACAGGAACATACATGATTGCAATTCTTATTTGTAACCAAGGGCCAAGGTATGTCTTGAGGCTTGTCAAAATCATTAAAAACTAGCCATCAGCCAGCTAACAGGGGGTAAGAACAATAGCATCAATGGTCTTACGAGTACACATTGAAACTTTGCAACATAATTGTCTCATAAGGTAATTGTTGAGGTCCGAGGAGCTCTTAGTATGGATGGGAAGGTTCTATCTTCTACCTTAAGGCATTATGGCTTCCGCACGTGGTGTTATTACTTAAGAAACTGCTGAAAAGGGTGTAAATCAGCCTCAAAAGATAACGAGGTGATGCATGTGGCATAACGATTCCAAAGTCTGTCAGGTTTTCAAACGAGAAATAGTCCATCTGCCTCTAGCCTATCCCTACCAACCATTAAGTACGTCTACTCACTCCATCACGTGGCCCGAGGAGCAAATCGTACTTCGGGGGCAAAGATGGGCTTAGAGTTAAGACTTTTCAATCATTCAATTTCAAACCGTCAAGGCGTATAAGCAAACAAACAAACAACCTTCGATTGGACTAATACTTAACTCATTCATGAGAAAACAAGTTACTCAGCTTACACCCTCAACAATTCGTTCGTTCACTCGAGCGCACTCGAGCAGTACCTAGCTAGCTAAATACGCCAAGATTCACATTGAACGCATAATTGTAGATCTAGTAGGCACGTATCACATCATTATGAACCCGTTCCTATCGAACTATATGAATGCAAGGCTCAGGTCGCGGCCTATAGTCGCAGAACCTGGCTCTGATACCATCAATGTAACCCCCCCAGCCCCTAGGCAAGAAGCGTTACGCTTTCCTAACTTCTTACTTAATTCCTGAGACGAAACAGACAGAATTTTCCCTAAAAACTGACCATTTTCAGGCTAAAAGCCTTACAATAAGTCCCTGTAAATCAACGGAAGCGCAAACATTTGAAACATAGCTCAACGGCCACACGCCGGAGTTTATAACTCAACGAGCCACTCGCTCGGAGTACACCAACCAGATTGATTCATGAATAAAGAAAAAATTGACAGAAAATGGAGTTTTTTGGGTTGATATGTGTTTGTTTTGACTAATCCAACTTGTGGCTGAAATTTTATCCTCAACAAAGCTTTTGCTAACCATGGTTAGCTTTAAATCATGGTAATTAGTTAGGTTAAAGAATGTAAACTTGTTGGGCTTCAAGTTGGATCGAAATAAGTTGGGTTCGGGAATAAAATGCTTCGTAACGATAACGTTTTTTCGTAACTCAAAATTAAATTTTTGTAATGTTATCAAAATAATAATAACAAAAATAATAATAACAAAAAAATAATAATAATGATAATAATAATAAGAATTTCTCAAATCATAATTATCGAGGCCTACTATCGATTCACCTGATATTTAATTAATCAACAAAACTTGAATTAACAACCGATGAAACTTGGATTGTGAATGAGACCCAAATGAAATATCTCCTAATTGGGATGAGTAAATACGATAAATGAAAGCGACAAATTTAAATGATATAAGAAAATTCGGTAAATATATAAATTAAGGGTAATTGAATTAATAAACATGATTTGGTTAAACAAATAACCATGAGTGATTAAATCGACAAACATGATAAATTAAATGAATAAACATGATTAATTAAATAAATACACATGATTTAAATAAATAAATATGGGTTAGGGTCGGGTTATTACAGCCTTCTCCTCTTGAAGAGTTTTGTCCTCGAAACTTATGACACTTACCAAATGTATGCAATGCCGTTTAAAAACACATGTGTTATTGGTTCCCATTGCTTCCCTCTGAAGATGTATAATTTGCCTAATTGTGAGACCCGCATTTTTGTCGTACTTGCTTATCAAATATTATACCTGTTGGGTTGGAAAATTTTATTTCAATATCCGCCAACCTACGACTGCCATATTGCCTAAGTTATTGATCTATTCAACTTTAGATCCCAAAAATAAATTTTTTAAAGTTGTGTAACAAGACAAGCCTCTGATTCCTTGAAACTTCAACAAAAGCAATTCCTAAATACGATCAGATTGTTGAACCCTGGGAATAGTTCTGTAATGCACTAAATCGATCCTAAATATATATTCAGGGGTGGGTAAGGTGAACCGCGATTATATTTAGGAGTTCAGTTTAAGATTAGAGGCTCGGGAATTCGATTATTAATACAATAGGTTGAATTTTTGTGGTAAAATTGAATCAAAAAAAAAAAAAAAGAAGAAGGGGATTAAAATTAATCCATACGCGTGAACCCCCTCGTGGCTGCTTCTTCTTCCTCCTTCACACATGACCCGACACCCCCTTCTCTCTGCCCGTTCTTCTGCTTCCTCCACCATTCACGGACCTCAAGCTCCACACCTGCCGCCTCTTCTCTGTTCCTCGCTGCCACGCCGCGCCTTAGGCCTGACCGGACCCTAGGCGACGCCGACCAAGTGCCGGCATCTTCCCCTGCGTGTGGCCGAGCCCATTTCAGCGCAGAACTGACCGAACACCGAAGGATTTCACGCATGTAGGTGAGAATTCGAGCAACCTTACCTCTATAAATTGAATCCTTGGTTTAATTCCATTCAATTCAAGCTAATTGTGCTTGAATTCTTCAAAAATCACAAGTTAGGGTTTTGGATTTGGTGGTGTTCGAACCTCACGCGAAGGCAGCAAATTTTCTGGGTGTGTGGAGTTCGAATTTAGCTTCAATCTAACCAATTTGCACGCATATAGCTTGGATTCGAGGTGGGTAAGCCTTTAATCCCTCCTATTTTAAGGATTCCAAATAATAATTATATGAATCAGTTTACTGAATTGGTAGATTGGATTGTTGTTGTATGAATTCGATTGTATGTGTGGAGAAACAAATGAATTAAGCTTTTGTTATGCCAGGTCAGAACCAATGTATTCTTGAAAGGTTGACAGATATTTTAAAATGGTGGCTTTCATGATTTAGAACTGCATATAACTCTCTAAAGTTGCTTTCAATTTTCATATCAAACCAGTTAGCATTGAAGATCGTTTAGGGTACAAGAGGGTGGTATAAAAGTAAAAAAGGTCTTTATTGTTTTGGTGTACATTCAAGCCTAGTTTTGAGAAGTTTGCAAATACTAACTATTTCATTCGAACAAACTTGGGTTACCTATTCTAGGGTTAATGCGTTTGAAAACCCACTACTTCATAAGTTGGCCTCAAGATAGATTTTTGAGTCTTTATGAAGTTTCAAGTCAAGAGCTAGTAAAACCATTACGTTTCAAGGAGCATTTACATAAAAAAAAAAAATTTACAAGGAGATGTTTGCCTCATAAGAGGGCCTTTCGGTTAAAAACGAAGTCGTTTTACCATTTAGTAAACGTGTTACGCTTATAAGAAACTTTTAAGTTTAAAGTGAAGTCGTTTTACAAGTTAATAAATGTGTTACGTTTATACGAAACTTTTAAGTCAAAAATGAAGTAGTTTTACAAACTAGCGAGCATTTCACGTTCATAAGAAGTTTCTTAAGTTAAAAGCGAAGTCATTTTACGAGTTAGTAGCCGTATTATGTTTATATAAAGCTTTTAAGTTAGAAACGAAATCGTTTTACGACTTAACAAGCTTATTAGGTTTTTAAGAAGCTCTGAAGTTTCAAAGGAAGTCGATTTATGTGTTAATAGACTTATAACGTTCATGAGAAGCTTTTAAGTTTCGAACTTCGCTTGAATTAAGCATTAACCAAGCACGTTATGTTTCAAACGAGTTTTGATTTACGATTTAGCAGACATATTAGATTTAAAACAAGCTTTTAGCTAAAAAGTGAAGTCGTTTTATAAGTTAGCAATCGTTTTATATTTACACGAAGCATTTAAGTTAGAAACTATGTCATTTTATGATTTAGTAAACAATTTACGTTATAAGAAGTCTTTAAGTTATTTATGAAGTCGATTTACGTGCTAACAAATCTTATTTTGTTTCTAAGAAGCTTATAAGTTTAAAACAAAGACGTTTTACAAACTAACAAACATATTACGTTATTAAGAAGCTTTTAAGTTGAAAACGAAATCGTTTTACGATTTAGTAAACTAATTACGTTTATGCGAAGCTTTTAAGTTAGAAACGAAGTCGTTTTATGAACTCGTAAACATATTTTACGAAGTTAGTTTGCACGTTAGCAAATTTATTTCGATTATGAAAACCTTTTAAACTATTCACCAAATCGATTTATGAGTTAGTAAACTTGGCTTGTGTCATGTTCATCCTTCTGCATTTGAAAGATTGTCATGAGCATAAAAAGGGCAACTGAAGGTGATTATTTACGAATCCTAGCTTTCAAGTGCACGCTAGTACCTGCCAAGTTTTGAATCATGAGTTAGTATACTCACCATGTTTTTAAGAGGCCTTTCTTGTTGTTTACCTAAAGCTAAAGTCGTAAGAAAATTATGTTTTCTTGTTTTAAGTTCATAAAACCTATATATGAATACGTATAAGCATGTTTGTCTACTAAATATATATGTGTATGAATGTTATAAGTTCCTAAGACATATATATAAATCAGTACAAGTATGTATGTGTACGAATGGTTATGTTTATGTCTATGTATACGTGGAGGAACTACTCTAGAAACTTCAAGCCTAAGTCTGAGACCTCGGGATGGTGGCTTAGTTCCCACCTGGTATCGCGTATGTTACGTTATGATAGATTCAGGGATGGTGGTTTGATTCCCACCTGAAGTCTAAGTATGAAAATTATGTCTCAGCATAGTATGATGTCTGTCCGGATAGGCGTATGTTGCCGCTCGAGTTTAGCCGACTCGGGATGGCAGTAACAAAGTACCTCTAAGAGTCTAGTCTCCTCATTTACGCGAATAAGTTACTATGTATGTTTTTTTTTTTGTAAGTGAAGATTATGTGTAAAACCCCCTTTTATGCTATGTTTCTGGGTTCACGTAGCGTTATTATGGTAGGTCACTGTATTACGGTCTCTACTAAAGTTAAGCTTTTTGGTATGACTATTCCTTCGCTTGGTTTATGGTTCGAATATGATGTATTATGTGAAATCTCTTCAACTAGAATGAATTACAAAAGGCTTTCGTCAGTTAATATGTATTTTAAGTATGTTTTGGGAGAGAGGGTTTATTCACTGAGCGTTGGTTGCTCATTCCCATTACTTTTCCCCTTTTCCCAGATCCACAGGTATGTGACTGATGCGTGGGGCACCCAGAGTGGACTTGCTTGGACTGTATTACTGTGTTTATGATATCGTTATGTAATGTCGGTTGTGATAGTAAGGTTATGTAATTAATCATTTTCCTTGTAAAGTTCATGAAAAATAGAAAGCTCTGTACACTCCGGGCGTGTGGCCCGTAGAGTTGTGGACTCCGGCGTGTAGCCGTTGAGTTGTTGGTGTTATTTTCTACCTTTAGGTATTGCAGGGTTATAATGTAAGGCTTTAAGCCTGGGAAACGGTCAGTTTTTAGGGAAAATTCTGCCTGTTTTGCCCTAGAAAATTGAGAAAATCCTGTCATTCCTAGCCCTAGGGTTAAATTGAAGACCCAATTATGTTATAGTTGCTTAAGTTTTAAATATTGAGCCTCAACAGGTTATGTTTTAGATAGGTTTAAGCAAGTTGCCTTAACAGTCTTTCCCCAGGGAAAGATTGTGGCGTGTAACACGACCTGCGTGAGGTTGGGGGTGTTACATTTGATGGTATCAGAGCTATAGGGTTTTACAAAATGATAAAAGAAAATGAGATTTGACTCACCGATATGTTTTTATGTGCTGAGAGTTATATGTTATGTGCTACGTGTTATGTGCTATGCGATGTATGTTGTATATTAAGTGTTAAGTGTTAAGTGCTAAATTGTTATAAGTTTACTAGGAGGGGGCTGATGAAAATTCGTTTATAAGTAATACATGTGTACAACACACATAAGTGACCTGGAGTCTTATTACGAGTGCAGGAGTTAGGGTAGTATACGATATGTCATAAGAGAGGCAAAATCCTCCTCTACCTCCGCCTCCAAATGATGGGATAGAGATGCTAATTAAATTTCTGAGGTTTAAGCCAGCTACGTTTGACGGAACACCAGACCCAATTCAGTATGAGTACTGGAAGAGGAACATTAAGGGATTGTTTGAAATCATGGAGTGTCCTGCCAATTATAAGGTGAGGTTCGCAGCTCACTTATTTGAGAAAGATGCTAGCTTTTGGTGGGATAAGGCTAAGCCAAAAGAAGGCGAACAACCACTAATTTGGGTGTAGTTCAAGGGTTTATTGGATGAAAAATACTATCCTAACGGGGTAAAATGGGCTAAGGAGCAGGAATTTTTGAACTTAAAGCAGGGAAAAATGCCAGTTATTGAGTATATGTCTAAGTTTAATGAATTGAGTAGGTTTGGTCCTCATCAAGTGGCGAATGAGGAAATGAAAATGGAACGATTTGAGAGAGGCCGCAAATCTAAGTTAAAAACAAATATGGCTGCACTAACCTTTCCAAATCTCCAAACAATGTACCAAAAAGCCATCAAAGTGGAGCGTGTTATAGAGGAGTCTGAGGCATCTGAGTTAGCTACGCAACAGAAAAGGAAGCGTGAGGTCGAGAGCCCACAAGGAGGAGTACGTGGGAATGGGAGGAAGCCTAACTCCAATCATCAATCTCAGAAGGATCGCACTCCATATGAGCCAAGGCCTCGATGCGATACATGTGGCAAGCTCCACAATGGGCCCTGTGCAAGGGTAACTGGGGCGTGCTTTGGGCATGGAGAAATTGGGCATTACCAAAACCAATGTCCAAAGAAAGTACAGGAAAACATGCAGGCTAATCAAAGGACTGAGTCAGCAAATAGGCAAGGCGGCAACAATCAGCAAGCAAGAAAATGACTCCACCAATCTCATAGCTCTATGACGTGAATGAAAGTCGGTAAGAAATCTTTCTTTTAAGTACTCCCTTTTATATAAGTATATATGGATTTATTTCGCATCATGTAACCAAAGCATATGAGTTTCGAGGACGAAACGTTTTATAAGTAAGGGAGAAATGTGAGACCCGCATTTTTGTCGTACTTGCTTATCAAATATTATGCCTGTTGGGTTGGAAAATTTTATTTCAATATCCGCCAACCTACGACTGCCATATTGCCTAAGTTATTAATCTATTCAACTTTAGATACCAAAAATAAATTTTCTAAAGTTGTGTAACAAGACAAGCCTTCGATTCCTTGAAACTTCAACAAAAGCAATTCCTAAATACGATCAGATTGTTGAACCCTGGGTATAGTTCTGTAATGCACTAAATCGATCCTAAATATATATTCAGGGTAGGTAAGCTGAACCGCGATTATATTTAGGAATTCGGTTTAAGATTAGAGGCCCTAGAATTTGATTATCAATGCAACAGGTTGAAGTTTTGTGGCAGAATTGAATCCCAAAAAAAAAAAAAAGGAAGAAGCGGATTAAAATTAATCCACACGTGTGAACCCCCCTGTGCCTGCTTCTTCTTCCTCCTTCATGCATGACCCGACACCCCCTTCTCTCTACCTGTTCTTCTGCTTCCTCCACCATTCGCGAACCTCAAGCACCACACCTGCCTTCTCTGCTCTGTTCCTCGCTGCCACGCCGCGCCTCAAGCCTGACCGAACCCTAAGCGACGCCCACCAGGTGCCGACATCTTCCCCTGCATGTGGCCGAGCCCATTTCAGCGCATAACCGACCGAACACCGGAGGATTTCACGCATGTAGGTGAGAATTCGAGCAACCTTACCTCTATAAATTGAATCCTTGGTTTAATTCCATTCAATTCATGCTAATTGTGCTTAAATTCTTCAAAAATCACAAGTTAGGGTTTTGGGTTTGGTGGTCTTCGAACCTCACGCGAAGGCAGCAAATTTTCTGGGTGTGTGGAGTTCGAATTTAGCTTCAATCTAACCAATTTGCACGCATATAGCTTGGATTCGAGGTGGGTAAGCCTTTAATCCCTCCTATTTTAAGGATTTCAAATAATAATTATATGAATCAGTTTACTGAATTGGTAGATTGGATTGTTGTTGTATGAATTCGATTGTATGTGTGAAGAAACAAATGAATTAAGCTTTTGTTATGCCAGGTCAGAACCAATGTATTCTTGAAAGGTTGCCAGATGTTTTAAAATGGTGGCTCTCATGATTTAGAACTGCATATAACTCTCTAAAGTTGCTTTCGATTTTCATATCAAACCAGTTAGCATTGAAGATCGTTTGGGATGCAAGAGGGTGGTATAAAAGTAAAAGAGGTTTTTATTGTTTTGGTGTACATTCAAGCCTAGTTTTGAGAAGTTTGCAAATACTAACTATTTCATTCGAACAAACTTGGGTTACCTAGTCTAGGGTTAATGCGTTTGAAAACCCACTACTTCATAAGTTGGCCTCAAGATAGATTTTTTAGTCTTTATGAAGTTTCAAGTCAAGAGCTGGTAAAACCGTTACGTTTTAAGGAGCATTTACATAAAAAAAATTTATAAAGAGATGTTTGCCTCGTAAAAGAGCCTTTTAGTTAAAAACGAAATCGTTTTACGATTTAGTAAATGTATTACGTTTATAAGAAACTTTTTAGTTTAAAGTGAAGTCGTTTTACAAGTTAATAAACGTATTACATTTACACGAAACTTTTAAGTAAAAAATGAAGTCGTTTTACAAGCTAGCGAACGTTTGTCATCTATAAGAAGTTTCTTAAGTTAAAAACAAAGTCATTTTGCGAGTTAGTAGCGGCATTACGTTTATATTAAGCTTTTAAGTTAGAAACGAAATCGTTCTACGACTTAACAAGCTTATTAGGTTTTTAAGAAGCTTTGAAGTTTCAAAGGAAGTCGATTTATGTGTTAATAGACTTAATGTTTATGAGAAGCTTTTAAGCTTCGAACTTAGTTTGAATTAAGCATTAACTAAACACGTTATGTTTCAAACGAGTTTCGATTTACGATTTAGCAGATGCATTACATTTAAAAGAAGCTTTTAGCTAAAAAGTGACGTCGTTTTATGAGTTAGCGGTCGTTTTACATTTACACGAAGCGTTTAAGTTAGAAACTATGTCGTTTTACGGTTTAGTAAACAATTTATGTTATAAGAAGTCTTTAAGTCATTTATGAAGCCGATTTACGTGCTAACAAATCTTATTTTGTTTCTAAGAAGCTAGTATGTTTAAAACGAAGACCTTTTGCAAACTAACAAACATATTACGTTATTAAGAAGCTTTTAAGTTGCAAATGAAATCGTTTTACGATTTAGCAAACTAATTACGTTTATACGAAGCTTTTAAGTTAGAAACGAAGTCGTTTTATGAACTCGTAAACGTATTTTACGAAGTTAGTTTACACGTTAGCAAATTTATTTCGATTATGAAAAGCTTTTAAACTATTCACAAAATCGATTTATGAATTAGTAAACTGGGCTTGTATCATGTTCATCCTTTTGCATTTGAAAGATGTAATGAGCATAAAAAGGGCAACTGAGGGTGATTATTTACGAATCCTAGCTTTCTAGTGCACGCTAGTAACCACCAAGTTTTGGATCGTGAGTTAGGATGCTCACCATGTTTTTAAGAGGCCTTTCTTGTTGTTTGCCTAAAGCTCAAGTCATAAGAAAATTATGTTTTCTTGTTTTAAGTTCATGAAACCTGTATATGAATATGTATAAGCATGTTTGTCTACTAGGTATGTATGTGTATGAATGTTATAAGTTCCTAAGACATATATATAAATCAGTACAAGTATGTATGTGTACGAATGGTTATGTTTATGTCTATGTATATGCGGAGGAGCTGCTCTATAAACTGTAAGCTTAAGTCTGAGACCTAGGGATGGTGGCTTAGTTCCCGCCTGGTATCACATATGTTACGTTATGATCGATTCAGGGATGGTAGTTTAATTCCCGCCTGAAGTCTAAGTATGAAAATTATGTCTCAGCATAGTATGATGTCTGTCCGGATAGGCGTATGCTGCCGCTCGAGTTTGGCCGACTAGGGATGGCAGTAACAAAGTACCTCTAAGAGTCTAGTCTCCTCATTTACGTGAATAAGTTACTATGCATGTTTTTTTTTTATAAGTGAAGATTATGTGTAAAACCCCCTTTTATGCTATGTTTCTGGGTTTACGTAGCTTTATTATGGTAGGTCAATGTATTACGGTCTCTACTAAAGTTAAACTTTTTGGTATGACTATTCCTTCGCTTGGTTTATGGTTCGAATATGATGTATTATATGAAATCTCTTCAACCAATATGAATTACAAAAGGCTTTCATAAGTTAATATGTATTTTAAGTATGTTTTGGGAGAGAGGGTTTATTCACTAAGCGGTGGTTGCTCGTTCCTATTACTTTTCCCCTTTTCCCAGATCCACAGGTATGTGACTGATCCGTGGAGCACCCAGGGTAGACTTGCTTGGATTGTATTGCTGTGTTTCTAATATCATTAAGTAATGTTGATTGTGATTGTAAGGTTATGTAATTAATCATTTTCCTTGTAAAGTTTATGAAAAATAGAAAGCTTTGTACACTCCGAGCGTGTGGCCCGTAAAGTTGTGAATTCCGGCATGTAGCCGTTGAGTTGTTGGTGTTATTTTCTACCTTCAGGTATTGCAGGGTTATAATGTAAGGCTTTAAGTCGGGGAAACAGTCAGTTTTTAAGGGAAATTCTGCCCGTTTTGCCCCAGAAAATTGAGAAAATCCTAGCATTCCTAGCCCTAGGGTTAAACTCAAGACCTAATTATGTTATAGTGGCTTAAGTTTTAAATATTGAGTCTTAACAAGTTATGTTTTGATAGGTTTAAGCAAGTTGTCTTAAAAGTCTTTCCCCAGGGAAAGACTGTGGCGTGTAACACGACCCGCGTGAGGTTGGGGGTGTTACACTAATGTACTCCGACTAAGGGTGTCTACGTATTGCATAACTGCTTAATTCCATATTTCAATAGTAGATTCAGATACTTCTCATACAATAGCCGCAATGAATTCAATTACTATGATTTAAAATTGATATTCTCTTCGACAGTAAAGAACCTTGTTACTAGTGAGGAGGTGCTCACTACTGGTTCATCACCTTATCCACTAATGAAAACTGTTATATATACCTTGATAAGTACTCTGATACTATTACGAGCTATAAAACGCATTATATACATGTTCAAGTTCGACTGGTAGGTGCAGTCAACAAGCTATAGGATTTAACCTTTCTATGAATTAGACGGCCCCATGTAAGTAGTCCCTAATTGTCCTTGGATAGACGGTTTCTTACCACCTTGACTAGAAAAGCCTCTTGAAATACTTTATAACCCATCTGAGACTTTGGTTATTTCTTTGTTTCGCCAGCACAACTCTTTTGTCAGTCTTGTATCACCTCAACATGTACTTGAATTTTCCCTCTTAATGCTTACTTGGGTTAGCTCTGACCTTGTACTCAATGTTTCTTCTGGCTCACTCCAATGTAATTAGACAGTGCTTGAGATTATACCCTTATCAAAATGCCCTCATCTGATATTCCTAATGCCTTACATGATCTCCCCTCATCAGACTACTCAAGGATCTACTCCCGGTCGATAATGGGCAATGAAATCACCATGGTTAGGGATGAGAGTGATGAAATTCTTAGCCAAGCGAATCATTGCATGCAAAAGAAATGAACAATGAGACTAGAAAAGATTTATAACAGAGGAATTAACATGGGGGGTTAGAATAAAGATAAACATAAGTGTATTGTGAATTCTGAAATATAATACCACAAGAATCGTGGTTTATTAGTATTGATTATAAGGGATCCAATGCATCCAAGAAGATAGATGGCCCAATTACCCTTGGGTTTAGCTAATGATTAAAAAAAAAAAAAAAACAAAATGGCCAGCAATGTAGTTCCAACAGGGTGACTTTCTAGGTACCATTGACAGGATAAACGCATTCGAGAGAGTGGCCAAACAAAATACAATAAATAGATAAATAGATTGGACAAACAAGGTACAATGGATAAATAAATAGTTTGAACAAGCAAGGGTTAATGAATAAATAAATGGATTGAATAGGCTGCAGTGGAGCCATGCATTTGCTCATATGGAGCCAAGTCAAGTACGGCAATAAGATTAAATAAGGATTACTGAAGTTTACTTATGAGGATATAAGATATAGGTGTGAGAATTGCAAGTGCCATAAATAGATCAATAGATTGAACCGATAAAATGCAATGGATAGATCAATAGATTGAACGAGCAAAGTACCAATGGATAAGTAAATAGATTGAACAAGTGACATTAGAAATGAGCCTTTGCTCATATGAAACCAATTCAAGTCCAATAATAAGATTGAACAGAAAAGCTAGAGTTTACTTATGAGCATATAAGATATATGTGCGAGAGTTGAAGTTCAAAATAAGGAGAGTAAGGGGATTATGACAATCGCAATCACCCACACTAATGAGAGTTGAATTACATTATGAATTCAGAACAAGTTATACGAGCATATTATTATGAATAAATTAGATGTAAGGTAGATGTGGGAATCATCTCTTAAAGAAATGAACTATAACTCAAGATCATGAAATAGAGATGGTGAATGTCGAGAGTAGGGGAATGTTGACAACCATATAAGGTTGAACAAAAAAATATATTGCACATTTAACAATGGGTTTGTAAAGACATGGAAGATCACGCAAATAGGAAATATCGAGTTGAAAAGCAAGAGAGATTAAACAACATTGGATAGTATCAAGTTTTGAAGATGAGACAAGCAAATAATTTCAAGAATTGCTATAAGATGGCATTCTTGTGAAAGATAAACTGTGGTTGCATCGTTTAGGTGTGATATCCGGACCTCAAATCATTCCTAGAAAAGACTTCTGTTATTAGCAGATAATCCTATAAATCATTTATTCAAGATATAGGGTACTTGTTTTTGATAGTGATCTTGTTCAACTCTCTGGACGCAATACACAATTATAAGGTTCTGTCTTTCTTCTTTATATAAACCTGAGGTTCCGCACGGGGACACGCTTGGTCAAACAAATCTCTTATGATTCATCCACTGAATCTTTAATTCTTTGGACTCTGTTAGGGGTCATATGATAGGGGTGTTGAGGATGGATTGAGCACCCTGAACTAGGGTGATCTAAAAATCAATGTTTCTTGGGGCAAAACAGTCCTGAAAGTCCTCAGATGAAACATCTCTAAATCCACCGACTGTAAATATGGATATGGATATACCAAGTGTGGTTAACAAATCACTATTATTTAATGCATTACTGACATGATAATTCACTTGCTTACACAATGTAATTGGGGGGGATAAAGAGGGCTTTTCTTCCCTCGGCCCGTAGAAATGCACGTTTAGCCAATCCTCATCTCTCAAGCTAACCTTAAGATCCATACCAATCATCTTAGTCCTGTGCGTGCACAGTCAGTTCACCCCCATAATGATACCAGATCTGCCTATCAAACTGGATTGAATGTCCAGCGAATATGGCTCCGGCAATACTACTGGAGGCATGTGCATAAAAGATAAATATTCAACTGCCTACTGGTCTCAGTAAATTGAAATGATAGGGGGCAATCTAAAATGTAAAGATATGTAACCACAACATGAACTCTTGCAAAGATATTTCTTTATTGGTTAGAAAGGACCGACATGTAAGCTGAATGAATGAAAGGACAAAGAATCGTAATGAAA
This sequence comes from Carnegiea gigantea, assembly GCA_029747015.1. Taxonomy (NCBI): domain Eukaryota; kingdom Viridiplantae; phylum Streptophyta; class Magnoliopsida; order Caryophyllales; family Cactaceae; genus Carnegiea; species Carnegiea gigantea. The sequence goes on along the minus strand of JAKOGI010000554.1, from coordinate 263,435 downwards.
GAGGTAAGGCATAGAAATGATTAGCATATACAAGACATGCAGTTTATTTATGATGGTCATGATAGTAAAGTAAATGATTGATGTTATGAAGTTGAGAGGGAGTATTAAGTAATGAAGGTGAAGAAATGTAACAGGTCACCAAAGCGGCTTTTGAAAAGTCATACGGTATCCGTATGCGAGTAAAATGATGAAGATAAGGGTCAACACTATCAGAAGGAAAATTTTATTCATCTGGTGTTTGACAGGATAATATGTCAAGATGAAGGAGTCAATCTTATGACTGAACATGATGACATCCATCAATAATACATTTTGCAGTACATGAAAGTTTTGGGTAGGCATATAAACTTCAAAACTACTGGCCAAAGGAAATAGCACAAATCGTTGTTTATCATTTAGAAGATAGGCTATACTAGAAAAGAAAGAATTGCCAAAATAACTTGAGTAATGACATGCAGCCACAACCATGGAGTAGACGTTATGGTGCTGTAGAAACATGAACAATATGGATACATTTAATTGCTAAAAGGGCACTGAATGACTGGGTCTGAAGCAACCAAAGGCTTTGCAAGTAATAAATGAATAGTGCCCAAATCGAAGCAAGGAGTTCAAGTAGGTGACAGTAAAAATATGAACATAGTGATGACTGAGCTGCAAGTAAAATGAGTCAAATATGCTTAAGAAGAACTGTAAATCGCACAGTATTACACACGGGGGGTCATTATAGGCTCCATAACAGAAATAGGGAATTAAACGACCGTGATTGTCAGAGTTTGAATCGCCTATAAGGAAGGTTGCTCAGATGTGTTTAAAGAACTTCCCACAGACGACACATGAAATTTTCCATAAAAACTTCGTTATAACTCAAGAGAGTGTTAGCAGCAAAGAAAAGATGCCTTTGAACAATTCATGGTAACTAGGCCAGAAATAAGTCAATTATAGGAAGTAATGGGAGTATTGCTGATGTAAAGTATTAGTGTCTAGACCAGATAATTCCTATGTATGGCAGCTTAATTTTACTTGTCCCACACATATAATGCCAAGTAGCACATCATAAGCTACTAATTGTTATCACCAAACATAAGCACTCATTGTAGGGTTCTTCTCATAGTAGTTCATCTCAAAGATATTGCCTCACCAGGAATTTCCTCATTTAGAGGTTTACATCTAACTTGACATTGTATAAATATCTTAAGAAGTTGTAAATGGCATCCCCACATTGGGTTTCAACCATCACTGTACCCAAGAGTAGGTATATTAACACACCTCAATAAGACTCTCGAATTCTAGGGCAAAACGTACAGAGTTTTGCCTAAAAACGAATTAAAACCCAGGCTTAAAGCTTTACAATAGATATCTGAAATGGAGAGAAACACTTCAATAGCTCAACGGTCACACGCTGGAGTTCATAACTCAATGGGTCACACAGCCAGAGTGCACGATTATAAAAATTTAAACAAATAAGAGAAATGAAAGATACAATATAACTCCCAGATGAATGAGAGCATGCCTCACTAACAAGTGACCCAAATGGTTCCACAGTCCACTTTGCTCATGCTTGAATCTCTTGATATTACCAAATGATTGCATCACCCAAATGAAAATGGTTTCTCCATATATGCGCATACATATGAACTTATAAGTAATAGCTTATTTAATGGGTCCAATATAACTTATACACACCTTAATAGCTAACTCATAAGCACTTGATAGCTCACAGTGGCCCTTACAACCTTAGCTCTGGTACCAAATCTATAACGGCCCCAAAATGCTAATGACATGGTTTATGAAAATTAGTAGTAGAAGACTTAATAATAGAAGGCGCTGCCGCCGTCCTGATAAGGACAAGGCTCATTGAAACCATTTAATCTTGCAACTCCCATTCACAATCATAAAATCTGTTAACTAAAATACTTCAAGTCCAAAGTCAATAATAGTTCAACTTCAATACCATTGACTTAATCATACCATGTGTTACCTTGCACTCTATACTACACCAGTATATTGAATATAGACCCAACTTGACTCTGAGGTCGATTCTAACATTCATGTTATGCTGAATCCATTATGAGCATCTGTTGACATCCAAAAGGGCTTGCCAAATGGAGAAACTTGTGATACTTCATCACCTAAAATGGAAAACATGAAAACAATTTGAAAATGTGAGCAAAAACTCAGTACTTGCATTCTTGTATTGCAAAATGAGCACAGAAATGCTATTGACAGGTACCCGCTTTTGCAATTCATTTAGTTCGTAATAACAACGAAAATAGGAGAGTAATATGAAACTAAATTGCTCATTATTATCTGGATGCGAACCCCTTGCAATTATATGAGCTATACATAGGTGTCCACCTGCCAATATGATCAAAAGTTGGCCTGAAGCCGCGGGGGTAAATAATGGGTTGACGCCTTATGGATGGTAACTGATGGGGTCACAAGGTAAATGGCAAATCACCGTATAAACTGATTCATTGATAAACTCATTAAGAGTTGTAACTTGATAAACGTGTTCTGCTTTCTGAAGATACAGGCAATGGATGTACCTTGAGTCTTTAAAAATGTCATCTGACTTGGTACAAGTTAGCTATTTCATAAATGTCATCTGACTTGATAAATATGCTCTGAGTTGATAACACTTATACATAATAGGAAATGATAACTAGGCCTCAACTCTGTTTCATAAATGTCATTGTAAGTATATGTAGTCAGTAAATAATCTTTACTCACATAATTGAGTAAGTAAAAATTTGTGCAGCAGAAATTGAGTAACTATATGGTATATATAACTTGGGTATCTCAATATAACTTTAAAACTGAATTGATGAAAGTAGTTAAATTTGATATAAAGTAAATGAAAGTAGAGATAAATGAGATTACAAAGGAAAAGACCTTGATGGTGACAATTGAGAGAGTGGTTGTGACCTTATAGAAAATAAGTTGTTGATACAAGTTTAAGGCTCGCTGATGTATAACTTGGTTCAAGATAACAGCGAGTACACTAGATTAGCTTGATAAATACCTTTGATATATTCTGAATTGAGTAAGTAATAAAGGTTTGAGGCCAAGAGGGATATATCTTGGTTCAAAATAGTATAAACTACAATAACTTGGTCTGATAAATATGGTTTCTGAGTCACAACTCTCCCCACTTCTCATGTTTCATTCATAAATCCATTAGATATAGAATTCCACCTCAAATGAGTTATTGAACTGAATAGAAGCTATTAAGCTCACTGAGCTTGGTATTTTCTTTGTAAAATTCATAATTGGTTCAAAGCTCATAAATAAGCTTTCAAATTGTATATTTGTCTTCTTCTTTCTCATTAATCAAGCTTAAAGTTCTATGAAAGTCCATGAATATTCATTTTCCCCCCTAAATAACCTTGCTTTGCTTGGTCCAAAACACACAAAATGAGTGCATGATCAATCTCACTCAATCTTTCTTATTACTCTTTACACAATTACTCAAAATGCTTCTAAAAATCATCAAACTAAAAATCGTCAACCAAAATTCATGAAATCTTATAGGAAATTCGAAAATAATATGAACAATCTACAGTAAAATTTTCAGAATTTTCCTCCAAGTATACACTGTATAAAAATTACAATAACAGCCCAATTTGCACTAAAGCAGGTTAGTTCACTTCAAAAATTTATAACTTTCACCATAGATCTCAAATGGAGACCTAACACCCCAATATGAAAAGATTAAAAAGTCCCAAAAAACGTTCATTTACAACACAAAACATGATTCCCGCAATAGAGTTTCCAAAATAGGGCTAAAACACAAGTGTGTTAGTTTTGGTCCCATTCTGCGCAGTTTTGGTAAAATGACCATAACTTTTTCTACAAAACTCGGATTAAGGCAATTCAAAAGCCATTTGAAAGATAACACACTGAACTATCACCCACCAAAAATCATAATTTTTCCATGGTCAATCATTAGCAGTTTAATCCTAAATTCTGCCCTTTTTTTGAAATTTTTAGCATTCACTGTTTTAGTTTTCTCTTCCTTTTTCACATAAATCCTCATTTACAATCATTCCAAGTCACCAAAAACATCATCACAAACATCAATAAAACTAAAGATTACAAAATCAAGCACAAATCAATCCATAAACATGGTTTTACCTTAAGCTTGCATAAACATAATCATCCCTAAACCCGAGCATGAATCAAGCTTAACTTTATCATGATCAACACCAAAATAACTCTTATTTCTTATCAAAATATCATGATCAATGATAACAAATATCAAAACAAGAATTAAAACTAAAATCAAAATCAAAATCAACAAGATCAAGATTAGGGTTTGCTCACTTTGATTGCAAATAAATAGAGATAGAATGAGGTTTAATGGTTTTGATGATGGAGTATGGTAACTAGAGGTATTAGGATGTTGAAGGGAGTCGGAAAACACTTGAGCTAGCCGAAAAAGTAGCCGAAAACATCCCAAATAGCGGCTGGGTTGCTGCTGTGAGGGGGGGAGAGAGGGAGAGGAGAGAGAAAATGGAGTTTTTTGGATTGATATGTGTTTGTTTTGACTAATCTAACTTGCAGGTGAAATTTTATCCTCAACAAAGCTCTTGTTAACCATGGTTAGCTTTAAATTATGGTAATTAGTTAGGTTAAAGAATGCAAACTTGTTGGGCTTCAAGTTGGGTCGAAATAAGTTGGTTTGGAAATAAAACGCTTCGTAATGATAACGTTTTTGCGCAACTCAAAATTAAATTTTTGTAATGTTATCAAAATAATAATCACAGTAATAATAATAACAATAATAATAACAATAATGATAATAATAATAATAATTTCTCAAACCATAATTATCAAGGCCTACGATCGATTCACCCGATATTTAATTAATCAACAAAACTTGAATTAACAATCAATGAAACTTGAATTGTAAATGGGATCCAAATGAAATATCTCCCAATCGGGATGAGTAAATACGATAAATGAAAGCGATAAATTTAAATGACATAAGGAAATTTGGTAAATATATAAATTGAGGGTAATTGAATTAATGAACATGATTTGGTTAAACAAATAATCATGAGTGATTAAATCCATAAACATGATAAACTAAATGAATACACATGATTAATTAAATAAATACATATGATTTAAATAAATAAAAATGGGTTAGGGCTGGGTTATTACAGCCCACCTCTCTTGAAGAGTTTCATCCTCGAAACTTATGACACTTACCAAATGTATGCAATGCTGTTTAAAAACACATGTGTTATTGGTTCCCATTGCTTCCTTCCGAAGAGGTATAATTTGCCCAATGTACTTCGACTAAGGCTGTCTACGTATTGTATAATTACTTAATTCCATATTTTAGTAGTAAATCCGGATACTTCTCATATAATAGCCGCAAGGAATTCAATTACTATGATTCAAAATTGATATTCTCTTCGACAGGAAAGAAACTTGTTACTAGTGAGGAGGTGCTCACTACTGGTTCATCACCTTGTCCAGTAATGAAGGCTGTTATATATACCCTGATAAGCACTCTGATACTATTACGAGCTATAAAACACGTTATATACGTGTTCAAGCTCGACTGGTAGGTGTAGTCAACAAGCTACAAGATTTAACCTTTCTATGAATCATACGGCTCCATGAAACTAGTCCCTAATTGTCCTTGGATAGACGCGTTCATACTACCTTGACTAGAAAAGCCTCTTAAAATACTTTATAACCCTTCTGAGACTTTGGTTATTTCCTTGTTTTGCCAGCACAACTCTTTTGTCAGCCTTGTATCACCTCAACATGTACCTAAATTTTCCCTCTTAATGCTTACTTGGGTTAGCTCTGACCTTGTGCTCAATGTTTCTTCTAGCTCACTCTAATATAGTTAGACAGTGCTTGAGATTATGCCCTTGTCAAAATGTCCTCATCTGATATTCCTAATGCCTTACATGATCTCCCCTCATCAGACTATTCAATGATCTACTTCCGATCGATAATGGGCAATGAAATGACCATGGTTAGGGATGAGAGTGATGAAATTCTCAGCCAAGCGAATCATTGCATGCAAAAGAAATGAACAATGAGAGTAGAAAAGATTTATAACGGAGGAATCAACATGGGGAGTTAGAATAAAGATAAACATAAGTGTGTCGTGAATTCTGAAACATAATACCACAAGAATCGTGGTTTATAAATATTAATTATTACGGATCCAATGCATAGTGATCGAAAAAGATGGATGGCCCAGTTACCCTTGATTTTAGCTGACGATTTAAAAAAAAAAAGAAATGGCCAGCAACGGAGTTCCAACATGGTGACTTTACAGATACCATTGACAGGATAAATGCAATCGAGGGAGTGGCCAAACAAAACACAATAGATAGATAAATAGATTGGACAAACAAGGTATAATGAATAAATAAATAGTTTGAACAAGCAAGGTCTAATGAATAGATAAATGGATTGAATAGGCTGCAGTGGAAACATGCATTTGCTCATATGGAGCCAAGTCAAGTGCGACAATAAGATTAAATAAGGATTACTGAAGTTTACTTATAAGGATATAAGGTACAAGTGTGAGGATTGCAAGTGCCATAAATAGATCAATAGATTGAACCGATAAAATACAATGGATAGATCAATAGATTGAACGAGCAAAGTACCAATGGATAAGTAAATAGATTAAACAAGTGACATTAGAAATGGGCCTTTGCTCATATGAAACCAATTCAAGTCCAGTAATAAGATTTAATAGAAAAGCTAGAGTTTACTTATGAGCATGTAAGATATATGTGTGGGAGTTGAAGTTCAAAATAAGGAGAGTAAGGGGATTATGACAATCGCAATCACCCACACTAATGAGTGGTGAATTACATTATGAATTCAGAACAAATTATACGAGCATATTATTATGAATAAATTAGATGTAAGGTAGATGTGGGAATCATCTCTCATAGAAATGGACTACAACTCAAGATCATGAAATAGAGATGGTGAAGGTCAAGAGCACGGGAATGTTGACAACCATATAAGGTTGAACAAAAAAATGTATTGCACGTTTAACAATGGGTTTGCAAAGGCATGGAAGATCACGCAAAAAGAAAATATCGAGTTGAAAAGCAAGGGAGATTAAACAACATTAGATAGTATCAAGTTTTGAAGATGAGACAAGCAAACGATTTCAAGAATTACTATAGGATGGCATTCTTGTAAAAGATAAACTGTGGTTACATCATTTAGGTGTGATATCCGGACCTCAAATCATTCCTGGAAAAGACTTCTGTTATTGGCAGATAATCCTATAAATCATTTATTGAAGGTATAGGGCACTTACTTTTGATAGCGATCTTGTTCAACTCTCTGGACGTAATATACAACCATAAGGTTCTGTCTTTCTTCTTTATATAAACCTGAGGTTCCGCGCTGGAACACCCTTAGTCAAGCAAATCCCTTATGATTCGTTCACTAAATCTTTAATTCTTTGGACTCTGTTGTCCGTCATAAGATAGGGGTGTTGAAAATGGATTGAGCACCTTGAGCTAGGTTGATCTGAAAATCAATGTTTCTTACGGGAAAACAGTCCAGAAAGTCCTCAGATGAAACATCTCTAAATCCACCGACTGAAAATATGGATATGGATATACCGAGTGTGGTTGACAAATCACTAATATTCAATGCATTACTGACATGATAATTCACTTGCTTGCACAACGTAATTGGGGGGATAAATAGGGCTTTTCTTCCCTCGGCCCGTAGAAACGCACGTTTAGCCAACCCTCATCTATCAAGCTAACCTTAAGATCCTTATCAATCATCTTAGTCTAATAAGTGCACAGTCAGTTCGCCCCCATAATGATACCAGATCTGCCAATCAAACTGGATTGAATGTCCAGTGAATATGGTTCCAGCAATACTACTAGAGGTATGTGTATAAAAGATAAGCACTCAACTGCCTACTGGTCTCAGTAAATTGAAATGACAGGGCGTAATCTAAAATGTAAATAGATGTAACCATAACATGAACTCTTGTAAAGATATTTCTTTATTGGCTAGAAAGGACCAACATGTAAGCCGAATGAATGAAAGGACGAAGAATTATAATGAAAGAGGCAAAGCATAGAAATGACCTGCATATGCAAGACATGCAGTTTATTCAGGATGGCCATGATAGTAAAGTAAATGATCGATGTTATGAAGTTGAGAGGGAATATTAAGTAATGAAGGTGAAGAAATATAACAGGTTACCAAAGTGGCTTTTGAAAAGTCATACGGTATCCTCATGCGAGTAAAATGACGAAGATAAGGGTTAACACTATCAGAAGGAAAATTTTATTCATCTGGTGTTTGAAAGGACAATATGTCGAGATGAAGGAGTCAATCTTGTGACAGAACATGATGACATCCATCAATAATACATTTTGGAGTAAATAAAAGTTTTGGGTAGGCATATAAACTTCAAAACTGCTGGCCGATGGAAATAGCACAAATTGTTGTTTATCATTAACAAGATAGGCTATACTAGAAAAGAAAGAATTACCAAAATAACTTGAGTAACGACATGCAGTCACGACCATGGAGTAGACGTTACGGTGCTGTAGAAACACGAATAATATGGATACATTTAATTGTTGAAAGGGCACTCAATGACTGGGTCTGAAGCAACCAAAGGCTTTGCAAGCAATAAATGAACAGTGCCTAAATAGAAGCAAGGAGTTCAAGTAGGTGACAGTAAAAATATGAACATAGTGATGGCTGAACTGCAAGTAGAATGAGTCAAATATGCTTAGGAAGAACTGCAAATCACATAATAATGCGCACGAGGGGGCATTATAGGCTCCATTATGGAAATAGAGAATTAAACAACTGTGATTGTTAGAGTTTGAATCACCTATAAGAAAGTTTGCTCAGATGTGTTTAAAGAACTTCCCACAGACGACACATGAAATTTTCCATAAACACTCCATTACAGCCCAAGAGAATGTTAGCAGCAAAGAAATGATGCCTCTAAATAATTCAAGGTAGCTAGGGTGGAAATAAGTCAATTATAGGAGGTAATGGGAGCATTGCTGATATAAAGTCTTAGTGTCAAGACCAGATAATTCCTATACATGGCAGCTTAATCTTACTTTCCCCACACATATAATGCCAAGCAGCGCATCATAAGCTACTAATTGTTATCACCAAACAGAAGCACTTATTGTAGTGTTCTTCTCATAGTAGTCCACCTTAAAGATATTGCCCCACCAGGCATTTCCTCATTTAGAGGTTTGCATATGACTTGACATTGTGTAAATTTCTTAGGAAGTTGCAAAAGGCATCCCCACATTAGGTTTCAACCATCACTGTACCTAAGAGTAGGTATACTAACACACCTCAACAGGACTCTCAAATTCTAGGGCAAAGGGTACAGAGTTCTGCCTAAAAACTGATTGAAACCCAGGCTTAAAGCCTTACAATAGATACCTGAAATGGAGAGAAATACTTCAATAGCTCAACGGCCACATGCCGGAGTTCATAAACCCACAGGTCACACCCGGAGTACATGATTATAAAAATTTAAACAAATAAGAGAAATAAAACATACAATACAACTCCAAGATAAATGAGAGCATGCCTCACCAACAAGTGACTTAAATGGTTCCACAGTCCACTTTGCTCATGCTCGAATCTCATGATATTACCAAATGATTACGTCACCCAAATGAAAATGGTTTCTCCATATATGTGCATACAAATGAACTTATTAGTAATAGCTCATTTAATGGGTCCAACAAAACTCATACACTCCTTAATAGCTAACTCATAAACAGTTGATAGCTCATAGTGGCCTTTACAACCTTAGCTCTAATACCAAATCTGTGACGCCCCCAAAATGCTAATGAAATGATTTACGAAAATCAGTAGCGGAAGACTTAATCATAGAAGGCGCTACCGCCGTCCTGATAAGTACAAGGCTCATTGAAACCATTTAATCTTGCAACTCCCGTTCACAATCACAAAATCTATTAACTAAAATACTTCAAGACCGAAGTCGATAATAGTTCAACTTCAATACCATCGACTTAATCATACCATGGGCTATCTTGCACTCCATACTAAACAAGTATATTGAATATAGACCCAACTTGACCCTGAGGTCGATTCCAACATTCATGCTATGCTAAATCCATTATGAGCATCTGTTGACTTCCAACAGGGCTTGCTAAATGGAGAAACATGTAATACTTCATCACCTAAAATGGAAAACATGAAAACAATTTGAAAATGTGAGAAAAAACTCAGTACATGCAATCCTCTATTGTAAAATGAGCATAGAAATATTGTTGATGGGTACCCGCTTTTGCAATTCATTTAGTTCGTGATAACAATGAAAATGAGAGAGTAATATGAAACTTAATTGCTCATTATTATCTGGATATGAACCCCTTGCAATAATATGATCTACACATAGGTGTCCACCTGCCAATCCGATCAAGAGTTAGCCTGAAGCCGCGCGGGTAAATGATGGGTTGACGCCCTATAGATGATAACTGACGGGGTCACAAGGTAAATGGTAAATCACTGTATAAACTGATTCATTGATAAACTCGTTAAGAGTTATAACTTGATAAACATGTTCTGCTTTCTGAAGATACAGGCAACGGACGTACCTCGAGTCTTTAAAAATGTCATCTGACTCGATATAAGTAAGCTATTTCGTAAATGTCATCTGACTTGATAAATATGTTCTCACTTGATAACACTTATGCGTAATGGGGAACGATAACTAGGCCTCAACTCTGTTTCATAAATATCATTGTAGGTATGTGCAGTCAGTAAATAATCTTTACTCACATAATTGAGTAAGTAAAAGTGTGTGTAACAGAAATTGAGTAATTATGTGGTATATATAACTTGGGTATCTCAATATAACTTCCAAACTGAATTAATGAAAGTAATTAAATTTGATATAAAGTAAATGAAAGTAGAGATAAATGAAAGTACAAAGGAAAAGGCCTTGATGGTGACAATTGAAAGAGTGGTTGCGACCGTTTATGAAATAAGTTGCCGATACGAGTTTAAGACTCGCTGATGTATAACTTGATTCAAGATAATAGCGAGTACACTAGATTGGCTTGATAAATACATTTGATATATTCTGAATTGAGTAAGTAATAGAGGTTTGAGGCCAAGAGGGATATCTTGATTCAAAATAGTATAAACTACAATAACTTGGTCTGATAAATATGATTTCTGAGTCACAACTCTCTCCACTTCTTATATTTCATTCATAAATCTATTAGATATAGAATTCCACCTCAAATGAGTCATTGAACTCAGTAGAAGCTATTAAACTCATTAAACTTAATATTTTCTTTGTAAAATCCATAATTGATTCGAAGCTCATAAACAAGCTTCCAAATTACATATTTGTCTTCTTCTTTCTCATTAATCAAGCTAAAAGCTCCATGAAAGTCCATGAATATTCATTTTCCCCCCTTAAATTACCTTGCTTTGCTTGGCCCAAAATACACAAAATGAGTGCATGATCAATCTCACTTAATCTTTCTTATTGCTCTTTACACAATTACTCAAAAATGCTTCTAAAAATCATCAAACTCAAAATACTCAACCAAAATTCATGAAATCTTGTAGGAAATTCGAAAATAATATGGACAATCTACAGTAAAAGTTTCAGAGTTTTTCTCCAAGTATACGCTGCATAGAAATTGCAATAACAGCCCAATTTGCACCAAAGCAGGTTAGTTCATTTCAAAAATTCATAACTTTCACCCTAGACCTCAAATGGAGACCTAACATCCCAATATTGAAATATTAAGAAGTTGTAAAAAACTTTCATTCATAACACAAAACATGGTTCCCACAATAGGGTTTCCAAAATGGGGCTAAAATACAAGTGTGTCAGTTTTGGTACCATTCTGCGCAGTTTTGGTAAAACAACCATAACTTTTTGCACAGACCTCGGATTAGGGTGATTCAAAATCCATTTAAAAGCTAACACACTAAACTACCAACACACGAAAAATCATAATTTTTCCATGGGCTGATCATCACCGGTTTAATCCCGAATTCTACCCTATTTTGCAAAAATTTTCACCATTCACTGTTTTAGTTTTCTCTTCCTTTTTCACATAAATCGTCATTTGAAATCATTGCAAATCACCAAAAACATCATCATAAACACCAATAAAACTAAAGATTACAAAATCAAATACAAATCAATCCATAAACATGGTTTTAAGTTAAGCTTGCATGAACATGATTATCCCCAAACCCTAGGATGAATCAAGCTCAACTTCACCATGATCAACACCAAAATAACTCTTATTTCTTATCAAAATATCATGATCAATGATCACAAGCATCAAAACAAGAATTAAAACTAAAATAAAAATCAAAATTAACAAGATTAAGATTAGGGTTTACTCACTTTGGTTGCAAATAAGTGGAGATGGGGATGAGGTTTAATGGTTTTGATGATGGAGGATAGTAGCTAGAGGTACTAAGATGTTGAGGGGAGTCAGAAAACACTTGAGTTGGCCAGAAAAGTGGCCGAAAACAGCCCAAATAGTGGCTGGGCTGCTGCTGTGAGGGGGGGAGAGAGAGAGGAGAGAGAAAATGGAGTTTTTTGGGTTGATATGTGTTTATTTGGACTAATCTAACTTGTGGCTGAAATTTTAACCTCAACAAAACTTTTGTCAACCATGGTTAACTTTAAATCATGATAATTAGTTAGGTTAAAGAATGCAAACTTGTTGGGCTTCAAGTTGGGTCGAAATAAGTTGGGTTCGGAAATAAAACGCTTTGTAACAATAACGGTTTGGTGTAACTCAAAATTAAATTTTTGTAATGTTATCAAAATAATAATAACAATAATAACAATAGCAATGATAATAATAATAATGATAATAATAATAATAATTTCTCAAATCATAATTATCGAGACCTACTATCGATTCACCCGATATTTAATTAATCAATGAAACTTGAATTGTAAATGGGACCCAAATGAAATATCTCTCAATCGGGATGAGTAAATACGATAAATAAAAGCGACAAATTTAAATGACATAAGGTGATTCGGTAAATATATAACTTGAGGGTAATTGAATTAATGAACATGATTTGGTAAATAAAATAACTATGAGTGATTAAATCCATAAACATGATAAATTAAATGAATAAACATGATTAATTAAATAAATACATATGATTTAAATAAATAAATATGGGTTAGGGTCGGATTATTACAACCTTTCCTCTTAAAGAGTTTCGTCCTCGAAACTTATGACACTTGCCAAATGTATGCAATGTCGTTTAAAAACACATGGGTCATTGGTTCCCATTGCTTCCCTCTAAAGAGGTATAATTTGCCCAATGTACTTTGACTAAGGGTGCCTACGTATTGTATAACTGCTTAATTCCATATTTCAGTAGTAGATCCGGATACTTCTCATACAATAGCCGCAATGAACTCAATTACTATGATTCAAAATTGATATTCTCTTCGACAGAGAAGAACCTTGTTACTAGTGAGGAGGTGCTCACTACTGGTTCATCACCTTGTCCACTAATGAAAATTGTTATATATACCCTGATAAGTACTCTGATACTATTACGAGCTATAAAACATATTATATACGTGTTCAAGTTCGACTGGTAGGTGCAGTCAACAAGGTACAGGATTTAACCTTTTTATGAATCATAAGGCCCCATGTAACTAGTCCCTAATTATCCTTCGATAGACGCGTTCATACTACCTTGACTAGAAAAGCCTTTTGAAATACTTTGTAATTCATCTGAGACTTTGGTTATTTCCTTGTTTTGCCAACACAACTCTTTTGTTAGCCTTGTATCACCTCAACATGTACTTGAATTTCCTCTCTTAATGCTTACTTGGGTTAGCTCTGACCTTGTACTCAATGTTTCTTCTGGCTCACTCCAATATAATTAGATAGTGCTTGAGATTATTCCCTTATCGAAATGTCCTCACCTGATATTCCTAGTGCCTTACATGATCTCCCCTCATCAGACTATTCAAGAATCTACTCCCGGTCGATAACGGGCAATGAAATGACCATGGTTAGGGATGAGAGTGATGAAATTCTTAGCCAAGTGAATCATTGCATACAAAAGAAATGAACAATGAGACTAGAAAAGATGTATAGCGGAGGAATTAACATGGGGGGTTAGAATAAAGATAAACATAAGTGCGTCATGAATTCTAAAATATAATACAACAAGAATCGTGGTTTATAAATATTGATTATAAAGGATCCAATACATAGTGATCCCAGAAGATAGATGGCCCAGTTACCTTTGAGTTTAGCTGATGATTTAAAAAAAAAAACAAGATGGTCAGCAATGGAGTTCCAATTGGGTGACTTTCTAGATACCATTGACAAGATAAATGCAATCGAGGGAGTGGCCAAACAAAATACAATAAATAGATAAATAGATTGGATAAACAAGGTACAATGGATAAATAAATAGTTTGAACAAGCAAGGTCTAACGAATAGATGAATGGATTAAATAGGCTACAGTGGAAACATGCATTTGCTCATATGGAGCCAAGTCAAGTACGACAATAAGATTAAATAAGGATTGCTGAAGTTTACTTATGAGGATATAAGATATAGGTGTGAGAATTGCAAGTCCCATAAAAAGATCAATAGATTGAACCAGTAAAATGCAATGGATAGATCAATAGATTGAACGAGCACAGTACCAATGGACAAGTAAATAGATTGAACAAGTGACATTAGAAACAGGCCTTTGCTCATATGAAACCAATTCAAGTCCAGTAATGTAATAGTCTGGCCCTAAATCATGTTTATTTATTTAATTAAGCTGTGTTATTAATTTTTCGCATTTAATTATCCCATTCCATCATCCCGGTTGGAAGAATTCAATTTTGGGCCCCACTTTACAATTCGAGTTTTATTTGCCGAAAAACTTCGAAAAAATTGATAGTAGGCCTCGATAATTATGATTTAAAAGATTATATTATTTTTCATGACATCACATTTAATTTCGAGCTTCGGGAAAAAAAAATTAAATTGATCACACCCGGTTTGATTTTTTTTTTTTCCCCGAACCTGAGCTCATTTAAGCCCAATTACAACCCAACAGGTTCCTAACCCATTTGCTTATCTAATTACCATCATTAAACCGTAATTATCATTAGCACAAGTTGATTTTTTTATGCTTAATTCTCAGCCAAGTATATTGGAGTGGTTTTCATCCAAGCAAACACCATATTACAAAATATCAAGCTTTGCTTCTTCTTCTCCCTCCTCCTCCTACCCCATGGCTAACCCTCCCTGCCACCACTATTCTGGTGGCTGCTGCCACCTCCAGCCACCAGTCGGTCACCCCATTAACCACCATCCACCACCCAAACACCTCCCACATCAAGCAACACCTCCATCTCTTCCTTTTGATCACTAAGCAAGGTAAAAGTCTAGCCTAATCAAATTTCATTTTAGATTTTTATGTTGGATTTGGTTGTGGATCATTTATCTTGAGATAAAGAAGAGTTATTTTGATGTTTTAATGGTTGGATTATGCTTGAAAGTAAGTGATGTTTGAAGTTGTTCATGATCATGCAAGTTTAGGTGGTGATGATGGATTTTGATTGTTTTAAGTGAGATTTTGTGATCTTTGGTATTGGTAATGAATATAAAGATGTTTATGCTGATTTATATAAGTTAGAGAGTGATTTTAATGGGTGGTTACATCAAGAAAAGCTTGCAAATAAGTGCTACTATGCTATGAACAGATCCAAAATAGGGGTGACTTTGGGAATAAACTTGTATTTCGTGGGAGATGAAAAACTTATGGTTTTTGATGTGAAGATACCTCAATGAGTTAGCTTTCGATGGGCTCTAGAATTACTTAATTCCAAGTTGTGTAGACAAAGTTATGGCCACTTTACTGAAGACTGCGCAGAATACATTGAAACTGGGAGCAGTTTTAAACAGTGAATTTTACGGAAAAACTGGCATTGATTGGCCTATTGAAAATTTGTGATTTTTGGTGTGTGGCTAGATCAATGCATTAGCTTTCACATGATTTTTTAATTGCCTTAATCCGAGTTCTTTGGAAAAAGTTATGGTCATTTTGCTACGACTGCGCAGATTGAACTGAAATTATGCATGTCTATGTTCTACCCTAATTTTAGGGACCTTACTATGTGAATCATGCTTTGTGTCTGGAGTAAAAGTTTTAGTGGACATTATGCGCTTTTCATATTGCAGTTTTACATCTTATTTGGAGATTAGGAATGAAAGATATGGATTTTCTAATGCAGACCATCAAACGGTAATATGAGTGAATACAGAAATCATGACATTTGAAAATATTTTCAGAAGTTTCTATATAATTATGGGTGTTGCAAGGGAATTACAAAGTGTAGTGAGTTCAACAAGTGTGACGACGTATAGAAGCTTACCAGGGTTGAAAACCAAGTTAAATGAGCATAAAAATGAAATTTGGGAAGTGAGCAGAGTAATGACTCAAATCAGTGTCCATCAAACCAAGCTGGTGTTATTTGAGCTTTTATGAACCTCACAACACTCTCCTAATATTAAGCATTCTATTATCCATTTCAGAAGCATTACACTTTGCATTATTCATTTTGAAAATATCAGAAACCCATATTTCATTTATATCAATTAAGATCTTTTCATTATCACCTCAATCATTCCAATTTGGTCTATTTTGTTTCAGTTTGTTGTATTTCAAGTTCAATAACCCTAATTGATTTATTTTTTAAATCATTTTGTTGTAACTTATCTTATATTGAATTATTGGAATTGTGGAAGCTTTTTAATTAATCAATTTCCATCACAACGAGAGTAAATATTGTTTACTAACTGCATTTACCTATAATTACATTTCTTTAGTAGAATCGGGGCCTAGTCTATCATTTCCATTGTGCATAAGTATTATCAAGCCAAATATCATTTTAAAGACTTCAGGTACATCCATTACCTGTCTCTTTAGAAATCAGAGTTCATTTATCAAAGTATCATGTTTGATAAGTACATCAATGAATCAGTTTGCACAGTGATTTATCAGTTAATTAGTGACCCCGTCAGTTATCATTTATAGGCATTCGCCCTTCAGTTACCCGCGCGGCTTCAGGCCAGGTCCCCGATCGGCTTGACAGGTGTACACATATCCATAGATCGTAACAGCATCAAGGGGTGCACTATCAGATAATAATTAGCAACACGGTTTTATATTCATCTCATTCCTTATTTTGACCTTAAATGAATTGTAAAGCGGGCCTAATCAGTGTTTCAATGATCATTTAAGAATTTAGGAATGCATGTACTGAGCTTCGGCCCATAGTTCGAAATGTTTTTCATGTTTTATGTTAGGCAAATGCTCAGAAAATTGCCCTCATTCTAGCAAAGCAGCGGAAGAGAATAAGTTGAGCACGGAAATCTGTATGAATCAGCGGTGATACAGTACATGCATACTTTAAAGCTGTATTTTGAATTCTTCAGTGTATAAGGATGTAGATTATATGGTGAATTATCTTACTATGGTTTGTAAACCTGACATTGGTTAGCACTTAATTGTGAATGGATGATCATGTGTGAATGTGTATGGTTGAGGTTATGCTTAATTATGTTATTCTAAGACACATACTTGAAACCTTATCCTTTGGGACGGCGGTAACGCCCCCTATCATTGGATTTATTAGATTACAATTGAGTGATTTATTAAGGAGAATATAAATAGTGAAACATGTTTAATTTAGGGCGTTACAGATTTGGTATCAGAGCCAGGTTGAGATTTTCTTTATGGGATATAGAGTATGGAGTTAAGATACTGGAAAATTAGTTAGTGAGGATTGAGGATTATTATGATATCCTTAGAGATTTGTGCCACTAGTAATCTCTGCTTATCTCACATATATTCTACTCGTATATTCTTCTTTGTCAGATGGATCCATATAAAGTATATATTTTTTAATCTCAAGCAGCAGATTTGATGGAGATTTTGAACAACAGGTTAAAGATGTTTGAATGCATTTAGTATGCATGGCCATATGAGCCACCCATCTGAATGGCATATCATCCTTTAGCTAGAATTGTTTATTTTTGGGATGTAAACCCTTATACTCCGGGCATGTGGCCCGTAGAGTTTTGATCTCCAATGTATAGCCGTTGAGCTTGATTTGATATCCTTTTGTACTTTTATTCAATGCAGCGAATGTGATGTAAGGCTTTAAGTCTGGAAAATGGCCAATTTGCAGGTGAAACTCTGTCTGTTTCATCCCAAAAATTTTAGAATCACTAACACTCGTAGCTCTAGGGTTGGGGGTTGTTGCAGATGTATCCTATGACTCATTTTGAGGTTAAATGCATAGGAAAAATCAAGTATGGGCAGAATATACAAGTTTAATCAACTTGATAGTTTTGATCATTACACGAGGACCGACTTTGAGGTAACTTTTGCCTGTGGTCACTATGATTTACACAAAGATTTTCCATCCTGACTTTAAGTTTTAGGAGACGTCATTCATACGAAACAAGTTTCAAGTGGATTAGAGGCCATTTGATTCTTCAAAACTGTTAGACAAGTCAAAGTCCGTAAATTATGCAGAATCCTTATGCATAAGGTCTGAGTTTAGTCCAGTTGTAGCCTATGCATTCCATTAGATAGAGATGTTGTAGTTATTCTATGTCAAAGTACAAAAAGTAAGCTTTCTAATGACCCATATTGCAGCATATTTGAAGACCAGTGGTTAATGAAGTTTAGCCTAGAAGTCTGATGGTATAGACTGTTCAAGTCAGTGGATACATACAACTTTGAGCTTATATTTCCTCATATTATGGGTGTCATTTTGTGCATTTCTTGGATCCAAGTGGCAATTACTTCAATATGCTTCATTGATTGCAGATCTCATGAATTTCATTTAAGTGAGCTATATGGGGGTTCTTGATGTAATATCCCCTGAATTATAAGATTTTGGAGAGGCCTGTTCTATGGTATATAAGTTTTGAAACCATTAACTATCGACGATTCCATACAAGAAAAACCAAGGACACATTGGAGAGACATTTTACTTCAAGCCATTGCAATTCAAGACTTGCTTAAATTGCCCAAACCCTCGTAAGCAGTCCATTGATTCTACCTCCATTTGTGAAGTAGACATTACTCTTGAAAATACTTCACTGCACCTTTTGGTAACATACCATCTGCTATTGTCCTTGTTGGAATATCAACTGTTGGATACTCCTCACTTTGACCAGGGGCTCAGTCTTCCTGTCTTCATGGCATCTCCCCATTCAGTTGCATCATTATTCACTCTCATGTCATATCTTTATTAGTTCTGATTACTATTTCTTTTTTTTAAGAGTCCAATTGTTACTAGTAGGTAGGTTATGATTGGGATTGTACCCATGTCAATAGATGACAATTTTGTTATACCTTGACTATGCATTTTATACGGATGATTGTTGTCCAACTTGTGGAATCCATTGTTAAGAGAAACACGATATACCTACCTTTTTGGCTGATTCAATCTTAGTTTCCTACAGTAGATCACTTGCATAAAGCTTATGTTTGTTAATCAAAATCTTTGCCATGTAATTGGATTACATCAGTGAGAAGGTATAATTTACCCTTGGACAAACGCCCTCAGCCGATTCAGACTACAGAACTCTACAGTGGGAAGTTTAAGATTTCTCCTGATCTCTTCCCCATGAGTTAGCTAACAATGTTGGCGACCCCAATTACTGGTCGACCTTAGTAGCTGAGCTGATGAAATGATTTCCCCCAGCACTTGTTGACATCCCTTTTATGGATGATGAACTGGCAGATAGGGCAGCGCAGCATAACCCTATAGTCTACAATGGAAAGTATGACCTAGTGGAACTTAAAGAATGGATTTGAGGAATGGAGAAAATTTTCGTTGTAGTAGAGGTTTCAGCGGATAAAAAGGTGAATATTGGAACATTTTATCTAACCTATGAAACCGATATTTGGTGGAACTAAATACACTGCTTCGGATTGCCAAATGGGAACTAATAAATGCACGTGGCGCGGCAGCCCGGAGCACCTTATTGCTGCCTGTGTTTGAAGACTGAAGGTTGTAGACAAGCGCTCTCACCTTCAAATCCCGTAAACGTAGGAAGCACTCACGTGTTCAGCAAGAAGAAAGTTGTTATCTCTGGTACAGTAGTTACTAGAACTCTCTTTTAATTTCGAAACCACTTTGTGTATTGGTTGATTTAGTTGCCACTCATTTATTTATATTCACACGATCTGCCATGCAAGTGAACCTTGAAAATGGGAGGCAGAAACCAATTATGGAATCAAGTTATCTAATGACTCTAGAGTTGAGTGTTCTGTCTCTCATAAATTTGTTTTAACTACTATTGGTGGGATAGTTTTTCCTAGAGTTCTGATTCTATTTGACTCATCAGACTTTGATATCATTTCGAAAATCAGCTGGTTATGCACTTATGGGGTCAAGATAGGTTAGGATGACGCTAAGATTATTTCAAGCGATGAACAAAGGAGAGAACTATGTTTCATGGGCAAAGAGGGGAAAAATCTTGTCCTCTAAATTCTATTATGAAACAAGTGAGCTCTTATGACAAGGATATATTGTGTATTGGTGTTACGCTATTAACAATCAATCTAAGGAAGAACAAGCAGAAGATATCCCTATAGTTTGTGAATTTAAAGATGTTTTCCTAAAAACTATTGGGATTTTCCCCCCCAAGAGAAAGCAATTTTGAGATTGAATTAATCCCTGGTGCCTAACCTATCTCAAAAACCCCATATCATATGGCCCCAATTGAGCTTAAAGAACTGAAGTTTCAGTTAAAGGAGTTATCACAGAAGAGATTTATCAAACCATCCGAGTGTGCCACCATGGGATGCCCAATTCTATTTGTAAAGAAGAAGAATGAAACCTGGAGGTTATGTATTGATTACAGAAAGCTAAACAAGATCACCATCAATAGCACATACCCATTGCGCCAAGTAGATGACTTATTTGATCAACTACAGGGAGCAGGAGTCCGATCTAAGATTAATTTGAGGTTAAGGTACCATTAACTTAGGATTGTACCTGAAGACATTCCCAAAACTATACTAAGGACCATATTTGGTTCACTATAAATTCATTATGATGCCTTTTGGCCTAATCAATGGCCCTGCGGCCTTTATGGATCTTATGAATAAAGTTTTATACCCTATTTAGATAAGTTTGCGGTGGTGTTTATAAAAAGACATCTTGAATTACTCCAAGGATAGGGATAAGCATATTGTTCATTTGAGACAGTGTTTCAGACCTTGAAGGGACATCAATTACATAACAACTACAAAAAGCATGAGTGCTGATTAGAAGCAATGGTATTTATAGAGCATATGGCTTCAAAGGAAGAGATTAAGGTTGATTTCCACAAACTGAAAGCGGTTACAAAATGCCCAACACCCACCAATGCACTAAGCCTAAAAACTGTTTAAGTTTAGCGGGAACTTATCGAGTTCAGAAAGGATTTGTCAAATATTATCTTCCCTGACCAATTTGTTGAAGCAAGCTACAAAGTTAGCAAGAAGACAAAGTGGTGGCTTTTGCCTTCTAACAGCTCAAGTCTTATGAGAAGAATTACCCTACCCATTTTTCTAGTTTTTGTATTAAAAATTTAGAGATATTACTTATATGGGGTACCATGCAAGAATCAATACTGATCATCAAAGCTTCAAGTACATCTTCACGCAGAAGAAGCTCCATCAGTTGTGGTAGATCCAATGTCAACCAAGAAAGGGAAATGTTATGGTAGATGCCCCAAATAGAAAGGCACAACATACCTTAAATGTTGTAGTGATTATGCAACTGAATCTCTTGAGAGAGCTCGAGGTCTTGCACATTCAATTAGTGTTGAACAGAAAGGTGAATGTTCAATTACCGGCGCTTACCTTACAGCCATCCCTGATGGAGGAAATTAGAGTGAATCAGGATAGTGAACTTGAGATCTAAAGAATAAAGCAGAATCTTGAGAAAGGGATTTAATTTCAATAGATTTTGCCATGGGATTCCCTCATAGATAGTGTCTGATAGAGATCAGAGATTTCAAGCATGTTTTGGCATGCACTTCAAGGAGCCTTTGGAACTAGATTGAACTTTAGCAGTTCTTAACATCCAGAAACGGATGTGCAAGCATCTAACAATACCAATGGATCTAACTCTTTTAAGATAGAGCCTGTAGTACTTCACGACCTACAACCAACATTTGCATTTGAAGAAAGTATGGGACTCCCAGTGGTCAACGTTGTGATAGCATTAGTAGAGAATCCTACATGAAACATCAGGATAAAATAATGGCCGACATTGACAACAAAATCATCTTTTGAATCATGAAGATCTTCTTCAACATTCAATAAGGCGACATATCACAGAAGACCCTTGAAAACATACCATTGGACCCGATAGAAAGGCTATGTTGATAAAAGAACAAGACTCCTGGAATTTCGGGTATATGATAAGGTTTTTTCCAGAAAGTTTCACTAACTAAGGGTGTAAGGGGGTTGAATTGCAAACTAAATTGAGGCCAAGATTTATTGGACCATACACGTTTACTGAAAGGTTAAATCTCATAGCTGTCTACTAATCTGCCTATATAACTCAAACACATGCATAACGTGTTCTTTACCTCACAACTCAGGCAGTACATTTTAGATCCTGACCCCACCATCATAATCAAATCCATTGCGGTCATAGAGGGTCTTGTGTTTCAAGAGCACCCAATCTAGATATTAGATATTAGGATTAAGCAGTTCAGCGTCAAGCAGACATCTTTAATCATATTACTTTGGACAAATCATACCTCCACAGAAGCTACTTAAGAAATTGAGGAAGAAATGAAAGCCAAGTATCCAGACTTATCTAAGTTAATGTAACCATGCATGTTTTCATAAATTTCATAAGTTTCGAGGATGAAACTCTTTAAGGGGGGAAGACTGTAATAGCCCGATCCTAAATCATGTTTATTTATTTAATTAAGCTGTGTTATTAATTTTTCGCATTTAATTATCCCATTTCATCATCCTGGTTGGGAGAATTTAATTTTGGGCCCCACTTTGTAATTCAAGTTTCATTTACAGAAATATTTCGGGAAAATTGATAGTAGGCCTTGATAATTATGATTTAAAAGATTACATTATTTTTCATGACATCACATTTAATTTCGAGTTTTGGAAAAAAAATTAAATTGATAGCACCCGGTTTGATTTTTTTTCCCGAACCTGAGCTCATTTTAGCCCAGTTTCAGCCCAACAGGTTCCTAACCCATTTGCTTATCTAACTACCATCATTAAGCCTTAATTATCATTAGCAAAAGCTGATTTTTTTTTGTGCTTGATTCTCAGCCAAGTATATTGGAGTGGTTTTCATCCAAGTAAACACCATATCACAAAATATCAAGCTTTGCTTCTTCTTCTCCCTCCTCCTCCTACCCCATGGCTAACCCTCCCGGCCACCACGGTTCTGGTGACTTCCGCCACCTCTAGCCTCCAGCTGGCCACCCATCAACCGCCATCCACCACCCAAACACCTCCCACATCAAGCAACACCTCCATCTCTTCTTTTTGATCACTAAGCAAGGTAAAAGTCTAGCCTAATCAAATTTTATTTTAGATTTTTATGTTTGATTTGATTGTAGATCATTTATGTTGAGATAAAGAACAGTGATTTTGATGTTTTAATGGTTGGATTATGCTTGAAAGTAAGTGATGTTTGAAGCTGTTCATGATCATGCAAGTTTAGGTGGTAATGATGGATTTTGATTGTTTTAAGCGCGATTTTGTGATCTTTCGTATTGGTAATGAATATCAAGATGTTTATGTTGATTTATATAAGTTAGAGAGTGATTTTAATGGGTGGTTATGTCAAGAAAAGCTTGCAAATAAGTGCTGTTATGCTATAAACAAAGCCAAAATAGGGGTGACTTTGGGAATAAACTGGTATTTCGTGGGACATGAAAAACTCATGATTTTTGGTGTGAAGATACCTCAATGAGTTAGCTTTTAATGGGCTCTAGAATTACTTAATTCCGAGTTGGGTAGACAAAGTTATGGCCACTTTACTGAAAACTGTGCAGAATATAACGAAGCTGGAAGCAGTTTTGAACAGTGGAATTTACGAATAAACTGGCACTGATTGGCTCATTGAAAACTTGTAATTTTTGGTGCATGGATAGATCAATGTGTTAGCTTTCACATCTTTTTGAATCGCCTTAATCTGAGTTCTGTGGAAAAAGTTATGGTCATTTTGCTATAACTGTACAGATTGAACTGAAATTGTGCACGTCTATGTTCTACCCTAATTTTGGGAACCTTACTATGTGAATCATGCATTGTGTCCTAAGTAAAAGTTTTAGTGGACATTATGAGCTTTTCACATTCGGGTTTAACATCTTATTTGGAGGTTGCGAGTGAAAGATATGGATTTTCTAATGCAGACCATCAAATGGTAATATGAGTGAATACAAAAATCGTGACATTTGGAAATATTTTCAGAAGTTTCTATATAATTATGGGTATTGCAAGGAAATTAGAAAGTGTAGTGAGTTCAACAAGTGTGATTATGTATAGAAGCTTACTCGGGTTGAAAACCAAGTTAAATGAGCATGAAAATGAAATTTGGGAAGTGAGCAGAGTAATGACTCAAAATCAGTGTCTATCGAACCAAGCTGGTGTTATTTCAGCTTTTATGAATCTCACAACACCTCTCCTGACATTAAGCCTTCTATTATCCATTTCAAAAGCATTACACTTTTCATTATCCATTTCAAAAATATTAGAAACCCATATTTCATTTATATCAATTAAGATCTTTTCATTATCACCTCAATAATTCCAATTTGGTCTATTTTGTTTCAGTTTGTTGTATTTCAAGTTCAATAACCCTAATTGATTTATTTTTCAAATCATTTTGTTGTAACTTATCGTATATTGAATTGTTGAAATTGTGGAAGCTTTTTAATTAATCAATTTCCATTACAATGGGAGTAAATATTATTTACTAACTGCATTTACCTATAATTACATTTCTTTAGCGGAATCGGGGCCTAGTCTATTGTTTCCATTGTGCATAAGTATTATCAAGTGAAATATCATTTTAAAGACTTCAGGCACATCCATTGCCTGTATCTTTAGAATCAGAGTTCATTTATCAAAGTATCATGTTTGGTAAGTATATCAATGAATCAGTTTGCACAGTGATTTATCAGTTAATCAGTGACCTCGTCAGTTATCATTTATGGGGCATTCGCCCTTCAGTTACCTGCGCGGCTTCAGGCCAGGTCCCCGATCGGCTTGGCAGATGTACACCTATCCATAGATCGTAACAGTATCAAGGGATTCACTATCAGATAATGATTAGCAATGCAGTTTTATATTCATCTCATTCCCTATTTTGACCTTAAATGAATTGCAAAGCGCTCCCAATCAGTATTTCAATGATCATTTAAGAATTCAGGAATGCATGTACTGAGCTTCAACTCACAGTTCGAAATATTTTTCATATTTTGTTTTAGGCAAATGCTCCGAGAATTGCCTCATGCTAGCAAAGTAGCTGAAGAGAATAAGTTGAGGAAGGAAATCTGTATGAATCAGCAATGATACAGTACATGCATAATTTAAAGCTGTATTTTGAATTCTTTGGTGTATGAGGATGTAGATTACATGGTGAATTATCCTACTATGGTTTATAAACTTTACATTGGTTAACACTTGATTATGAATGGATGATCATGTGTGAATGTGTATGGTTGAGGTTATGCTTAACTATGTTATTCCAGTACACGTACTTTAAGCCTTATCCTTTGGAGCGGCAATAATGCCCCCATGATTGGATTTATCAGATTACAATTGAGTGATTTATTAAGGGCAATATAAACAGTGAAACATATTTAATTTGAGGTATTACAAGTAATAAGATTAAACAGAAAAGCTAGAGTTTACTTATGAGCGTGTAAGATACATGCGTTGGAGTTAAAGTTCAAAATAAGGAGAGTAAGGGAACTATAACAGTCGCAATCACCCACGCTAATGAGAGTTGAATTACATTATGAATTCAGAACAAGTTATATGAGCATATTATTATGAATAAATGAGATGTGAGGCAAATGTGGGAATCATCTCTCAAAGAAATGAACTACAACTCAAGATCATGAAATAGAGATGGTGAAGGTCGAGAGCACGGAAATGTCGACAACCATATAAGATTGAACAAAAAAATGTATTACACATTTAACAATGGGTGTGCAAAGACATGGAAGATCACGCAAATAGGAAATATTGGGTTGAAAAGCAAGGGAGATTAAACAACATTGGATAGTATCAAGTTCTGAAGATGAGATAAGCAAACAATTTCAAGAATTACTATAAGATGGCATTCTTGCAAAAGATAAACTGTGGTTGCATCATTTAGATGTGATATCCAGACCTCAAATCATTCCTAGAAAAGACTTCTGTTGTTGGCAGATAATCCCATAAATCATTTATTCAAGGTATAGAGCACTTGTTTTTGATAGCGATCTTGTTCAACTCTCTGGACGCAATACACAACCATAAGGTTCTATCTTTCCTCTTTATATAAACCTGAGGTTCCGCACGAGGACACGCTTGGTTAAACAAATCCCTTATGATTCATTCACTGAATCTTTAATTCTTTGGACTCTATTGGGGTTCATATGATAGGGGTGTTGAAAATGGATTGAGCACCTTGAACTAGGTTGATCTGAAAATCAATGTTTCTTAGGGGAAAACAGTCCTGAAAGTCCTTAGATAAAACAGCTCCAAATCCACTGACTGTAAATATGGATATGGATATACTGAGTGTGGTTGACAAATCACTAATATTTAATGCATTACTGACATGACAATTCACTTGCTTGCACAATGCAATTAGAGGGATAAATAGGGCTTTTCTTCCCTCGGCCCGTAGAAACGCACGTTTAGCCAATCCTCATCTCTCAGGCTAACCTTAAGATCCTTACCATTCATCTTAGTCCTGTAAGTACACAGTCAGTTCACCCCCCTAATGATCCTAGGTTTGCCAATCAAACTGGATTGAATGTCCAGTAAATATGGTTCCAGCAATACTACTGGAGGCATGCATATAAAAAATAAACATTCAACTGTCTACTGGTCTCAGTAAATTGAAATGACAGGGGGGTAATATAAAATGTAAAGAGAAGTAACCACAACATGAACTCTTCCAAAGATATTTCTTTATTGGTTAGAAAAGACTGACATGTAAGCTGAATGAATGAAAGGACGAAGAATCATAATGAAAGAGGCAAGGCATTGAAATAACCTGCATATACAAGACATGCAGTTTATTCATGATGGTCATGATAGTAAAGTTAATGATCGATGTTATGAAGTTAAGAGGGACTATTAAGTAATGAAGGTGAAGAAATGTAATGGATTACTAAAGCGGCTTTTGAAGAGTCACACAATATCCTTATGCAATTAAAATTACGAAGATAAGGGTCAACACTATCAGAAGGGAAATTTTATTCATCGGGTGTTTGAAAGGACAATATGTCAAGATGAAGGAGTCAATCTTATGACTGAACATGATGACATCCATCAATAATACATTTTGCAGTAAATGAAAGCTTTGGGTAGGCATATAAACTTCAGAACTGCTGGCCAAGGGAATTAGCACAAATCGTTGTTTATCATTAACAAGACAGGCTATACTAGAAAAGAACAAATTACCAAAATAACTTGAGTAACGACATGCAGTTACGACCATGGAGTAGATGTTACGGTGCTGTAGAAACACGAACAATATGGATGCATTTAATTGCTGAAAGGGCACTCAATGACTGGGTCTGAAGCAACCAAAGACTTTGCAAGCAACAAATAAATAGTGCCCAAATAGAAGCAAAGAGTTCAAGTAGGTGACAGTAAAAATATGAACATAGTGATGACTGAACTGCAAGTAGAATGAGTCAAATATGCTTAGGAAGAACTGCAAATCACACGGTAATGCACACGGGGGGTCATTATAGGCTCCATTATGGAAATGGAGTATTAAACGACTGTGATTGTCAGAGTTTGAATCGCCTATAAGAAAGGTTTCTCAGATGTGTTTAAATAACTTCCCACGGATGACACATGAAATTTTCCATAAACATTTCATTACAACTCAAGAGAGTGTTAGCAGCAAAGAAATGATGCCTCTGAACAATTCAGGGTAACTAGGGCAGAAATAAGTCAATTACAAAACGTAATGGGAGCATTGCTGATGTAAAGTCTGAGTGTTAAGACCAGATAATTCCTATATATAACAGCTTAATCTTACTTGTCCCACACATATGATGCCAAGTAGCACACCATAAGCTACTAATTGTTATCACCATACATTAGCACTCATTGCAGTGTTCGTCTTATAGTAGTTCACCTCAAAGATATTGCCCCACCAGGAATTTCCTCATTTAGAGGTTTGCATCTGATTTGACATTGTATAAATCTCTTAAGAAGTTGCAAATGGCATCCCCATATTGGGTTTCAACCATCACTGTACCCAAGAGTAGGTATATTAACACACCTCAATAAGACTCTCAAATTCTGGGGCAAAATTCTGGGGCAAAACGTACAAAGTTCAGCCTAAGAACTGATTAAAACCCAGGCTTAAAGCCTTATAATAGAAACCTGAAATGGAGAGAAATACTTTAGTAGCTCAACGGCCACATGCCGGAGTTCATAACTCATCGGGTCACACACCCGGAGTGCACGATTACAAAAATTTAAACAAATAAGAGAAATAAAACATACAATACAATTCCCAGATAAATGAAAGCGTGCCTCACCATCAAGTGACCCAAATGGTTTCACAATCCACTTTACTCATACTTGAATCTCATGATATTACCAAATGATTGCGTCACCCAAATGAAAATGGTTTCTCCATATATGCACATACATATGAACTTGTAACCAATAGCTCATTTCATGGGTCCAATATAACTCATACACACCTTAATAGCTAACTCATAAGCACTTGATAGCTCACAGTGGCCCTTACAGCCTTAGCTCTGATACCAAATCTGTAACGCCCCCGAAATGCTAATGACATGATTTACGAAAATCAGCAGCGGAAGACTTAATAGTAGAAGGCGCTACCGCCATCCTGATAAGGACAAGGCTCATTGAAACCATTTAATCTTGTAACTCCTGTTCACAATCATAAAATCTATTAACTAAAATACTTCAAGACCAAAGTCGATAATAGTTCAACTTCAATACCATCGACTTAGTCATACCATGTGTTACCTTGCACTCCACACTACAGAAGTATATTGAATATAGACCCAACTTGACCCTGAGGTCGATTCCAACATTCATGCCATGCTGAATTCATTGTGAGCATCTTTTGACTTCCAAAAGGCTTGCTAAATGGAGCAACATATGATACTTCATCACCTAAAATGGAAAACATGAAAACAATTTGAAAATGTGAGCAAAAACTCAGTACAGGCATTCCTGTGTTGTAAAATGAGCATAGAAATACTATTGATGGGTACCCGCTTTTACAATTCGTTTAGTTCATAATAACAATGAAAATGAGAGCGTAATATGAAACTGAATTGCTCATTATTATCTGGATGTGAACTCCCTGCAATGATATGATCTATACATAGGTATCCACCTGCCAATCTGATCAAGAGTTTACCTGAAGCCGCGTGGGTAAATGATGGGTTAACGCCCTATAGATGATAACTAACGGGGTCACAAGATAAATGGTAAATCACTGTATAAACTGATTCATTCATAAACTCATTAAGAGTTGTAACTTGATAAATATGTTCTGCTTTTTGAAGATACAGGCAATGGAGGTACCATGAGTCTTTAAAAATATCATCTGACTTGATAAATATGTTCTGACTTGATAACACTTATGCATAACGGGGAACGTGTAAGGCCCGCCTCCCTTATTTTTAAGTTAACCTATTTGTTCTACGTTTCACGTCATAAATCGTATTTTTATTAACTATATGATTTATGTTATTATTGACGTTACTTATTTATAAATTATTGAATCAATGGTAACTCGAGTTTTTGAAATTGTTTTCGTTTTAATTAGTTGATTCCCGAAGCCTCGATTGAAATTTTAGCTGTGGGACGCTTCGACTCGAGTTTAGCCTAATCGCTAATGAGTTTGGGTCTGGAACCTAGTTGAATTATGTTATTTGAGCCCAAAATAAAAAGATAAAGGGAAATGGCAAAAGGGGGGGATGAGTTTCGGGCTGAGACCCCCGAAAATCCCCGACCACCTTCTCTCTTTCTCTCTACTCGCTCACCCATCTCACTCTCTCTCTCACTAGGGCCACGGTCGCCGTCTGGCATCACCGCCGACTGCCACATGTCGCCGGTGAGAAAAAGGGACGACCGGTCCCCTTAGCTCACGACAACCACCGCTAAAACTCCACCACCCATCACCCTCCACTTCTCACGATCGAAAACTGACCCAAACCACGCGTCTCCGGGCTGGAACCGACCACCCACGTGCCGGAATCCGACAACCACAGCCCCCACGACCTCCTCTATAAATTAGGAATCAAATTCCGGCCCAAAACAGCCACAATCGCCACTCAATCAAAGCTAGGGTTTTGGGTTTAGTGAGTAGCTGAGCTGGGGTTCGAGTTCAGGGGGATTAGGGCGTGAGTCGTTACTAATTAAGTGGGAAATTAAGCAATTTCAAGTAAGTCCCTCCTGAGCTATTATATCTTCGAAAATGTTTTTCAGCAGATTGATGTTGCATGTCAGATTAGGGTTGGCTAAATTCGTTAGAAATGTCCAGCAGTGAATTATATATGTTTAGCTTCGATTCAAATTAATTTAGTTAATGTATGCCTGAGGTTTTAATTCGAACAGAGTCATGTATGTTTAACACCAATTTTAGTAAATTTAATTAATGCATGCTTGAAGGGTCGACTTGAATAAGTAACTACGACATGACAAATGATTGCCTAAAGTAGTATTATGCTTTAATGACATAAAAAGGGATTGAATGATAACCTCGATTTAATAAACGGATACCATGAAACGCATTATGCTTAAAGGGGCCTAAATAGGTTCGATTAGTAATTTCGATGTAAATAACGAATGTTTGGATTCGCGTTATACCTAAGTGACCTAAATGGGTTTAAATAGTAACAATGATATGATAAATGAAAGTTTAGAATCGTATGACGCCTAAATGACCCAATTAGCCTAAATTGTTAATTGATTTACGCCTAGATAGAAATTCGATTCATGTTAATCTTTCATAGTATGAATATGCATGCTTAGTAAGCGCTCGAATCGTATTATGCCTAAATGGCCACATCAACCTAAGTAATGAACCGTTTCATACATAAATGGAGATCTAGCTCATGCTAAGTTGAATGACATAAGTAGGCTGGCTTGGTAACCATAATGTGGTAGACGAACGCCGTGAGAATGTAAATGGCGTAATAGGCTAAATGTAACGTGAAGCCAACGCCTGTCCATTTAGTGAGTTATGCTTAGCTTTAGAATGGCATGTTTATGACTCCTAACTAACCTACATGAATGCAAATCACACCCCATGCTTCTTATTAAGTTTAGCCCGTATGAATGCTTACATGTATATATATACATATGTGCTTGGATATTACCATTGGTTGCAGCGCCCAACTAACTGTTAGTTAATTGATCGGTAAAAGTTCAGCATTGGTAAGTTTGATTAGGATGCTAGATTGTGAACTGAATCCGAGATGGTAGTTGGATGGCTTGAGGAAGAATTATGAGTGGTTCGAGGTCCTTGTGGTGGGGTGCTTGTGAGGAGGGAGCCTGGGTTGTGAATTAACCACAATCGTGTGGATTGTGAGGTCATGTGTGGCTCATTGTGTTGTTGAAATGAATATGAAGTTCTTAAATGTGATACATGTGAATCCCCCTTTTCTCTCAATGTGCTACGTGCCATTAACTGAATAGTTTTTGAAATTTAGACATGTTTAAGAAGAATTTCTAAATGTACGTTTTCATGATTTCGAATGCTTTTAAATGCTTACCAAATGTCTAGTAGCTTACGAAAATGTTTGTAGCCTATAACAAATCCTAAATCATCGAACTACTCAGTTAGTGACTCGATTGAGTAGTTAATAGGTTTAAGGAGTTTAAAAGCAAGGTAAAAGTGAGTTCGAAAATGATTTTGAGACATCGATTTGTTTATGACCCCTCTTTATGTTTCAAGGAATTTAAACGGCTTAAAAAGGGGCCATTTCAAGGCTAATTATGAAATTTAGCTGACTTGTATGCTAATTGCTTACTTCAGTCTCCATTGGGTTTTCGAGTTGAGAGCTAGTAAATCCATTATGTTTTTAAGAAACGTTTACGTCGAAAGTTTACAAAGGAACCTTATTTGCCTTATAAACGAGTCAAGAACTTTAAGTTTTTGGAAAATAGCAAGTTTGGGAACATTTTAAACCTTTAGCTTATTTATTCCCCCTTCATGAGTTTTAAAAAGGGATCGAAAGGAGTTATGGAATGACAACTAAAGTTTTTAATACGAATCTAATTTGAGTTACACGCTAACTAAGTGTTTAAGTTCTAAATGGGTTTCTTTTCATGAATTAGCAGACTTAGTACGTTTATATGAAGCTTTTAAGTTAGAAACGAAGTCGTTTTACGAACCAGCAAATATATTACATTTATCAGAAGCTTTTAAAGTTAAAAGTAAAGTCGTATCACGAGTGGCTCGTTTATAAGAAGTTTTTAAGCTCAAAATGAAGTGAGCTATAAGCATTTAGAAAGATTATGGTCGTTTTGTTTAAAAAGCGAGTTTTCAACAAGTAAGCATTTGAAACAAAGAGCTGAAATATGTCCTTAAAGACTAAAAATGTGCTGAGAAGTTGGCCAGAGGGTGGAAACCAGACGCAAAAAGGCGTGAACTGTTTCCCCCTGAGATAAGTAAGTTAGGAACTGGACTCAAGATACGAGGTATTTTGGTGTGAGCTGTTCCTAAAAACTGGGCGCAAGATATGAATTATCTTGGCATGAGCAACTTCCCCCTAAAGAAAAGTTAGGAACTGGACTTAAGATACGAGGTATCTTGGTGTGAGTTGTTCCTGGGGACTGGACTCAAGATATGAATTATCTTGGTGTGAGCTGTTCCCTAGATAAGTTATGATGTGTGACGCGTAAGAAAACCTTGAGGGGAACTGGACTCAGGATATGATTATCCTGGTGTGAGTTGTTGCCCCGCAGAGGACAGTGTCGAGGTTAGAGTTGCTCTACTAAGACGCATTTTGGCCAAAAGTTAAGTACGTATACCCCGAGGATAACGTAAGTTGTCAGTATAATCTCATTTAGCCAGCACAATAAGATGTTTTTATGCTATGAGTAAGCTTCTAATAAGTAAGAAAAGAAGTTGGCATTTCGCCATTTTAAGTATTTCTGAAAAGAAAGATTTATAAGGGCCATTACAAGGCCATATTCTTCCCATATCTTATGAATAAGCTCCCAAGTATGGTTTAAATGAAGTTTCAAATGATGTAACGTTATATCCCAGTAATGCATCGGGCTTTTAAGCTTTTCAATATGCATATCCCATGAAAGAATGTTTCTTGCCAAGTCTTCCTTGGTAATTTGGATGTTTTAAGAACTTTTAGTAAGAATTATAAGCTTCAAAGATGTTAGTGTGATTTATAAACCATTCTTAGAATATATGAGGAGTCACTGTGGTTTCAAAAGTATGTTTGGAAGCTTCATACTCAATCCTTGTTACTTGTTTGATTACGTGCCTACTGTTTGTTAGCGGGAAAGCTTGCCCTTTTTGGGCCTAAAAATGAGTCAAGGGGATTAGAATGAAGTTTTAAGGATGATGATCTTTCCTTGAGCATTTTCATTGTCTAATATGATAGTAAAGTATGAATACTTGATATGTGATTAGTAAAGATATTAATGCCTACAACGGTTTTGCTTTTAAGGGGGTTGGGGGGCACTCACTGAGCGTGTGGTTGCTCATCCCACTACTCTTTCCCCTTTTCCCCAGGTTTTCTTTGCGACAGGTGAAAGTCAAGCATCTTATGCGGAGGTGAAGTTTATCCTTGATTGAAAAAGAGTCATATGTGCCTACTTATGTTCTTAATGAAGCCATGTACAGTATTCTTAGTTCATAAACGTCTGTAAACAATTATGCTAGTTCATGTAATGCATATGGTATAACGGTCGCTCTGTATGGCCGTATGAGCCAACCATCTAAATAGTTAGATGTCTTCTCTTTTAAAGTTAGTTATGTTTTCGGATGTAAACCCCAATACTCCGGTTGTGTGAACCGTTGAGTTGTATCTTTCATTTATTCCTTATTAATGAACTACTCTGTTTGGTGTACTCCGAGCGGTGGCTCGTTGAGTTATGAACTCCGGTATATGGTCGTTGAGTTTCTTTTAATGTTTTGTGCTTCTGTTGATTACAGGGACTTATTATAAGGCTTTTATCCTGGAAACGGTTAGTTTTTAGGGGGAACTCTATCCGTTTCACCCCAAAAATTTGCGTAAGAAGTTAAGAAAATATAACGCTTCCGGTGTAAGGGCTAGGGGTGTTACAATTGATGGTATTAGAGCAAAGGTCCTGCGGCCATAGGCCGCGACCTGAGTCTTACATTTCATATAGTCGCCTAGGAACACTATATGGTTATGTGACATATGCCTGCCTTGTGTGCAAATGTGAGTTTTATGTGAATGTTCGTGCGTTTTACTAGTAGATACGGCTTGAGTAAGCTGAATGGTTGGATGAGAGAACTATTTGTTAAGGTCTAGGCCGAGTGGCTCGTATTGTCATGGATGAGATAAGTGTTAGCGCAATTGAAAGTTGTTTCGTTTATATGCTTTGGTAATTTTAATTCAATGTTTAAAGAACATATGATTTGAATCCAATTATTGGAAAGCCTTAACTCTATGCTCATCTTTGGTCCTAAAGTACGATTTGCTCCTCGAGCTCCATAATAGAGTAAGTAGGCATACTTGAACGTTGGTAGAGAGAGAGCTAGAAGCTGTTAACCATCCTTTTTATTAAAAATAAAGAGATTTGAAATAGATAAGCTATTTTTCATCCTTTGAAACTCAAGATTTTGAGACGTTAATGCCATTTTGATTGTCGGACCAAGTTTATCTTACACCGAAGAATTAACCTTTCGTCAGCGATGATGAGGTAGTTTAGATTCACAAATACGCGCCCTTATGTTTATCAAACGTTACTTGTAAATGTGCATGTGCTAAGATGTGTACGTCGATAGAATCCTTCGTAATGAGCTAGGAAAGGCACGATTGGAAAATTTGTTGCTACGATTGATAATCCTATTAAATGATACCTTTCGTTTTCGAATTCTGAATTTCCTGAGTATAGGGGCTACTCTTGTATACATGCTTAAAAGACTAAATGCTAGTGATAGGATCTCGTTGAACATCACGCACGTGTACCTACTGTTCCCCTTCCTCGCCATTGTTGCTTAAACTGTGCATTACTTGCTTTCTATTATACAAATTATTATTCATGAATGGGGTGAGTTGTTTTGGGTCGAACGAACCCTGATAGACCTATAAAGCTCACGGGAGAAAGAACCTAGCAGACTTTGGAATTGTACATGGTAAATGACCCCTACCAAGGTGAGCGATCTACAGTGAGACTTCTATGATCACCTGTGGGATGGGTGTACCTCGTAAGACCTCAACTGGTACCTATAAGGCCAGTAATGTCAACCATACGCAAACAACCCTAGCAGCTGGATGCCAATCCTTCCTAAATTGGACGGTGTTTAGGGCAAGCCATTGACCACAGGTTACAAAGGGGGATTGTATGCGTTTGTACAAGTCTAGGTGTCCTTTATATATGACACCAAATAATGTTATGTGAAGTCTCTATTGCCTTGCTATGAAATGAAACCCCCCTGGTTAAGTAACTCCGTTTTGAAATGCTTCGACCCTGTGTGCTAGCGAATGAACTTGACTCGAGTCGGATTGCTATGTGACTTGATTGTTTCGATTATCTAAGTTTTGTGATTCATGACATGGCATAACGTCTGACTTGTTGCTTGTATTTCGTGAATTCTATTTTTCCACATAATAGCTGAATAACTGCCTACACACATATTGAAGCATGGTAAAGCGACCCTAGAGACCTGAATTCACGTCTCCTTGCCCTTATATGTTTGATTAGAATAGCGCAGGCAAAGCATGTAGGCCTATAAGCCACAGACCCAGGATTCATCCAGAGGCATAACCCTTCATTTGTATGAATCTGTGTCTTAAGAGACAATCAATTTCAAGTAGAGGCCCTAGGGAAAGTCTCCCCACCATCAAAACCATTGACTTACATTATGCCTTAGCATTTCCATCTCAAAGTTATTCTTATCGACATGATAACGCTAGTTTGTGTCGATTCGTGATTTTTGATCATCAGTGCTCCGTTGTTAACCCCTTCATACGACCTTGGCAAATCCTGTCTAAGTCATCATGAATGTAAGGCCCATAAGTTAGCACAGAGTTGTTGCTTACTATGCAGACTGAATCTAGATAATTGAAAGCCTTTTTCCTTTTGATTATTTTTTTAAAAAAGCAAGTTTGATATGGTTTTCCATGCCAACTCATTTGCCCCTCTTCGATGCGATTTGCCCTCGGCTCCTAAATAGAGTGAGTAGACGCTTGAAGAGGATTGGAGAGGAGGAGACTGGATACCATAAGCCATTTTCCTTCGATTTAAAAGAAGTAGTGTCTGCAAAATGAAACCGTTTGAAAACCTACCGCGTAGATCCTAGTTATGTGCATGCATTCTAGAAAAGACCGGGCTTAGATTTAGAATTTTAAGGACGAAATTCTTTTAAGGGGGGAAGAGTGTAAGACCTGCCTCCCTTATTTTTAAGTTAACCTGGCTGTTCTACGTTTTACGTCATAAATTGTATTTTTATTAACTATATGATTTATGTTAGTATTGACGTTACTTATTTATAAATTATTGAATCAATACTAACCCGAGTTTTTGAAATCGTTTTCGTTTTAATTAGTTGATTCCCAATGTCTCGATTGAAATTTTAGTTGTGCGACGTTTCGACTCGAGTTTAGTCTAATTGGTAATGAGTTTGGGTCTGGAACCTAGCTGAATTATGTTATTTAAGCCCAAAAAAAAAAGAAAAAGGGAAATGGCAAAAGGAGGGGGGATGAGTTTTGGGCTGAGACACCCGAAAACCCCCGGCCAACTTCTCTCTCGCTCTCTACTCGCTCACCCATCTCACTCTCTCTCTCCCTAAACTCGCTCACTTTCTCTCTCACCGGGGCCACGGTCGCCGTCTAACATCACTGCCGACCGCCACCTGTCGCCGGCGAGAGAAAGGGATGACCGGTCCCCTCAGCCCACGACAACCACCGCTAAAACTCTACCACCCATCGCCCTCCACTTCTCACGGCTGAAAACCGACCCAAACCACGCGTCTCCGGCCTAGAACCGACCACCCACGTGCCGGAATCCGGCAACCCACACCCCTCACGACCTCCTTTATGAATTGGGAGTCAAATTCCGGCCCAAAACAGCCATAATCGCCACTCAGTCGAAGCTAGGGTTTCGGGTTTAGTGAGTAGCTGAGCTAGGGTTCGAGTTCAGGGGGATTAAGGCGTGAGCTGCTACCAATTAAGTGGGAAATTAAGCAATTTCAAGTAAGTGTTTCTCCCCTCCTAAGCTATTACTATTTTCGAAAATGTTTTTCAGCAGATTGATGTTGCGTGTCAGATTAGGGTTGGCTAAATTCGTTAGAAATGTCAAAAAGTGAATTATATATGTTTAGCTTCTAATCGAATCAATTTAGTTAACTCATGCATGAGATTTTAAATCGAAATGAATTATATATGTTTAGCTTCGATTCAAATTAATTTAGTTAATGTATGCCTGAGGTTTTAATTCGAACAGAGTCACGTATGTTAAAAACCAATTTTAGTAAATTTAATTAATGCGTGCTTGAAGGGTCGACTTGAATAAGTAACTACGACAGGACAAATGATTGCCGAAAGTTGTATTATGCTTTAATGACATAAAAAGGGATTGAATGATAACCTCGATTTAATAAACAGATACCATGAAACGCATTATGCTTAAAGGGGCCTAAATAGGTTCAACTAGTAATTTCGATATAAGTAACGAATGTTTGGGTTCGCATTATGCCTAAGCGACCTAAATGGGTTTAAATAGTAACATTCATACGATAAATGAAAGTTTAGAATTGTATGATGCCTAAATGACCCAATTAGCCTAAATTGTTGATCGATTTACGCATAGATAGAAATTCGATTCATGTTAATCTTTCATAGTATGAATATGCATGCTTAGTAAGCGCTTGAATCGTATTATGCCTAAATGGCCACATTAACCTAACTAATGAACCATTTCATGCTTAAATGGAGATCTAGCTCATGCTAAGTTAAATGACGTAAGTAGGCCGGCTTGGTAACCATAATGTGATAGACGAACACTGTGAGAATGTAAATGGCGTAATAGGCTAAATGTAACATGAAGCCAACGCCTGTCCATTTAGTGAATTATGCTTAGCTTTAGAATGGTATGTTTACGACTCCTAACTAACCTATATGAATGCAAATCACACCCCATGCTTCTTATTAAGTTTAGCCCGTATGAATGCTTACATGTATATATATATACATATGTGCTTGGATATGACCGTTGGTTGCAGCGCTGGGCTAACTGTTAGTTAATTGATCGGTAAAAGTTCAGCATCGGTAAGTTTATGTATCCCCTTTCAGTATATCATCATGATTAGGATGCTAGATTGTGAACTGAAACCGAGATGGTAGTTAGATGGCTTCAGGAAGAACTATGAGTGGTTCGAGGTCCTTATCGTACGGTGCTTGTGAGGAGGGAGCTTGGGTTGTGAATTAACCACAATCGTGTGGATTGCGAGGCCATGTGTGGCTCATTATATTGTTGAAATGATTATAAAGTGCTAAAATGTGATACATGTGAACGCCCTTTTCTCTCAATGTGCTACATGCCATTAAGTGAATAGTTTTCGAAATTCAGACATGTTTAAGAAGAATTTCTAAATGTATGTTTTCATGATTTCAAATGCTTTTAAGTACTTACCAAATGTCTTGTAGCTTATGAAAATGTTTGTAGCCTATAAGAAATCCTAAATCATCGAACTACTTAATTAGTGACTCGATTGAATAGTTAATAGATTTAGGGAGTTTAAAAGTAAGATAAAAGTGAGTTCGAAAATGATTTTGAGACATTGATTTGTTTATGACCCCTCTTTATGTTTAAAGGAATTTAAATGACTTAAAAAGGGGCCATTTCAAGGCTAATTATGAAATTTAGCTCACTTGAATGCTAATTGCTCACTTCAGTCTCCATTGGGTTTTCGAGTTGAGAGCTGGTAAATTTATTATGTTTTTAGGAAACGTTTACGTTGAAAGTTTACAAAGGAATCTTATTTGCCTTATAAACGAGTCAAGAACTTTAAGTTTTTGGAAAATAGCAAGTTTGGGAACGTTTTAAACCTTTAGCTTATTTATTCCCCCTTCTTGAGTTTTAAAAAGGGATTGAAAGGAGTTATGGAATGACAACTGAAGTTTTTAATACAAATCTAATTTGAGTTACGCGCTAACTAAGTGTTTAAGTTCTAAATGGGTTTCTTTTCATGAATTAGCAAGCTTAGTATGTCTATACAAAGCTTTTAAGTTAAAAACGAAGTCGTTTTACGAACCAGTAAACGTATTACGTTTATCAGAAGCTTTTAAAATTAAAAGTAAAGTCGCATCACGAGTGGCACGTTTATAAGAAGTTTTTAAGCTCAAAATGAAATGGGCTATAAGCATTTAGAAAGATTATGATCGTTTTGTTTAAAAAGCGAGTTTTCAACAAGTAAGCATTTGAAACAGAGAAATAAAATATGTCCTTAAAGACTAAAAATGTGCTGAAAAGTTGGCCAGAGGGCCGAAATTGGACGTAAAAGGGCGTAAGCTGTTTCCCCCTGAGATAAGTAAGTTAGGAACTGGACTCAAGATATGAGGTTTCTTGGTGTGAGCTGTTCTTGGAAACTGGACACAAGATACGAATTATCTTGGTGTGATCTGTTTCCCTCTAAAGAAAAGTTAGGAACTGGATTCAAGATACGAGGTATCTTGGTGTGAGCTGTTCCTGGGAACTGGACTCAAGATATGAATTATCTTGGTGTGAGCTGTTCCCCAGATAAGTTATGATGTGTGACGCGCAAGAAAACCTTGAGGGGAGCTGGACTCAGGATATGATTATCCTGGTGTAGGCTGTTGCCCCGTAGAGGACAGTATCGAGGTTAGAGTTGCTCTACTAGGATGCGTTTTGGCCAAAAGTTAAGTACGTATACCCCGGGGATAACGTAAGTTGTGAGTATAATCTCATTTAGCCAGTACAATAAGATCTTTTTATGCTATGAGTAAGTTTCTAATAAGTAAGAAAAGAAGTTGGCATTTCGCCATTTTAAGTATTTCAGAAAAGAAAGATTTATAAGGGCCATTACGAGGCCATATTCTTCCCATATCTTATGAATAAGCTCCTAAGTATGGTTTAAATGAAGTTTCAAATAACGTAACATTATATCCCAGTAATGTAGTGGGCTCTTAAGTTTTTCAATATGCATATCCCATGAAAGAATGTTTCTTGCCAAGTCTTCCTTGCTAATTTGGATGTTTTGAGCACTTTTAGCAAGAATTATAAGCTTCAAAGATGTTGGCGTGATTTATAAACCATTCTTAGAATATATGAGGAGTCACTGTGGTTTCGAAAGTATGTTTGGAAGCTTCATACTCAATCCTTGTTGCTTATTTGATTACATGCCTACTGTTTGTTAACGGGAAAGCTTGCCCTTTTTGGGCCTAGAAATGAGTTAAGGGGATTAGAATGAAGTTTTAAGGATGGTGATCTTTCCTTGAGTATTTTCATTGTCTAATATGATAGTAAAGTATGAATACGTGATATGTGATTAGTAAAGATGTTACTGCCTGCAACGGTTTTGCTTTTAAGGGGGTTGGGGGACACTCACTGAGTGTATGGTTGCTCATCCTACTACTCTTTCCCCTTTTCCCCAGGTTTTTTCTGCGACAGGTGAAAGTCAAGCCTCTTATGCGGAGTTGAAGTTT
Organism: Carnegiea gigantea; assembly: GCA_029747015.1. NCBI lineage: Eukaryota > Viridiplantae > Streptophyta > Magnoliopsida > Caryophyllales > Cactaceae > Carnegiea > Carnegiea gigantea. The sequence continues at coordinate 222,263 of JAKOGI010000554.1, read as the reverse complement.
GTCCTTGATTGAAAAAGAGTCATATGTTCCTACTTATGTTCTTAATGAAGCCATGTACAGTATTCTTAGTTTATAAACGTCTGTAAACAATTATACTAGTTCAGTAATGCATATGGTATAAAGGTCGCTCTGTATGACCGTATGAGCCAACCATCTAAATAGTTAGATGTCTTCTCTTTTAAAGTTAGTTATGTTTTGGGATGTAAACCCCAATACTTCGGTTGTGTAAACAGTTGAGTTATATCTTTTATTTATTCCTTATTAGTGAACTTCTCTGTTTGGTGTACTCCGAGCGGGTGGCTCATTGAGTTATGAACTCCGGTGTGCAGCCGTTGAGTTTCTTTTAATGTTTTGCGCTTCCGTTGATTACAGGGACTTATTGTAAGGCTTTTATCCTGGAAACGTTCAGTTTTTAAGGGAAACTCTGTCCGTTTCACCCCAGAAATTTGCGTAAGAAGTTAAGAAAACATAACGCTTCCAGCATAGGGGCTGGGGTGCTACAGAACGATAACTAGGCCTTAACTCTGTTTCACAAATGTCATTGTAAGTATGTGTAGTTAGTAAATAATCTTTACTCACATAATTGAGTAAGTAAAAATATGTGTAGCAGAAATTGAGCAATAATATGGTATATATAACTCGGGTATCTCAGTATAACTTCAAAACTGAATTGATGAAAGTAATTAAATTTGATATAAAGTAAATAAAAGTATAGATAAATGAAATTACAAAGGAAAAGGCCTTGATGGGGACAATTGAGATAGTGGTTGTGACCTTTTATAAAATAAGCTGCTGATACGAGTTTAAGGCTCGCTGATGCATAACTTGGTTTAAGATAGCAGTGAGTACACTAGATTGGCTTGATAAATACATTTAATGTATTCTGAATTGAGTAAGTAATAGAGGTTTGAGGCCGAAAGGGATGTATCTTGGTTCAAAGTAGCATAAACTACGATAATTTGGTCTGATAAATATGGTTTCTGAGTCATAACTCTCCCACTTCTCATATTTCATTCATAAATCCATTAGATATAGAATTCCACCCCAAATGAGTCATTGAATGCAATAGAAGCTACTAAGCTCACTAAGTTTGGTATTTTCTTTGTAAAATCCGTAATTGATTCAAAGCTCATAAACATGCTTCCAAATTGTATATTTGTTTTCTTCATTCTCATTAATCAAGCTAAAAGCTCTATGAATGTCCATGACTATTCATTTCCCCCTTTAAATAACCTTGCTTTGCTTGGCCCAAAATACATAAAATGAGTGCATGATCAATCTCACTTAATCTTTCTTATTGCTCTTTACATAATTACTCAAAATGCTTCTAAAAATCATCAAACTCCAAATACTCAACCAAAATTCATGAAATCTTATAGGAAACTCAAAAATAATATGGAAAATCTACAGTAAAATTTTCAGAATTTTCCTCCAAGTATACGCTGCATAGAAATTGTAATAACAGCCCAATTTGCACTAAAGCATGCCAGTTCACTTCAAAAATTCATAACTTTCACCCTAGACCTCAAATGGAGACCTAACATCCTAATATGAAAATATTAAGAAGTCCAAAAAAACTTTCATTTGCAACACATAAAATCATTCCCACAAGAGGATTTCCAAAATGGGGTTAAAACACAAGTGTGTCAGTTTTAGTCCCACTCTGTGCAGTTTTGGTAAAACGACCATAACTTTTTTCACAAACCTCGGCTTAAGGCGATTCAAAATCCATTTGAAAGCTAACACAAGGAACAATCCACCCACCAAAAATCATAATTTTTTCATAGGCCAATCATTACCAGTTTAATCCCGAATTCTGCCCAAATTTTCTGAAATTTTCAGCATTCACTGTTTTAGTTTTCTCTTCCTTTTTCAGATAAATCCTCATTTGAAATCATTCCAAATCACCAAACAATCATCATAAACATCAATAAAACTAAAGATTACAAAATCAAATATAAATCAATCCATAAACATGGTTTTAACTTAAACTTGCGTGAACATGATCATCCCTAAACCCTAGCATGAATCAAGCTCAACTTCACCGTGATCAACACCAAAATAACTCTTATTTCTTATCAAAATATCATGATCAATGATCACAAGCATCAAAACAAGAATTAAAACTAAAATAAAAATCAAATCAACAAGATCAAGATTAGGGTTTCCTCACTTTGATTACAAATAAGTGGAGATGGAGATGAGGTTTAATGGTTTTGATAATGGAGGATCGTAGCTAGAGGTACTAGGATGTTGAGGGGAGTCGGAAAACACTTGAGCTGGTCGGAAGAGCAGCCGAAAACAGCCCAAATAGTGGCTAGGCTGCTGCTGTGGGGGGGAGAGAGAGAGAGGAGAGAGAAAATGGATTTTTTTGAGTTGATTTGTGTTTGTTTTGACTAATCTAACTTGTGGCGGAAATTTTATCCTCAACAAAGCTTTTGTTAACCATGGTTAGCTTTAAATCATGGTAATTAGTTAGGTTAAAGAATGCAAACTTGTTGGGCTTCAAGTTGGATCAAAATAAGTTGGATTCAGGAATAAAACGCTTCGTAACGATAACATTTTTGCGTAATTCAAAATTAAATTTTTGTAATGTTATTAAAATAATAATAACAATAATAATAATAACAATAATAACAATAATAATAATAGTAATGATAATAATAATAATAATAATTTCTCAAACTATAATTATCGAGGCCTACTATCGATTCACTTGATATTTAATTACCCAGCAAAACTTGAATTAACAATCAATGAAACTTGAATTACAAATGGGACCTAAATGAAATATCTCCCAATCGGGATGAGTAAATACGATAAATGAAAGTGATAAATTTAAATGACATAAGGTAATTCGGTAAATATATAAATTGAGGGTAATTGAATTAATGAACATGATTTGGTTAAACAAATAATCATGAGTGATTAAATCTATAAACATAATAAATTAAATGAATAAACATGATTAATTAAATAAATACATATGATTTAAATAAATAAATATGGGTTAGGGCCGGGTTATTACAATCTTCCCCTCTTAAAGAGTTTCGTCCTCGAAACTTATGACACTTGCCAAATGCATGCAATGCCGGTTAAAAACAGATGGGTCATTGTTTCCCATTGCTTCCCTCTGAAGAGGTATAATTTGTCCAATGTACTCCGACAAAGGGTGTGTACGTATTGTATAACTGCTTAATCTCATATTTTAGTAGTAGATCCGGATACTTCTTATACAATAGTCGCAATGAACTCAATTACTATGATTCAAAATTGATATTCTCTTCGATAGAAAAGAACCTTGTTACTAGTGAGGAGGTGCTCACTACTGATTCATCACCTTGTCTACTAATGAAAATTGTTATATACCCTGATAAGTACTCTGATGCTATTAAGAGCTATAAAACACGTTATACACGTGTTCAAGTTCGACTGGTAGGTGCAGTCAACAAGTTACAGGATTTAACCTTTCTATGAATCATAAGGCCCCATGTAACTAGTCCCTAATTGTCCTTGGATAGTCGGTCTCTTACTATCTTAACTAGAAAAGCCTTTTAAAATACTTTATAACCCATCTGAGACTTTGCTTATTTCCTTATTTTGCCAGCACAACTCTTTTGTCAGCCTTGTATCACCTCAACATGTACTTAAATTTCCCCTCTTAATGCTTACTTGCGTTAGCTCTGACCTTGTACTCAATGTTTCTTCTGGCTCACTCCAATATAATTAAACAGTGCTTCAGATTATGCCCTTATCAAAATGTCCTCATCTGATATTCCTAATGCCTTACATGATCTCCCGTCATCAAACTACTCAAGGATCTGCTCCCGGTCGATAGTGGGAAATGAAATGACCATGGTTAGGATGAGAGTGATGAAATTCTTAGCCAAGCGAATGATTGCATACAAAAGAAAAAAAAAACAATGAGAATAGAAAAGATTTATAACAGAGGGATTAACATGGGGGGTTAGAATAAAGATAAACATAAGAGTGTCATGAATTTTGACATATAATACCACAAGAATCGTGGTTTATAAATATTGATTATAAAGGATCCAATACATAGTGATCCAAAAAGATAGATGGCCCAGTTACCTTTGAGTTTAGCTGATGATTAAAAAAAAAAAAAACAAGATGGCCAGCAACGGAGTTCCAACAGGGTGACTTTCTAGATACCATTGATAGGATAAATGCAATCGAGGGAGTGGCTAAACAAAATACAATAAATAGATAAATAGATTGGATAAACAAGGTACAATGGATAAATAAATAGCTTAAACAAGCAAGGTCTAATGAATAGATAAATGGATTGAATAGGCTGCAATGGAAACATACATTTGCTCATATAGAGCCAAGTCAAGTACGGCAATAAGATTAAATAAGGATTACTGAAGTTTACTTATGAGGATATAAGATATAGGTGTGAGAATTGCAAGTGCCATAAATAGATTAATAGATTGAACCAGTAAAATGCAATGGATAGATCAGTAGATTGAACGAGCAAAGTACCAATGGATAAGTAAATAGACTGAATAAGTGACATTAGAAACGTGCCTTTGCTCATATGAAACCAATTCAAGTCCAGTAATAAGATTGAACAGAAAAGCTAGAGTTTACTTATGAGCATGTAAGATATATGTGTGGGAGTTGAAGTTCAAAATAAGGAGAGTAAGATGATTATGACAATCGCAATCACCCACACTAATGAGAGTTTAATTACATTATAAATTCAGAACAAGTTATACGAGTGTATTATTATGAATAAATAAGATGTGAGGTAGATGTGGCAATCATCTCTCAAAGAAATAAACTACAACTCAAGATCATGAAATAGAGATGGTGAAGGTCGAGAGCACAGGAATGTTGACAACCATATAAGGTTGAACAAAAAAATGTATTGCATATTTAACAATGTGTTTGCAAAGACATGGAAGATCACGCAAATAGGAAATATCGGGTTGAAAAGCAAGGGAGATTAAACAACATTGGATAGTATCAAGTTTTGAAGATAAGACAAGCAAACAATTTCAAGAATTACTATAGGATAGCATTCTTGTAAAAGATAAACTGTGGTTGCATCATTTAGGTGTGATATCCAGACCTCAAATCATTTCTAGAAAAGACTTCTGTCGTTTGTAAATAATCCCATAAATCATTTATTCAAGGTATAGGGCACTTATTTTTGATAGCGATCATGTTCAACTTTCTGGACGCAATATACAACCATAAGGTTTGGTCTTTCTTTATATAAACTTGAGGTTCCGCACGGGGACACGCTTGGTCAAACAAATCCCTTATGATTCATTCACTGAATCTTTAATTCTTTGGACTCTGTTGGGGGTCATATGATAGGGGTGTTGAAAATGGATTGAGCACCTTCAACTAGGTTGATCTGAAAATCAATGTTTCTTGGGGAAAACAGTCCTGAAAGTCCTCATATGAGACATCTCCAAATCCACCGACTGTAAATATGGATATGGATACACCGAGTGTGGTTGACAAATCACTAATATTCAATGCATTACTGATATGATAATTCACTTGCTTGCACAATGTAATTGGGGGGATAAATAAGGCTTTTCTTCCCTCGGCCCATAGAAACGCACCTTTAGCCAATCCTCATCTCTCAAGCTAATCTTAAGATCCTTACTAATCATCTTAGTCCTGTAAGTACACAGTTAGTTCACCCCCATAATGATATCAGATCTACCAATCAAACTGGATTGAATGTCCAGTGAATATGGTTCCAGCAATACTATTAGAGGCATGTGCATAAAAGATAAACATGCAGCTGCCTAGTGGTCTCAGTAAATTGAAATTACAGGGGGTAATCTAAAATGTAAAGAGATGTAACCACAACATGAACTTTTGTAAAGATATTTCTTTATTGGATAGAAAGACCGACATGTAAGCTGAATGAATGAAAGGACGAAGAATCGTAATGAAAGAGGCAAGGCATACAAATGACCTGCATGTACAAGACATACAGTTTATTCATGATGGTCATGATAGAAAAGTAAATGATCGATGTTATGAAATTGAGAGGGAGTATTAAGCAATGAAGGTGAAGAAATGTAACAGGTTACCAAAGCGGCTTTTGAAAAGTCATACGGTATCTGTATGCGCGTAAAATGATGAAGAGAAGGGTCAACACTATCAGAAGGGAAATTTTATTCATCTGGTGTTTAAAAGGACAATATGTCAAGATGAAGGAATCAATCTTATGGCTGAATATGATGACATCCATCAATAATACATTTTGCAGTAAATGAAAGTTTTCGGTAAGCATATAAACTTCAAAACTGCTGGCCGATAGAAATAGCACAAATCGTTGTTTATCATTAACAAGATAGGCTATACTAGAAAAGAAAGCATTACCAAAATAACTTGAGTAACAACATGTAGTCACGACCATGGAGTAGACGTTACGGTGCTGTAGAAACACGAAAAATATGGATACATTTAATTGTTGATAGGGCACTCAATAACTGGGTCTGAAGCATCCAAAGGCTTTGCAAGCAATAAATAAATAGTACCCAAATAGAAGCAAGGAGTTCAAGTAGGTGACAGTAAAAATATGAACATAGTGATGACTGAGCTGCAAGTAGAACGAGTCAAATATGCTTAGGAAGAACTGCAAATCACACAGTAATGCACACGGGGGGTCATTATAGGCTCCATTATAGAAATAAAGAATTAAACGACTGTGATTGTCAAAGTTTGAATCGCCTATAAGAAAGGTTGCTTAGATGTGTTTAAAAAACTTCCCACAGACGACACATGAAATTTTCCATAGACACTCCATTACAACTTAAGAGAGTGTTAGCAGCAAGGAAATGATGCCTCTGAACAATTCAAGGTAATTAGCGCAGAAATAAGTCAATTACAGGAAGTCTTAGTGTCAAAACCAGATAATTCCTATATATGGCAGCTTAATCTTACTTGTCCCACACATATAATGCCAAGGAGCACACCATAAGCTACTAATTGTTGTCACCAAATATAAGCACTCATTATAGTGTTCTTCTCATAGTAGTTCACCTCAAAGATATTGCCCCACTTGGCATTTCCTCACTTAGAGATTTACATCCGACCTGACATTGTATAAATCTCTTAAGAAGTTGCAAATAGCATCCCCACACTGGGTTTCAACCATCACTGTACTCAAGAGTAGGTATATTAACACACCTCAATAAGACTCTCAAATTCTGGGCAAAGCGTACAAAGTTCCACCTAAAAACTGATTAAAACCTGGGCTTAAAGCCTTACAATAGATACCTGAAATAGAGAAAAATACTTCAATAGCTCAACGGCCACACGCCGGAGTTCATAACTCAACGGGTCACACACCCGGAGTGCACGATTATAAAAATTTAAACAAATAAAAGAAATGAAAGATACAACACAACTCCCAGATAAATGAGAGCATGCCTCACTAACAAGTGACCTAAATGGTTTCACAGTCTACTTTACTAGTGCTTCAATCTCATGATATTACCAAATGATTATGTCACCCAAATGAAAATGGTTTCTCCATATATGCCCATACATATGAACTCATAAGAAATAGCTTATTTAATGGATCCAACATAACTCATACACACCTTAATAGCTAACTCATAAACACTTGATAGCTCACAGTGGCCCTTGCAACCTTAGCTCTGATACTAAATTTGTAATGCCCCCAAAATGCTAATGACATGATTTACGAAAATCAGTAGCAGAAGACTCAATAATAGAAGGCGCTACTGCCGTCCTGATAAGGATAAGGATCATTGAAACTATTTAATCTTGCAACTCCCGTTCACAATCACAAAATCTATTAACTAAAATACTTCAAGACCAAAGTCGATAATAGTTCAATTTCAACACCATCAACTTAATCATACCACGTGTTACCTTGCACTCCACACTACACAAGTATATTGAATATAGACCCAACTTGACCCTGAGGTCAATTTCAACATTTATGCTATGTTGAATCCATTGTGAGCAAATGTTGACTTCCAAAAGGGCTTGCTAAATGGAGAAACATGTGATACGTCATCACCTAAAATGGAAAACATGAAAACAATTCAAAAATGTGAGCAAAAGCGCAGTACATGCATTCCTGTATTGTAAAATGAGCATAGAAATACTGTTGATGGGTACCCACTTTTGCAATTCATTTAGTTCGTAATAACAATCCAAATGAGAGAGCAATATGAAACTGAATTGCTCATTATTATCTGGATGTGAACCCCTGGCAATGATATGATCTATACATAGGTGTCCATCTGCCAATCCGATCAAGAGTTGGCCTGAAGCCACGCGGGTAAATGATGGGTTGACGCCCTATAGATGATAGCTGACGGGGTCACAAGATAAATGATAAATCACTGTATAAACTGATTCATTGATAAAATCACTAAGAGTTGTAACTTGATAAACACGTTCTGCTTTCTGAAGATACAGGCAATGGACGTACCTTGAGTCTTTAAAAATGTCATTTGACTTGATACAAGTTAGCTGTTTCATAAATGTCATCTGACTTGATAAATATATTCTGACTTAATAACACTTATGCATAATGGGGAACGATAAATAGGCTTCAACTCTATTTCATAAATGTCATCGTAAGTATATGTACTCAGTAAATAATCTTTACTCACATAATTGAGTAAGTGCACGTATGTGTAGCAGAAATTGAGTAATTATATGGTATATATAACTTGGGTATCTCAATATAACTTCAAAACTGAATTGATAAAAGTAATTAAATTTGATATAAAGTAAATGAAAGTAGAGATAAATGAGATTACAAAGGAAAAGGCCTTGATGGTGACAATTGAGAAAGTGGTTGTGACCTTTTATGAAATAAGTTGCTGATACGAATTTAAGGCTCGCTAATGTATAGCTTAGTTCAAAATAACAGTGAGTACACTAGATTGGCTTGATAAATACATTTGATATATTCTGAATTGAGTAAGTAATAGAGGTTAGAGGCCAAGAGGGATATATCTTGGTTCAAAATAGCATAAACTGCAACAACTTAGTCTGATAAATATGGTTTCTGAGTCACAACTCTCCCCACTTCTCATATTTCATTCATAAACCCATTAAATATAGAATTCCACCACAAATGAGTCATTGAACTCAATAGAAGCTATTAAGCTCACTAAGCTTAGTATTTTCTTTGTAAAATCCATAATTAATTCAAAGCTTATAAACAAGCTTCCAAATTGTATATTTGTCTTCTTCTTTCTCATTAATCAAGCTAAAAGCTCCATGAAAGTCTATGAATATTCATTTCCCCCCTTAAATAACCTTGCTTTGCTTGGCCTAAAATGCACAAAATGAGTGCATGATCAATCTCACTTAATCTTTCTTATTGCTCTTTACACAATTACTCAAAATGCTTCTAAAAATCATCAAACTCAAAATACTCAACCAAAATTCATGAAATCTTATGGAAAATTCAAAAATAATATGAAAAATCTACACTAAAGTTTTCAGAATTTTCCTCTAAGTATACGCTACATAGAAATTGTAATAACAATTCAATTTCCACCAAAGCAGGTCAGTTCATTTCAAAAATTCATAACGTTCATCCTAGACCTCAAATGGAGACCTAACACCACAATATGAAAATATTAAGAAGTTCCAAAAAACTTTTATTTACAATACAAAACATGATTCCCACAATAGGGTTCTCAAAATGGGGCTAAAACATAAGTGTGTCAGTTTTAGTCCCATTCTGTGCAGTTTTGGTAAAATGACCATAACTTTTTCCATAGACCTCAGATTAAGGCGATTCAAAAGCCCTTTGAAAGCTAACACACTGAACTATCCAACACTAAAAATCATAATTTTTCTATAGGCCGATCATTACCAGTTTAATCCCGAAGTCTGCCTTGTTTTTCTAAAATTTCCAGCATTCACTATTTTAGTTTTCTCTTCCTTTTTCACATAAATCCTCATTTGAAATCATTCCAAATCACCAAAAATATCATCATAAACATCAATAAAACTAAAGATTATAAAATCAAATACAAATCAATCCATAAACATGGTTTTAACTTAAGCTTGCATGAACATGATCATCCCTAAACCCTAGCATGAATCATGCTCAACTTCACCATGATCAACACCAAAATAACTCTTATTTCTTATTAAAATATCATGATCAATAATCACAAGCATCAAAACAAGAATCAAAACTAAAACAAATATCAAAATTAACAAGATCAAGATTAGGGTTTACTCACTTTGATTGCAAATAAGTAGAGATGGAGATGAGGTTTAATGGTTTGGATGATGGAGGATGGCCGCTAGAAGTACTAGGATGTTGAAGGGAGTCGAAAAACACTCGAGCTGGCCGAAAAAGTGGCCGAAAACAGCCCAAATAGTGGTTGGGCTGCTGCTGTGAGGGGGAGAGAGAGAGGAGAGAGAAAATGGAGTTTTTTGGGTTGATTTGTGTTTGTTTTGACCAATCTAACTTGTGGCTGAAATTTTATCTTCAACAAAGCTTTTGTTAACCATGGTTGGCTTTAAATCATGGTAATTAGTTAGGTTAAAGAATGCAAACTTGTTGGGCTTCAAGTTGGGTCGAAATAAGTTGGGTTCGAGAATAAAACGTTTCGTAACGATAACGTTTTTGCATAACTCAAAATTAAATTTTTGTAATTTTATCAAAATAATAATAACAATAATAATAATAACAATGACAACAATAACAATAATAATGATAATAATAATAATAATTTCTCAAACCATAATTATCGAGGCCTACTATCGATTCACCCAATATTTAATTAACCAACAAAACTTGAATTAACAATCAATGAAACTTGAATTGCAAATGGGACCCAAATGAAATATCTCTCAATTGGGATGAGTAAATACGATAAATGAAAGCGACAAATTTAAATGACATAAGGTAATTCGGTAAATATATAAATTGAGGGTAATTGAATTAATGAACATGATTTGGTTAAACAAATAACCATGAGTGATTAAATCCATAAATATGATAAATTAAATGAATAAACATGATTAATTAAATAAATACATATGGTTTAAATAAATAAATATGGGTTAGGGTCGGGTTGTTATGAGAGTGAAGGGACATTGAGAGCTTGAATTAAGCTTTTGCGGTAGCATCAACCAACAACATATGGCCAGCACCTCAAAGAAGGACAAGTTGGCTTCTTGAGGGAGGTAGTAGGAGTGAGGTATGAACCGCTATTGATGGTGATTAATGAATGTAGCAGGCATGGGCAGGTTATGATAAGCAAGTGCTTAAGCATATCACCACTTGAAAGGAATCTTGGTGGAGGATTTTACTTAGCTGGAAATTGAGATGATCTAGTAGCAAAACGTGCAAGTGTAGTTTTTTCATGGGCTGTAGTTTATGAGAGCTATTGGTCAAGAGGGGATGAAGGGGTGAATTTGTTTTGTAGAATTATTTGTTGGGATCATTTTAGATAATACTATAGAATAGCTGTTTTGTACTATTTTGTTACTCTTTTGCCATTGTTGGCTTAATAATAATCTAAAAAAATAGAAGGTATGTAGATATATGCCAGGCACTTCCCTGACCTTAAGTTGACAACATTAGTTATATGGCTCCTGAATAGATAACACTGCCTATGAAAAGAAAAATTGTTGTTATGATTTATTGAAATGATTTTCCTTCCTATTATTCTTGAATATAAACTATAGAATAATATGAAAATCTATAGAGCATCAACCTTGCATATTTTTTATTGTTTTCCTTTTGCTGGTTAGTTCTGATATGTGATTAACACTTTATTGATCACTAATGTTTTTGATAAACCGTTTTGCTTTAGGAAGGAGGAAAGTAGTGCAGCACAGCCAAAATGCTCATGCATTATAGTTAGAGGTGAGATCTAAGGTGGAGAGATGCCTTGCTTATTTGAACGAGAAAAGAGAACATGACCCTTATAGAAGTCTAATGTCTCAAGTGCTATACTTGTCTATTCTCACCAATACATCAAAAATTCCAACTTCTAAGCTTTAGCTTCTTGGCCTTTTAGCAGATGAGCATCCTCTTCTTCAAAGGATATATGGGGCTTATCAAGGTATTTTGGTGAATTTTTCTAACTTAATTACAAGCCACATAAGCTCAATTAAATGTTAGCATTTTTATAGTCTATTTGCTAGCTAGTAAAGTGACTAATCGATTTACTAGCTAATGAAATGGCTAGTGTTCAAGTTACATTTTGATCATGACAAATACAATGCAAAATTCGATACTTTTGAATTTAAGGGGGAGGGGATTTACTTCAAGGTTTTTAGTTGCTTGGTTTTGAAATCAGTATTGAACAACAAAATGTTGTTGAGTAATTGCAATGTTTTATTTTTGGGAAAACATAAGATTATATTCTAGGTCTCCCAATTCTCTTAAAGCCTTTAATTATCAAAATTATCAACAATAAGTGTGAAGAGAAAACCACGATCAGGTATAGAACACCACGTAACTAGATGGGGTCAAGAATTCCCAATTTACTATCCATTTGTCCATGCGACTTCCTTCACAATAGCTATGGTTGATGAGGAATTTTGTACACATTTGCATAAAAATCTTTACATCCTGGATAAGTGTGTGGATCTACCCCGAATCCTCCATGTAGTATTTTAGTGACTCGATTAATTACTATATTATCACCTTTAATGTGTATATTCCTAAATCCACTAATTATAGTTGCTACCAAAATTGAAATTTCACTTAGATTAAGAGATCCTACTTGAATGAACTAGTCTTGCCCATTTCTAATAACAAATTCACAGGATGCTATGATGTCGTTCTTAGGAGCCATCAAAGATAGGCTTAGCAAATCCCCTTAGCAGTTTCTTCCATCTTGTTTCACCTTAGGATTGAATATGAGCTTCTTCGTTGGAGCCTAAGGAACTTGTACCACCATTTAAGGATTCCCTCTAAACCCCTAACATAGGAGAGGTGTATCACACTTCAAGAGCCTCTGACACTCATGTTAGGAGAATTCAAGGAGAGAATTAGAATTGCAAGTTCTAGGTTACTTGTGTCTTACCTACTTCATCGGCTTTCCTTGATTGATTTATACAGGGGTCATTAGGTAGTCTTCCTTGAGGAATTTAATAAGGACTCTATATCTTTAGAGATAGATTTTTATATTCCTAGTTATGTTCAACCTCAAAGATCTTTACTGTAGCAATCATCCTTAGGAAATCTTTGCTAGATCCCTTACATCTTATAAAAATCATAAGCAGTTATTTGGTTTCCAAGGCATTCTGAATTATGTTTAGGTGAAGCTTATTCATAGGCCTTCGCCCAATACTCAACCATTGTATTTTATCTAATCCAGTTCATTCTATCCTTCTGGACTTGTATTGGGCTTTATCCTAATGGTAGTGGATATTTATCTATCTAAATCGTTTTCCCCAAAAGGTATATAAGACTTTACTTTTACAAGCTTATTTCTTTAGCAATACCTTAAGGGCTTCCTCAAGTTTATTTACAAGCTTGGTTAATCTATCTCTTTCCTGAAAAGACTTAGCTGAATTATTTTTAGTAAATTTCATCCAATTTCCAAGAAAATCTTCCTGGTTGGATTTCAAACCTTTACTTGGAAATTGAAATTTTGGCCAATTTTATTTCCCCTTCCTGAAGAAAATTTTTGGCTTCAACCCACGATGGCTCAAGCCTACCTTATCTGAGTGTCTTTTTGCCTTCTGTTCATATCCCTATAATGATGATTAGTACAACTTCATGAGATTCCTTAATTAGAAAGGTGCCTCTTAGGGGTTTTTTCTCCCTCCAATCTAATGACACTCATTATCCTAATTTCCTCTATCAATTCATCTTTTCAGGGTTTAACTTTAAGAAATTTTCAAATCCCTTTAAACTTCTCAAATTCTTATATCCCTCTTCCTATCTTGTTCACTTCATAAAACACCTTCCAGCCTCTTTGCATTCTTCAAACCAGTTCTCGTAAGCAATGCCTTATAACAATAGAGATTGAAGGTTCACATATACCCTCTAAGGTATCCTTCCTATCCGTCCCAATTCTTATAGGATGATGTTGACTAATAGTGCTTCTTAGGATAATATAGAAGAAATTATACTAAACGAGAGAGAAGGAGAAGTGCAGGTCACTGATTCTAGGTTAACATCCTCAATAATATGTACCTTTTTGGCTTTGCCAGAGGGCGTGAACTTTATGACCACCTAAGGGTCAGCATTGAAGGTGACTAGTCCTACATTATAGCCTACTATGCCCAGGTAATGCCTGTCAACTCTCCCTCTCTTATAAGGGGAGATTTTGATTATATAATGCAACATTTGGGAAGATGTCCCATTATGATCGCAGAAGAAAGGGCTAGGGGTCTCTTTGGGATAAATTATGCTTACGTCTATGAGGTGCCCTTTGTGGTTCTTAGGGTTTTTATTGATATTCAAATTGCTCCTCCCAGATATCTTTCTCTGGATCCCCGTCCATATCTTCTTGCCCTTAATCCTTCTTGAGTTACCTCTCTAGGGTTGCCTGTAGTAGTCTTGAAATTTCTTTTAGTTAGAAAAATAGAAATTTATGTGAATTAATTGAGAGGATGACATTCCTACTTTCTTGAATTATATGTTAATAAGAAATTCTTTGTATCCTAAATTAAGTGCATGGACATTGATGCATACCAAACTCTAAGTTAACTCTTGGCTACAACTCATCCACACCAAAGTCTGCGCCACATTTCCTTGGGTAAGATGGTCACTACTCTTGCATTTCAGTCGGCTTGGAATTGGCTTCTCACTATCCAAACAATGTCCAATTAGAGGGATCTATGCTTTGTTGGGAAGCCTAGAGAGTTCGCTTTAGGATGATAGAATAAATTTCCAAATTAGGTTGCATGTTAATTCCCAAAAGTGATGAAAATCCCAACGTACACAGTGTAGGTTTTCATCAGGAAACTTGTTGAATTTGGGTCAGGCTAAAATGCTACCTAACGAAGCCTAAACAAAATGGGCCTAAGTTTTTCTAAATCCCTAAGATGTCTATTTCAGCTCCATGAGCTAAAATTTGGCATTGGTTTTCAATATTAAGAGAAATGACCCAAATATATAGAGTGTGCACAAAATTCAAATTTTGGAGCAATATGGAATTTGACCTTAATTGAGGATGGTACAACTATTATCTTTGAGATTAATTAGCATAGGATGATTCTACGCATATGAAGGAAGATTTTTCAAGTGGCGGGGCCCCCTATTAGAGATGTAGAGCCTTCTAGAAGCCTTCTAGAAAGAGGAGGAAGAGTCCTGAAAAAATATAGCTCACCTTGGTTGTAATTAACTTTTTAATTTGAATTATTTTCCTAAGATAATTTATGATCCCCTTATTGGTGCACTTTACCCATTATTGTAATAGCTATTCCTTCCCATTTTGGGTATCTATAGACCCTAATACCTCCATGTAAACTTAATTTGAGTTGAATTATAAATGGAAAGGCAAAAAGCCATTTTCTCTCACTAAAATCTCTACGTCTCTATATCTTTAGTCAAGAGTGGTGAGTAGAGTCTTTCCTTTAGGATTCTTCTTTGATGGCTAAGAGTCTTTAGAAGAGGAATTTGGTGAAAAGTAAATAAACTATCATTAGTGTCTTACATTGGGTATAAGCATCACAATCTTATCGATTGAGTGAGATTCGACCTAAGAGAACCATTACACATCAAGTTGGTATAAGAACTAGAGATTCTTTTAGGTGGTTATTGAGTTAAGACCTTCATTGATTCAAACATCTCACTACCTTTTCAACTTCACCCCAAAAATCCACACTTTAACTCTTCAAAATTTTCCTTCATTTACCTGCCTCCATCAACCCTCATGAGTCCACAAAGAACCCTAATTATAACCCAACACAATTTTAACCTAAACAATTCCTAAAACTTCACAAAAAGCCTTCATAAAAGGTACACTAAAAAATACCCAGGCAGAGATTTGACACGGCCTACCTATACTGCTTGGCACAATCGTGCCACCTTTACTGCGCTCCTATTTTGTTGTAGAGATTTGGCACGCTCATCCCTTGCAGCAGAGCATGAATATGCGCCCTTATTTTTCACTATTTTCTTATCTGTGCCAGCTCTGGCATGTCTATTCTTCTACTATTTCCATCCTTTTTCCCTCTTTTCACCTTACAATTACTACCATGGTCAGTGAGGGAGATGCTTCTCATTCTAAGAGCATTCCTCCTAAGCAAGCATATGAGATAGGTATGTCCATTGTAGAGCTTCAAGAGAAAATGAGGAAGCTCATTCAAGAGGTTGAACAAGTGAGGGGATGCACACAACAGAACCCTTACTAACGAGGCTATGACGTTAGTGCTATTAACGTTACATACTCTTCCTCTCATCAAGACTTTGATGAAGAAGAAGGAGACCCTAAGAAGAAGGCATCCAACGGACGACCTTAGAGACCTCAAAGTTGAGACTTCGGAATGTTATGGCAATCTTAACCCAAAGAATTATCCCAATTGGGTTCAAACCATTAAAAGGATCTTCAAACTTAAAGGGTATAATGATAAAAAGTCCTTCAAATTGATCATTCTTAAATTAAAGGGGTATGCTTTACTATGATATGAGTACCTAAAGAAGAGTAGGGCTAGAGAAGCCAAATCCAAAATCAAAACTTAGTCCAAACTCAAGAATCATATAGACGAGAGATTTCTACCCCTTCTTACAAACAAGACATCTGCCTCAAGATCACCTCTCTCAAGTAAGAGAATCTAAAGGTAGAAGAGTACATTAGGTAGTTTGATAAACTCCAAATGATGATTGGCTTGGATGAAGACCCCAACTTAAGATTACTAGGGTCATCAAGGGTTTATCTCTTATCATTGCTAACAAGATGGGTTACTTATCATTTGATGATGAGTGTCATCTAGCTATCAAAGTTGAGAAGCAACTTAAAGGTCGAAAACCCTTTTAAATCACTTCCTCTATTCTCCCTTAAAGTACCCCCAGGGGTTACTCCTCCCACAACAAAGTTAACCCTACCTATACTCCTGTTAAAGCCCTTGATCAGAATAAAGGGATTTCTAGTGAACCACTAAAGAGATTGGAGGGTAAAAGTGTTTTAAATGCCATGGTTATGCATACTTCCAAGCAGAATGTCCCAACTGAAGAACTCTCATGATTAGAGAAGCAGAAGAAATCTAAGCTATTGAGGAAGCAACAAGTAAAGGGGAAGTCAAGGATGAGGACCAAACTGTGATCACTCTGGATGTAGGTGAACTCTAGGTAATTCAAAGATCACTCCATACCTAAGAGTCTACTTGTGAACCAAGCCAAAGGGAGCAAATCTATCATATCGATGCCTCCGATGCACTATCGGAGTTAAAGTGTGTGGGTTTATTATCGATGGAGGAAACTGCATCAATGTAGCTTCCACAACACTTATTGATAAGCTTCAATCACCCACCAAGGTCCATGCCGCCCCTTATTCTCTCCAATGGCTCAAGCAAGGAAGTAAGGCAACCATTTCCAAGCAAGCTCTTATTGCATTTTCTGTTGGTCTATATTGTGGTGAAATACTGTGTGATGTCCTTCCTATGGATGCATGTCTTGTTACTTGGTAGCCTTTGGTTGTTTGATAATCATGTGATTCATGATGGGCATGCCAATGTATATGCATCCAAACACAAGGTTCATAACCTTACTTTGACGCCACTACCTCAACCTAAACCCCTCAAATCAGAACCGGGTAAGAGAAGTGAGAAAAGCCTATTTATGAGTGAAATACAGGTGGAGAAGGCCATTAGTAAGAGCCCTTATTTACATTACTTATGGTGGAATCAAACACATGTGAGGGAGTGAAACCCATGCATCCTCTAGCTTAATCACTCTTAAGAGAGTTTTTAGATGTGTTTCTTAATGCATTATCCCTAAGGGTCCCTCTTTTGGGAGGAATTAAGCACCAAATTTGTCTCCTACTGGATGTTTCTTTTCCAAACAAGCTGACCTATCGTTGTAAACTTAGTGACTCAAAAGAGCTACAAAGATAAGTCCAAGAATTGCTATACCATAGGGACATTATTAGAGAGACTTGAGTCCTTGTTCTGACGCCTCTCTATTAGTACCCAAGAAAGGTGGGACTTGGCATCTGTGTGTTGACTCTAGGGTCATAAATAACATCACCATCAACTACCCATTTCATATTCCTCGATTGGTTGATATGCTTGATGAGTTTCCTAGTTCTATGGTCTTTTCTAAAATTGATCTTTGGAGTGGCTATCACCAAATCAAGATAAAATAAGGAGATGGATGAAATATCGATTTTAAGAGTAAGTATGGGTGACACGTCCGCAAGCGCATGGATGTCATAGTATAGATTAAAAGATCATCCTCAAAGACCAAAGTAATCTATCGGGTCCTTTCTATAAGAAATTGCTAAGCAGTTACTTAATCGTGAATTTTGATTTGACAACTTCTAATTAACTGATTCCAAATTCAATCAAGGAAAAACGCCAAGGGATTTATTTAGTTAAGAAAAGTGTTGGATCAATATGACTAACATGCGCTTTTCTCTAATTGGAGAATTTCGAGGAATTGCAATCGATCTAGAATTTAGTCTATTCTTTCGAAATCGACCAAATTGCCTAAACTAAACAAAAGTTGTTTTTTCAAACTAATTTGTCTTAATCTAAGTTCAGTATTTTTGATTACTCTCTCATCCTCCCAACATGTAAATCTTGAATTTGAGACATCATTATATTAGGTCTTATCAAGCAGTCTAACAATCGAATTTCACCTTTTAGTTCTTCATTCAATTATCTCAAGGGTGCAAGCAAATTTGGCCAAGTCCACTCACAATATGATAATCACTTGATAAAACGAAACCAAACCAACATGAAAAGAAGGCACAATTCTATTGAATATAAAATGACCCAACTACAGTTCCATTAACAAACAAATTACTAGACAAGATAAGATACTCATGATTAAAAATTAAACAATTAACCAAATAATTCAACAAGATCTGAGTGGGAAGGACTTGGCAATGATAGCCTTCAACAAAGTCTTCAAACCGGTAGCAAAATTAAGTTCCTCACTCAAGATTTCTCACTGGCATAAAAATCAAACTAAAATCCTAACTACCAAAGTAAAATTTTAGAGAATAGAAATGGCTATCTCTGTGCCTTCTTCTTCTTCTGTTGCTGAGGGATGCATTTTAAATAAGAACTCGAGCATTCTCAGCCACATAGTCAAAGGGAGATGAAGAGGCCACAGTTACCAGCTTACCATGGTCTATGGCAGACACCACGGTTTGACCGTGGTCATGGCTAGAACCAAATTCTCTGCTCTTCTCTTGCTACACAGGCACAACATCTCAAGGGCATCCATGGGGGGTCAATATGTACTCAAATGAGGGTAAAATGCTAGGTTAAAAGGACCCAAATTCTTGTAAATATCATCAAACAACCATACCCAAGCATAAAACGAAAATAGGAGCATAAATGGCAACTTAAAGCACATAATTCTCCTAAAAATGTTATAAAATGGCCTAAAATTATATATACATTAAGCACTTATCAAACTCCCCCATGCTTGAACTGTTGCTTATCCCTAAGCAACGCTAAGGCCACAAATTATTCGAAACCTTCTCAGGATAAACATTGGTAGCATCTTAATGGCAAGGCCGATCCAAAGGTAGCCCAAAAAGGTGCAAAAATCATTTAGCAAACAGACTAGGGAATGAAATTTTCGAAAGCCACTTGATATACCACAATATCAAATTCGAATCAATTCCCCCAAATCATCAAACACAATCATTTAAGATATGAAACAAATGGAGCTAGCAATGCCGGTAGAGCCTCACTATAGTCATTGGGCACTCATCATTCATGTGTTTGAAAATATATGAAGGTTCCCTGAATTCTCATTCCATAGACTCCAATCTACCATAAGCTTGACAAGACTCTCTAATTCACCATCATTAAAATGCAAACACACTAGACAATCATGAGGACTTTCATAAAGTTGTAACGGGGCCATGGGTAAAGGTAAGAGGGGAATAAATGTTTTGGAAATGTGGAGCTCGAAGCCATAGATTAAGAGCTAAACCTTTCCAATGCATCATATGCGACACTCCTAAATTAACCATGTTTCATTGTTTATAATCTCCTTAATAAATTCCTCAATTATAACTAATAAACCCAATGATTGGGGTGTTACTGCCGTCTAAAGGACAAGGCTTGAAATAAGCGTACTAAAAATAACACAGTTAAGCATAACCTTAACTATACACATTCACTCATAATCAACCATTTACAATTAGGTGTTAACCAATGCAAGGTTCATAAACCATAGTAAAATAATTCACCATAATCTACATCTCCATCCACTCAAGAATTTAAAATACAGCTTTAAAGTATGCATATACTGCATCACTGCTGATCCATCTAGATTTCCTTACTTAACTTACTCTGTTCAGCTGGTTTGCTAGCATGAGGGCGATTCCCTGAGCATTTGCCTAAAACAAAACATAAAAACATTTTGAACTGTGAGTCGAAGCTCAATCCATGCATTCCTGTATTGTTAAATGATCTCTGAATAAATTGTTTGGGCGGCCGCTTTGCAATTTAATTTAAGTTAAAACAGGGAATGAGATGAATATAAAACTACATGGCTAGTTATTATCTGATAGTGAATCCCTTGATACTGTTACGATCTATGGATAGGTGTACACCTGTCAAGCCGATCGTGGGACCTGACCTAATGTCGTGTGGGTAACTTAAGGGAAATGCCCTGTAACTGATAACTGATGGGGTCACTAATTATGTGATAAATTACTTATTAAATTAATTCATTGATGTACTTATCAAAACATTACAATTTCGATAAATACATGCTGATTTTTAAAGATTCAGGTAATGAACGTACCTGAAGTCTTTAAAATGATATTTCACTTGATAATATGTATGCATAATGAAAAATGATAGACTAGGCCCCGATTCTGCTAAAGAAATGTAATTATAAGTAAATGTAGTTAGTAAACCATATTCACTGACACAGTTTATAACTTAAATGGAAATTGATTAATTAAAAAGACTTCTACAATTCCAATAATTCAATATATGACAAGTTAAACCAAAATGATCTATATAAGAAATTAGTTAGGGTTATTGAACTTGAAATTCAACAAATTGAAACAAAATAGATCAAATCAAAATGATTGAGCTGATAATGAAAAGATTTTAATTGATATAAATGAAATATGGGTTTCTGATATTTCTGAAATGGATGATACAAGGTGTAATGCTTCTGAAATAGATAATAGAATGTGTAATGATTCCAAATGGATAATAGAAGGTTTAACACCATGAGGGGTGTTGTGAGATTCATAAAGGTTCAAATAACCTCAGTTTGATCTGTTAAGCACTGATTTCTTTCTTCACATAATACCGTCTGATGGTCTATTTTAGAAAATCTGTATCTTTCGCTCCCGGCCTCCAATTAAGATATAAAACCCCAATATGAAAAGCTCATAATGTCTAATAAAACTTTCATTTAGGACACAAAGTATGATTCACATAGTAAAGTCTCTAAAATTGGGGTAGAACATAGACGTGAACAATTTTGGTCCAATATGCGCAGTCATAGCAAAATGACCATAATTTTTTCCACAGAACTTGGATTAAGGTGATTTAATAGGCATTTGAAAGATAACTCCTTGATCTATCCACACACTGAAAAGTACAATTTTCAATGAGCCAATCAATACCAATTTTTTCCGTAAGGTTCCTTGTTCCAGTTTGTTCCCAGTTTTGATGAATTTTGCACAGTTTCCGTAAATTGATCATAACTTTGGCCACACAACTCAGAATTAAGTAATTCCAAATCCCATTGAAAGCTAACGCATTGTGCTATCAATTCACCAGAAATTATGAGGTTTTGATGTGCTAATTAATATCAGTTTTCTCCCAAATTGACCCCTATTTCAGGTCTGTTTACTGCTTGATAATCACATTTTTCAATCTTTTCTTCACATAACCACCCATTAAAACTACTCTGTAACTTATACAAATCAGGATAAACATCTTGATGTTTATTACTAATACCAAAGATCACAAAAACTCACTTAAAACAATCAAAATCCATCATCACCACCTAAACTTGCATGATCATGAACAACTTCAAACGTTACTTACTTTCAAGCATAATCCAACCATTGAAACATTAAAATAACTCTTATTTATATCAAGATAAATGATACGCAATCAAATCCAACATAAAAATCCAAAATGAAATTTGATTAGGCTAGACTTTTACCTTGCTTAGTGATCAAAAGGGAGAGATGGAGGTGTTGCTGGATGTGGGAGGTGTTTGGATGGTGCATGGTGGTTGATGGGGTGGCCACCTAGTGGTGGCTGGTGGCGTCTGTGGCAACTGGTGTGGTGATGGCCATGGAGGGGAGGAAGAAGAAGATGGCCTTGTGTGGAGGAAAGCAGGAAGACTAGCCTTGCCTTTGCTAGCTTAGTTTACTTGGATGAAAATCTTCCATGTAAACTTGCTGAGATTTTAGCTCCAAAAATATCTTGCTAATTGTAATTAGGGCCTAATGATGGTAATTAGTGAAGCAAATGGATTAGAAACTTGTTGGGCTGAAATTGGCCTTAAATAAGGGTTGGGTTCGGAAAAAAAAATCAAATCGGGTGCGATTAATTAAATTTTTTTTCCAAAACTCGAAATTAAATGTGATGTCATGATAAATAATTTAATCTTTTAAATCATAATTATCGAGGCCTACTATCAATTTTCCTGAAATTAATATAGTAAATGAAACTTGAATTGCAAAGTGGAGTCCAAAATTGAATTCTCCCAACCGGGATGATTAAGTGAGATAAATAAATGTGAAAAATTAATAACACGACTTAATTAAATAAATGAACATGATTTAGGATCGGACTATTACAGCCTTCCCCCCTTAAAGAGTTGCGTCCTCGAAACTTATGAACTTTGTTAAACATGCAAGGTTATCTCAAATAGATATGGGTACTCGGCTTTTACTTCTTCGTCAGATTCTCAAGTAGCTTCTGAGGAGGTATACTTTGCCCAAAGTAATTTGGTTAGTGATATCTGCTTAATGCCTAACTGCTGAGTCCTATGATCTAATATCTGGACTGGGTGCTCTTAAAGCACAAGACCCTCAATGACAGCCATGTGTTTGATTATGATAGCATGATTAGGATATGAAATGTACTGTTTGAGTTGTGAGGCAAGGAACATGTCATGCATGTGTTTGAGCTATATAGGTAGACCTAGTAGACAAGTTATGCAATTAGGCCTTTCAATATACTGACATGGTCTAAAAGATCTTAACTGTAATTTAGTTTGCAGTTCAACCTCTTTACACCCTTTGTTGGTGAAACTTTCTGAAAAATTTTATCATATACCTAAAATTCTAGGAATCTCCTGCTTTTGTCAACATAGCTTTTCTACTGATTCCAATAGTATGATTTCAAAAGTCTTCTGAGATATGTCACCTTATTGAATGCTAAAGAAGATCTTCATGACCCAAAAAATGATTTTGTTGTCAATCTCTGCCGTCATTTTATCCTGATATTCACAACGGTGACTGCTAGGGGTTCCATACTTTCTTCAAATGCAACTGTTGGTCATTGGTCATAAAGTACTATAGGCTCCAACTTAGAAGAGTTGGATCCGTTTGGTCACCCGTTCAAGATGATAAGAACTGCGAAAGTTCACACTAGTTCTAAAGGCTCTTTGAAGTGCTTGCCAAAACAGGCTTGAAGTGTTTGAAGTGCATTCATTCAAACAAACATATCTAGCAACATGATCGGGATTTGTTAAATCAAGGGGAAGAGGAATGTTACCTTAAGTTCTTGCATTGGTGGAAGTTCGGGAGCTCCGTTGAGATCAGGATGGTGCTTGGCTTGACGATCCTACCTCCTTGATACTCCTTCACCTTTTGGTTGGTGCCATTAGTGTAAAATGGAAGAAAATTTGAAATTAAAACCTAAAAAAATAAAATTTGAGGAAGACAAATGAAGAATATAAATGAAAAGAAGAAGAATTAGAAAGGGAAGAAGATGTTTATGGAGAATGTGTGAAGGTGAGGCGAGGTTGGAGAAGAAATGGTAAAAAGAGGTGAAATTTATTGGAGAAAGAGAAAGATGAAGTGAAAAGGTGAAGTTTTGAGTGAAAATGGAGTAAAAATGAGAAAAATGAGGGAGAATCAACGGTTTAGCAATGGTGGGTTTAGAGAGCGAAAGAGGGAGGTAGAGAGAGAGAGTCAAAGATGAAGAAGAAGATGGGTGAGAATAAGAGGTCCACATGACCAAAGTCCTTAACCGCTGCCCGTAACAGCTCACCACGATCCGTGGGGGACACCACAGGCAAACCGTGGTGTCTACTAGACACCATTTTTTTGGTTTTCCCCATTTGGCACCCCACGGCCGTGGTGCTGAGCTGGCCGTGATGCCAACATTTCTTTTTCTTCTTTTCTCTCCTTTTTTTAAATTCTATTCTTATCCTTCTCTCTTTTTTGTGTCTCCTTTTTTGTTTCTTTTTTTTCCTTCTTTTTTTTTTTAATGAAAAACTATAAAAAAATAATGAAAATCAAAGCTAAGAAAACAAAAAGGACTTGGTTTGCCTCCCAAGAAGCGCTCTTTTAATGTCAAGAGCTTGACTATACTTTTATGCTTGGTCTGGATCAATGAGAGTATGGGCATCCTTTTTATGAGGAACAACAAAATCGAATTTCTTCAATTGAAGGTACCACCTCAAAAGCTCTGGTTGAAGGCCTCTTCTCATCATCAATTTATGCCATAATGCACCGTTAGCATATACGATAAACTGGGTATGTGGCCCATCAGATTGGCCACTATCACCTTGTTCAACCCCTGGATCAAAATCTATATCAAATCCTTCCATAGGGGGCAAAGAGAGAACCGCTTGAGCAAACTTGCAATAATCACTCGTAGCAGACTCATTAAGCATGGGCCTCAACCTTGGGTATGCTAGGTGGCATAGGAGTAGCAAACTCCACTTTTACATATCCTTGGTCGGGGCCCTTAGTAGAAATTCAACCAAAGTAAGGAGGATCTTGTCAATTCAAGACATCCTCCATGTCAATCTTAGGGGAAGGGGGAAATTCATCCAATAGAGAAGAATTAGGAGAAACCACTTTCCCCTTCACATGGTAGAATACGGCATAACACCCTTGTACTTCAAATATTATCCGCCCCTTTCTTACATCCATATGGCAACCTGCGGTAGCCATGAAGGGCCAACCTAGTATAATTTAGACATCATTGGTGTCATCTTAAAAATGATGAAGTCTTCCAATATCCAAATATCTTCTATTTTGACTGGTACATCTTCTAATTTGCCTAAGGGTTGCATTTTAGAACTGTCTGCTAACTGTAGTGAAAAGAGTGCGATTTGTAATGGCCCTAAGTAAAGCTTATGAAACAAAGAGTATGACATTAAACTGACGCTTGCACCTAGATCACATAAGGCTCTCTCAATTTCCACCTTTCCCACCACACAGGGGATAGAAAAACTACCTGGGTTAAGAAGCTTAGGTGGAAAAATTGTAGTGATCTCTAAGCTTTTATCTATAAATGTCACAGCCCTGCCACCATCATTCCTCTCCTTACTCTAAACCATGATTATTTCTTTACCCTCTTTAATCGGTGTGTATTTGGGGTCAATAGAGTCCTCTACCCCTTCCTTTAAGGTGACACAATTACAATGCTCACGAGGGTTTGATTCTAGTTTACTCGGGAGTCCATCCGGGGGTGTAGATGAAAAGTTAGCTTGTTAGGCAATTTAGGCTTCTAACATCTTGTTGTGAGTTGTAAGTACATCAACCTCAGAGGCTAATTGCTTAATATGCTCATCTTGCTTTTGTTGTGCCATAAGCATACTTTCCATCATAGCCTCTAAATTGGACTTTTGGGGTGTTTATGGAGGGAAATGATGTCTTTAAAAACCAGGGGGTGGCCTAGCATTCATTGGAGGCATATTCGAAGGGTTTGGATTAGACCTATATGAGAAATTCAGATGATTCCTCTAAACCGGATTGTGGGTGCTAAAGTAAGGGTCATTGGCCGGTCTCGGGTTGAAGTTTTGGATATAATTGACTTCACTAGAGTCTTGGAAAAAAAGATTCCTAACTTGACAATTCAAAGTCAAATGTTCAATAGAACCACAAATTTCACATGGGGGAGGGGCAATAGAATTCACAGCATTAACATTTATACGGTCCAACCTTTGAGTCATAGCATCAACTTTAGCAGAAAGTAAAGTAAGTGCATTAACTTCAAGCTTACCTCCAACCCGCTTGGGTTGAACTTGTTCGGTGGACCATTAAAAACTATTGAGCTCCATATCCTCAATCAAACTATAGGCATTGTCTTTAGTTTTATTCATCAAAGTTCCTCCTGCTGCCGCATCGATAGTGGACCTTATAGGTTAGGTCACACCATTATAGAAAGCTTGAACAATCATCCATCATTGAAATCATGATTAGGGCATAACCGCAACAAATCCTTAAACTGCTCCTAGGCCTCATAGAGCATCTCATCATCCCTTTGAGTGAAGTTGGTGATTTGATTCCTCAAGCTTGCTGTTTTACTCAGTGGGAAGAATTCGGCGAGGAAAGCTCTATTAAGCTTATCCCATGTGGTGATACATCCCGAAGGCAAAGAATGCAGCCATGCTCTTGCCTTATCCCTAAGTGGGAAGGGAAATAATCGCAGTCGATGACATCAATGGAGACTCCGTTAAGCTTCAATGTGTTGCACATCTCTAAAAAGGCCGAGAGGTGTAAGTTAGGGTCTTCTAAAGGAGTGCCTCCAAACTAGGATTGTTGCACCATGAAAATGAGAACCGGCTTAAGCTCGAAATTATTTGCATCAACGTTAGAGCAAGCGATGCTTGAGGCAATTCCTTGGGCTCCAGGGGTAACCAAGTCCCTAAGCATCCTCCTTTGGTCACCTTCTCCTCGTGCCATATTTGTTGAAATTCTACTAGCCTCGCGTCTTTGTTCTTCAGTCTTTTGCTTCTTTCTGCCTAAACGAAAAGTCCTCTCGATCTCAGGATCAGGTTCATATAGAAATGGACTGCGTATAAATAGGGAAGATTCCTGCAAGCACAATCACCAACACTACCAACGCAATCAAACAATAACTAGGAAGGAAAACAAAAGAAAATAAAACACTCAGGTAGTGTTTGGTTGGGGAAAAATGGTGTTCTTGGAAAATGGTTTTTCAATTTTTCATTGATTGGCACAATAAATGATGGAAAATGATTTTCCAAGAAAAATGATTTTCCTCCCAATGAAGGAATGCAATTTCCTTTTTGAGAAGATAGGAAGTTGATTTTCTCCCGCCAACTTCTTGATGATATGGTCAACTGAAATTTAGGTGCAAAATTTGATTTCAATTCTTTGGATCGAAACTTGACTATCCGATTAAAAAGATTAAAATGAACTCAAATCTAGATTTTGAGCTTAGATTGCTTTCATTTGGTTAGCATTTGTCTCCGCCACGACATATAATCGACATTTTTTCCCACTAAAACAATACAGTTGACTTGTCATCGAAACAATTTCAACGGTTTGGATCGAAACTTGATCATCAGATTGAAAATATTAAAATAGGCTCAAATTCAAACTTTGAACTCCACATTATTTCATTTGGTGAACATTTTTCCACCAGGATAATTTATTTGATATTTTCGCAACTTAGACAATGTAGTTAATATTCTTCACTATTAAAACAATTTCAATTGTTTGGAACGAAACTTGATCATCGGATAGGAATAATTAAAAAGGGGTAAAATCCAAAGTTTGAGCATGACGTTCCTTCATTTGATCAACATTTTCTCCACAATAACAATTCAATTGACATTTTTCGCTACTTGAACAATTTAATTGATGTTTTCGCCACGAAACCAATTTCAAGGGTTTAGATTGAAACTTGATTATCCAATAACAAATATTAAAAAACTCATATATGAATTTTAAGCTCAACATTCCTTTATTTAGTCAACATTTCTCTTTGCTATGACTATTTAGTCGACATTTTTCACGACTTAAACAATTTAGTTGACATTTTTTTTTTTCCATGGAAAATGATTTATCTTGTACCATAGGACGGAAAATGTGACAGAAAACCAATTTTCCTTGGAAAAACATTTTCCATGAAAGATGATTTTTCGAGAAAACTGTTTTCCTTCCAACCAAATACTACCTTAGTCAATTTCATAAGACTAACTCAATAGTTAATAGATTGGTTCCCAGTAATGGCACCAAAAACTTGACATGTCCGCAAGTGCACGGGTGTCGTAGTATAGACTAAAAGATCGTCCTTACGGACCAAAGTAATCTATAGAGTCCTTTATATCAGAAAATGCTAAGCAATTACTTAATCGAGGATTGTGATTTGACAACTTCTAATTAACTAATTCTAAATTCAATCAAGGAAAAACGCCTAGGAATTTATTTAGTTAAGAAAGGTGCTGCATCAATATGACTAACACGTGTTTTTCTCTAATTGGATAATTTCGAGAAATTGCAATAGATCTAGAATTTAGTCTATTCGTTCGAAATCGACCAAATTGCCAAAACTAAACCAAAGTCATTCTTTCAAACTAGTTTGTCTTAATCTAAGTTCAATATTTTTGATTACACTCTCATGCTCCCAACATGCAAATCTCTCTTTCAAATCATCGCTATATTAAGTCTTATCAAGCAATATAACAATCAAATTTCACCTTTTAGTTTTTCATTCAATTGTCTCAAGGGTGCAAGCAAATTTGACCAAGTCCACTCACAACATGATAATCACTTGATAAAACAAAATCAAACCAACATGAAATGAAAGCATAATTCTATTGAATATAAAATGATCCAACTACACTTTCAGTAACAAACAAATCCATAGAGAAGATAAAATACTCACTCATAATTAAAAATTAAACAACTATCCAAAGAATTCAGTGAGATCCAAGAGGGAAGGGCTAGGCAATGGCAGCCCTCAACAAAGTCTTCAAACCACCAACAAAACCGAGTTTCTCGCTCAAGATTTCTCACTGGCACAAAAATCAGACTAAAATCCTAACTACAAAAGTAAAATTTTGGAGAATAGAAATGGCTATCTATGTGTCTTCTTCTTTTTCTGCTACTGAGGGACGGGTTTTAAGCAAGAACTCGAGCATTCTCAGCCACATAGCCAAAGGGAGATGAAAAGGCCACAGTTATCAGCTTACCATGGTCCATGGCATACAACACGGTTTGACCGTGGTCTTGGCTGGAACTAAATTCTCTGCTCTTCTCTTACTACACAGGCATAACATCTCAGGGGCATCCATGGAGGGTCAATATGTACTCAAATGAGGGCCTACTGCTATGTCAAAATGGTCTAAAGTCCTATATATATCATCAAACAACCATACCCAAGCATAAAATAAGGATAGGAGTATAAATGGCAACTTAAAGCACATAATTCTCCTAAAAATGTAGTAAAATAGCCTAAAATGATATATACATTAAGCATTTATCAATGGGTTGTGTGAGTGGCTTGTGATGCCTTTTGGTCTATTTAATGCTCCCAGTACTTTCATGAGGTACAGGAATGAGGTCTTAAGGTCATTCATTGGAAGTTTGTTGTAGAGTATTTTGATGATATCTTGGTGTATATTCGTGATGAGGCATCTCATATGGAGCACCTCTCTCAGGTTTTCCAAGTATTTAGGCAACAAAAGTTATATGCCAAGCCTGAGAACTGTGAACTATTTACTCCTTAAGTTGTCTTTCTTAGTAATGTTGTGTCCGGTGAGAGAATTCAAGTTGATGAATCTTAGGCTGAGGCTATCAAGAGTTGACCTACCCCCACATCTATTACATAAGTTCGAAGATTCCATGGGTTGACCTCTTTCTACAGTTGGTTCATCAAAGACGTTAGCTCTATTATGATGCCCTTAACTGAATGCATGAAGAGGGGAAGCTTTGAATGGACAAAGGCCGTGCAAAGATCCTTTGAAGCAATCAAGAAGAGGCTATGTTCAGCTCCTATCTTGGCTCTTCCCAACTTTGATAGCCTTTTTGAAGTTGAATGTGATGCTGGCAACGTTGGCATGTCGACAATCCTCATCCAAGCCAAATGACCCTTGGCCTACTTCAGTGAGAAGTTGAGTGGCCCCAAACTTAACTACTCCACGTATGACAAAAAGTATTATGCCATCATTCGAGCTCTTACCCATTGGAATCACTACCTCAAGCCCAACCCTTTTATGATACATTCGAATCACAAGGCCTTATCTTTCATCAATGGGTAAGCCAAGCTCAATTCAAGGCATGTCAAGTGGGTGGAATTTCTCTAATCATTTTCTTTCACTTGCAAGCACAAAGATGAGAAAGAAAATGTGGTGGCCGATGGACTTTCAAGATGATACACTCTCCTCTCTACTTTAGAAGCCAAAATTTTACGATTTTACACCATCCAGGAACTTTACAAGGAAGATGAAGTTTTCTAAGAAATTCTTGCAAACCACAAGGATCATAATTCCAATACCTTGTAAGATGGATTTCTCTTCAAGCACAAAAGGCTATGTGTTCCTAGGGGCTCTATAAGAGAGTTACTTGTGGGAAAAGCCCATAGGGGTGCATTAGGAGGTCATTTTGACATCAACAAACCAATTGAGATCTTAAAAGAGCACTTTCATTGGCGTCGGATGCAAGTGATGTCCAGAAAGCCATTTCTAAATGTACCATAGGTCATAAGGCCAAGAGCACCTTCCATCAAGGGTTATGTACTCCTCTTCCAATGCCAAATAACCCTTGGAAAGATGTTAGTATGGATTTCATTTTAGCTTACCAAGAACCCAAAGAGGGCATGAATTAATCATGGTTGTGGTCGACTGGTTCTCTAAAATTGCCCACCTCATTCCATGTCATAAGAGTGATGATGCTTCTCATATTGCTCATCTACACTTCAAGGAGGTCTCAAGCAACATGGTGTACCAAGGAGTATTGTCTCCGATAGAGAAACCATTTTTGTAGGTGTTTATGAAGATTGTTAGGAACCAAGCTCTTATTTAGCACTATGTGTCACCCTTAAACCGATGAGAAGATGGAGGTCACCGGTCGGACTCTATCTACCCTCCTTAAGGGATTAGTGAGCAAGAACCTCAAAGAAAGGGAGTTAAAGCTTCCTCATGCCAAGTTAAAGCTTACTTTAATAGACTTTTCCCCTCTTCACATTAAGCATAGGGTCAGATTTGAGGGCCAAGAGACAGTTAAGGAAATGAAGAAACTCCATTAGCATAAATTCATGCTCAAATAGAGAAGGTCAACGCTTCTTATAAGGCTAGAGCAAACAAGCATCAAAGCCCATGGTTTTTCAACCCAGAAGATTTGGCTTGGTTGCCCCTAAGGAAGGAGAGAGTCCCTTGTAAGAGGAAAAACAAACTCATGGCTTGAGGAAGAAGCCTTTTCAAGGTGCATGAAATGATTTGGGACAATGCCTACAAGTTGTAGTTACTAGGAGAGATGTATATGAGCGCCACTTTTAATGTAGGTGACTTAGCTCCTTACTTGGAGGATGACTCTAAGGATTTGAGGGAAAATCCATTACTCAAGAAGGGGAGGCTAATGTATACAGAGCTTCAAGCCAACTTTTAGCTACACCTCATCCACACCAAAGTTCAAGCCAAATTTCCTTAGTCAAGATGGTCACGGCTTCAGCATTTCACTCAGTTTTAGCTCAGCTTCTCACTATTAAACAATGTCTAATTGGGGCAATCTAAGGTTGATTGGGAAGCTTAGAGAGTTGAATTTAGTGTGATGCAATAAAAGTCTGAGTTAGGCTGCATTTTAAGTCCCCCAAGTGATCAAAATGCTAACATACACAGTGTAGGTTTTTAACAGAAAACTTGTTGAATTTGATTCGGGTGAAAATCCTACCTAACGAATCCTAAACAAAGTGAGCCCAAGTTTTTTTGATTCTCTACGATGTCTATTTAGCCCCATGAGCTAACAGCATTGGTTTCCAATATTAGGACAAATGCCCCAAATATGTGGACTATGTAGTAAATTTCACTTGTGGAGCAGTTTGGAATTTGACCTTAATTAAAGAGGGTGTAGCTGTTAACCTTGTAATTAATTAGCATGAGATGATTTTGTACATACTAAAGAAACTTTTCCAATGGTGGAGCCGCCATTGGAGGTGTCGAGCCTTCTAGAAGCCTCTTAAAAGGAGGGAGAAGAATCCCGAAAAAAATACAGCTCACCTCGGTTATAATATCTTAGTAATTTGAATTATTTTCCTCAGACAACTTGTGGTCCCCCTATTGGTGCACTTATTCCACTATTATAATAGCTAATGCCCCCTATTTTGGGTATTTATAGACCCTAATAGCTCTATGTAAACTTATCTAGCGTAGAATTATGAGTGGAAAGACAAAAGGTCATTTTCTCTCGCTAAAACCTCTATATCTTTGTCTCTTTTAGTTAAGAATGGTGAGTACAGTCTTTCCTTTAGAATTCTTATTTGGTCGCTAAAAGCCTTTAGAAGAGGAATTTGGTGGAAAGCAAATAAGCTATCATTAATATCTTACCTTAGCATAAACCTCATAATTTTAACGATTGAGTGAGATTTGACCTAAGAGAAGCATCCTTTGGTGTGATTGTTTTTCTTGTTATCATTGATCTTAGAAGCTTAAAGAACCATTACGCATTAGATGTAACTCCCGATTTCTTAACTTGAGAATTGAAAGTTGTGTATTTTGGACTCAAGCTCAATAGGTTAAACTTGAGCTTCAGGTTTTCGGGTAGAAAGCAATAGATTAGTTGGGTTACCCTAAAATTAGCAAGTTAGTTAACTTATCTGATGAGATATAGCATTTTTGGACCGACTCAAATTCTAGCATGCTTTGTTAAAAAAATTTAATTAAAAATTCACAGTATTACAGTTCTGGTATTAAGCTCTAGGTCTACTACCTAGGGGCGAAACCTAACCAAAAACCAGCGTCAAGACTACCATCTACAAGAGTCCTCATAGTGATTATAAGTGGTAGCACAAAAGTGGGAGAATTTTATGCTAGGCAATCTACTTGTTTTCATTTAGTTATTGTTGCTAGCTCTAGATGTGAATTTTACTTTATGCTTGTGTGCTACACAAATGTTTCACTAGTATGATGGATAATCACTTCCTTGTCCTTTTTGCTTTCACATAGAGGCAGAAGATAGCCTTGCGATACAACTTTAGCAAGTTATACGCCAATTTTATAAGTACATCCCCCAGACTTCCCTTCATTACTAGAGAGTGTGTGTGTGTGTGCGTACTATGTTGTGAGGATTCTGCATCCCCATTGAAGGCTCCTTTTGCAAAATGGAACACATAGCATCAGTGTCTGATTTATGACCAAATTGATTGGAATGCGGACTACCTAAATATAGCACACTTTTTCTACGACCATTAGTTTATGTATGAGACTTAGATGATGAAGCACCCTAGTACTAGCTTGTAATACTCCAAGTGTTGGTTAAAAGAATTAAAGTGACTACTTATATAACCCAAAAGGTTCACATTTCTTTTCAGAGAGCCTACTCACAAGCACTCTACAATTAAGAATGCTTGCTGTGGAGAAATCTTATCATGGATGACCTCTTGGAAAGTTTCTCAAGCTACATGTAAATAAGGACGAAACACACTAAAAAGGTCTGTAGTGATTTGCGGGGTCAGTCAATGATCCTTAAAGTTGTTCTTAGTAACTGTCCAGAACCCAGGAGGGGTTACAGTATTACAAATGACACCATAGTCAACTCACAGCCATTAGCTGTGCCAGTATATAGGCAGGCCCTGGTTAGTCTCTTAGCAGGGAAAAGATACTATGATAGAGAGCTAGTTTAGAGGACGCATACATCAGTCAATATTAAGGCACAACGAGGAGGTTATGCTCTTCATAGTTAAGCAAGCTTGTTATGGAGAAATCTTACAATGGGTGACCTCCGAGAAAGTTTCTCAGGCTGTATGTGAGCAAGGATAAAACACATCGAAAAAAGCTTGTGGTGATTTGTGCGATCAGTCAATGATTCTTGAAACCATTCTTGGTAACTTTCCGTAACTCAGGTGGGGGTTGGAGCGTTACATAACTAGTGATGATAATAGAATTTGAGGAGAGACCAAGGAGCACGAGGAATCAACATAGGGGCCTAAAACATAAGAAAATAATCCTTAATGACTCAAATGTTGACTCTGCTATTGATTTACTCTCCTGGTAGTTAATGAAGAAGATGAGAAACTGGCGGAGGTGCTGAGAGAAAGAAACTTAGGGAAAGAAGAAATTGAGGATGAGCTCATATTTACACAAGCCTTATTTCTATGAATTTGGCCTTGGACGAATCGAATGAGGAAAATGACAGTTCACATGATAATGTTAAGAGGACTCTGATAAACCTAAATCCCACACGTGTGAAAGAGGTGACTGCGTTGTCGAATACAGAAAAGGATTATTTAATGTGGAATCATCAAGAAGGATGCGTGGAACGTGATCACCCTAATGGTGTGTTTGTTGAGGATGTTATGGTAAAAGTATCTAGTAGTAATACTATGTGATATAAGTTCTTATAAGGGCCATAAGATCTACTTTAGTATATTTTTTGAACCTCTTTGTAATATGCATAATATTATACTTTAACCCTATTTTTTTGTGATCCTGAAAGTTTTATGTAGTAAAGATCTATAACGATACCATATTCAACTCATGTTACTCGTATGATTCTGAATATTTGCTTTAATGATACCTAGGTCATTGATGAAAAAC
Organism: Carnegiea gigantea; assembly: GCA_029747015.1. NCBI lineage: Eukaryota > Viridiplantae > Streptophyta > Magnoliopsida > Caryophyllales > Cactaceae > Carnegiea > Carnegiea gigantea. Next base: position 187,438 of record JAKOGI010000554.1, on the reverse strand, counting down.
ATTATTGCAAAGGCATATGAATTGAAAACTAGTGAGCATGGTAGCTAGGTGACTAGGATGGAATTAAAGACTTGGTAACTATTCATCGAAGTACAATTAGTTGCTTAGCTTCACTCCGACTATCGCTACTGGAGGTTGAAATGAATCAATTTGAGGAAGATTTACACTTGCAGTACAAAAAGGAGATGGTGGTGAGAATTTTTGCCACTTTATCCATGAAATGTTTGATGGCACTATACAAGCAAAAAAGGGTAGAGGGCTTCGAAGAAGCCAATTACAACCCAGATGGAAAACAAAAAAGGAGTATAGAGAAGCCCAAAACTAGCACATAAGATCAATTGTAACAATCTTGCTTTTGTAATTGCATAAGATGTTGAGTTTGTTGAATTGATTGATTTTGGAGCTACGCATAAGTTCAATTTACTATAGCTAGGAAACTAAAATTAATACCTTCCTGTACCTCTCATATTTGTGAGTATTTATAAGAAAAGCTTAAAGGAATCATAGAAGAGAGTCTACTATACCAGAGGATGGCATCTCATTAAGTCTTATTATGCTAAGCTAGCATTGGAAACTATTCCCTGAGGGAAGTGTGCCTGATGGTAGAGATAGGAGTATCACCCAAATCTGCAAAACCTAATTAGAACCCGCCCTTTTTTGCACCCACATGCGTGAAAGTAGGTTTTAAGTGGGTATGGGTACTGGTATGGGTATGAGAATTACGTTTAAAAATAGTTATGACTATGGGAATAGATTCTTAAAATCCATACCCGATTATGCATCCGATTTCGTAGTAAAAGGTGATAAAAATACGGTAAAACTCAAAAATAAATGTTAGACATAAAACTCTAAGTGTATAGTGTTCATTTATTTAAAAACAAAAAATTAATTTTTTGTTTATACTTTTAACTTGCGGGATTTTATCTAGACATGAATTTTGGTAGGTTTGCTTGAAATTACTAATCAAATACAGCGTGTATACAAATATGTGTTAAATATAGGTGACACTTTGTGCGCTCTATATACACCCAAATAAAACTCGTAAACCCGAGAAACCTAATAGGTCTAGGTATGGGTATGTGTATAACTATTCAAAATTCGATAGGTATGAGTATGGGTATAGGTATGTTTTTTGAAATGGGATGGGTACTGTATCGCTCAACTCGCCCTGAACCTGCCCCACACCCATCCCTACCTGCTGGAACCACTACTTACACTCCTGGCAATCCTTTTTTTTCTTTTATCTCATTCTTAAGGACCCTTATGTAGCTCCTCTATTTGAAGAAAACCCATTGGTTGAGAATAGATAATAAATGTAGCATAACCATATTATTTTGAGAAGTATAGTAGATGATTTCGGTTATTATTGAGGTTCCTCATTTATGTTAGATGACTTGGTAAAACGATGATAATGAGATTATAAGAATCCTGTGTACCTGGGGACAGTGGCGAATTTAGGAATTAAATCAAGCGGGATCGGGACTCAAATACACATGTGACTTAAAAATTTAAATCTAACAATAGTCATAAAAATGAAATATCTATGTATTTTCGACTGGACAAAAAAAATTAGTTAGGCAAGTAAAAGATATTCAATAATTATAACGAATTAGAGGCGAATCCAAGCAGTAAACAACACATACAATTACAATTGACGAATGATTTGTAGTTAATTTCATCAAATGACTTAAACAATTGAAATTAATCTAACTATCTAAGTAATTAAAGGGCAAAAATAAGAAAACTTGATAAAGAAAAGTGAAAATTAAAACTACATATTTATAATTAGATCTAGAGTTTTAGGGTTTGTACGTTCAAAGTTTGAATTGAATGTAGTTTTGCTGGTAGTGAAGGTGCACTGTTGGTGGTGTAGGGACCCGAGTGATTGAGCGATAGAGGGGTGTGGTTGAAGGGCTGTCGGATACAGCCACTGATGGCGCCAGGGTGGATTACTCTGCGCATGGCCACATGGGTCAGTATGTGTGGGCCACGTTTCTCTTTCTGAGTTTCTGTGGGGTGGGGCGAAAAGAATGATGGGAAGGAGAGAGCTGCAGCACACAGGTTCTAATCAGAAAATTAGGGCAAAATTTTTTTTACTCTGGGCGTGGCCACGTGGGTCAGTGGGTATGGGCCACGTTTCTCTTTCTGAATTTCTGTGGGTTGGGGTAAAAAGAATGAAGGGAAGGGGAGAGCTGCAGGGCACAAGTTCAAATCAGAAAGTTGGGGCAAAAATTTTAAAAAAATAGCTTTTGTGTGTAAAAGTGATAGGAAAGGTTCGAACCCATGACGCCTGTAAAGTGCCCCACCTAAATTAAGCACCTAACCAACCATCGGAGCAAGCTTCTTTTGATGATTTTCTTTGCATTAGAAATTATATATATACGATTCTTCATTTATTTTTAACTTAATTGGCAAAAAAATTTTTTAAAAAGCAGGTTCGCTTGACCCCACGTGACCCCACCATAACTCCACCCCTGCCTAGGGGGGCATATAAGATAAGATTATGGCCTAAGGGTAATCAATGAAAGATCAGCCCTTAGTATAGGTGAAAGGAAGCCACAAGATCTACGTAATTAGTGAAAGTTACTTCTTAGTAGGTGAAATTACTTCATTAAGTCTTGACGACTTTTTATTTAGTTGGAAAGAGTTGGACTAGGATTACATAGCTACAATCCCCAGAGTAACACTACTAGAAAACGGGCTAATTCTCGTCGCATAGGGCTCAATGACTATGCTTCATGTTAAGAGGTAATTTTTACAGAGTCCAATTTTGAGGCTTATCTGGTCGGCTTAAGAAGATAAGGAGGTCATGACTGTAAATGCATCGTCGAAAGTCTAAAAATTTCATTATGAAATTAATGTACTTGATTTCATTTAATATCAAACTTCTCCTGCAATCCATTTTTTAAATTTCGGGCATGTAATATAAAATAAATTTGAATTGTGCCAAAAAAATAAGGTTTCTTATGTGGGCATCCGTAGTTCATATATTCAATGCAAAATAAATGATTACAGAGGTTGAATAATTCTCTTGTAGGGTATGAGTAGGTGTAGTAGGGTCAAGAATTTATGCTGGTAAGAACATATTGCTCCTCAGCTTTTGTTCTGGTGTTTGGAAGCTTTAAGCTTTCTCAGCTTCTTGAATGGGTTTAAAAATGACTAGGGGACTGTCTATGTAAGACATCTCCATTGGTAAAATTCACCTAAGATTTCTAGGATGATCTTAACACCGATTTTACAAGGCAATGTGCATTCTCCTTTGAAATATTCTTCAAGGCCTTCAATAACTTTAAATGGTTATTCTTAGCTGAACTTACCATACAAGTTTATAATGCCTAAATCCTAATGATTTTGCAGTCTACAACACGAAACTTTGTGACATATTTCCCAAAGCTCAGTGCTTGCTGAGGTCTACCCTTTCATATGATTATACTATTTAATAAATGATTGTGAAACTAGGTCCCATCCCCCTTTTTTTAGTGGGGTAGGTTGGGGGGGTCCAGGGTATAAGCCTAGACTATGACAGTAACTAAAGTTAGCTTAATGTCTGAGAAGGTTGAAACCACTAAACCGATGAATTTAATTTTTAGTCTAGAATATATGCAATTGCTGCCTTGTGACCATCTAACTAGCCTTAATGTTTCAAAATTTGGCTATGAGGCATGCATCCTAGTTTTCTCTTTCTTCTCTAAGCTTTAAACCTGAACTAGTCATACATTTCATAGTCATCACAGCTAATTTACTTGCATGTGTATGCATTTTGATTTTCCTTTTCTTCTTTACAAGTTTGGGACAAAATTGGATGAAGAAGGGCGACTCACAGACCAATTTTGAGGTGTAACAAGGTATGCATTCTGATGGTGCTTTTTGCAGTCTCCTGGTGAAATGACATATTTGTTTTAAGGTATCCATGGGCTATAAATAAGGTATACAATCTAATTTACGGTGGTTTTCCTTACTTCCAGAGGCTATAGATGAGGTTCATACAATTTGATTTGCTGTGGTTTTCCTTACTTTCCATTCTCTTTAATATAATTGCTGGATTTGACTGAAAAAGTGGTTTGCGTATGTCCCTGCTTGAACTTATAGTCTTTTGAGATTTTTTTAATTCAAAGTGATCCTCGGATTTTTGGTAGCTTCCTAACCTACTCTCTATGTTGAAAAGTATTGTATTTCTTCTCTTGGGAAAATGTACAATCTTTGATTTATCCTAAATTAAGCATAAAAGTGATTAGTATACTCTAAATGAACTTCTCGATTATTATTTTGCAAAATTAGTAATGACCCTTTAGAGTAATATTTTAGTCTAATGTTAGCAGCTATGATTAAAATTGTTGCTTTCCTGGTGAACAGGAGAAAAGTTGAAGATCTTGAAAAGCTTGTGGTATGATTTTGTAGAATAGAATTCATGACTAGTCAAATTCAGTTTCCTACTAATTCCAGTAATCAGTCATGTGTATCTCCCCTATAGAACATGGAATTTGGTTATTATTTCTTCTGTAAAGTCTTTTAGTCATTCAGTTTCCCTAGTGCATTGCTGGATTTGAGATATGGAATAGTGAGATTGATGATGTCTAAGAACCATCTCAACAAAAGGTTTAAGCTGATGGTTGAAGGCCCATGAATATATTTATCCTCTAACACTCCCCTTCACGCGAATGCCCTTTGGGCTTGAAGCGTGGATGCTACAAATGCTCCTCCTACCTTGCACAATAAATCAATATGGGGGCTTGATGAGATTAAAGGTGATGAATCAACTAAGATGGGGTTTTTATATCGGGCACTATAACAGACGTAGCTATCCAAATAGGCTGGTGGCTTTCAGATTTATTAGGCTCGTCTGGGCTCGGTGGTTGCTTCTAGATCATGTCCTAACTCACTGGTTTGACTAATGTCCTAGGTTTATTGACGTTGGGCCTATGAAGGAGCTATGTTAGGCTGACGTGTTGCTGTTCTCCCCCTTTCTTCTGGGCTGTCAGTTTGCCTAATGCCCCGAGGCCCTCTAGTGTACCTGGGCTGCAGGCTCCTCCATCTAGACAGGGTCTAATGTTTAATGGTTCTATGGTGTCTTGGCCCATATTGCTTTCCCTTGCTACAGGTAGACCCAATTCTATTAGAGTAATTTCTGATTGTTTTGCTTGGCTGTGCTTGCTGTCCCGGCCATCTCCTATCATGTAACTCGGTTGGTGGGATGTAACTTCTAATACTTCTAAGTCACTTGTGATTGCACTTGACTTACAAAAAGCGAAGGCCTCCTCATAGAAAATTATGTCTCTGCTTTCAAAAAATTCATGGCTCTTAAGATCATATAATTGCCATGCATTCTTACCATAAGGGTAACCTATAAACAAGCGCTTATTACTTCGGGATGGAAATTTGTCTCTTCCTTTTACATGATTTTGGGCGAAGCATAAAGTTCCAAAAACTCTAACATGGTCAAAGCTAGGCTTTTGATGAAAAAGTAATTCATAGGGTGTCATGCCCTAAAGAAGTCTTGTAGGTGTTCTATTAATCAGGTATGCTACAATAAGAATGCATTCACCCCAAAAACATAGTGGAACATTAGCTTGAAAACATTATGCTCTTGCTACATTCGAGATGTGCCTATGTTTTTGTTCCACTCTCCCATTTTGTTGAGTGATTTTTGCACAGCTAGTTTGATGCAATATTCCTCTTTCTTCATAAAAACTTTTCATGAGTCCTGATTTGAATTCCAGCCCATTATCAATTCTAACCAACTTAACGATTTTCCCGAATTGAGTTTTAGCCATGGAAACAAATAGCTTTAGAAAATGTCCAGCTTCACTTTTTTCTTTCATCAAATATAACCACACCGCATGAATTGCATCATCAACTAAAGTCAAGAAATAATGTGCGCCAGATAAAGCAGGTGTTCTATGTAGTCCCCATATATCACAATGTACTAACTCAAATAAATTTTCGGCTTTATTTACACTATTGGTAAACTAAGTTCTAGCTTGTATGGCTTATAAACAGGCTTCACAAACTTCTAAATTCTTACTAGTAAACTCAGAAAGACCCATACTTTTAAACAAAAAATCCATAGTGTCACCACTCGGATGCCCTAACTGTCTATGCTAAAGGTTACCAATTTTTGCTGTATTAAGTTGTTTTTTCTTTAGTGCCCCTTTGTAATAATAAACCCCATCTCGTTGCTTACCCACTCCGATTAGTATCCTTGACATATGGTCTTACAATAGACAAAAATCGTCAGAGAAAGTCATTGTACAATTCAATTGAGATGAGATTACAAGTAAGTTTTGGCACATATAACACTTTACTCAAATTCATATTTCTGAAATCCACTTTTCCTTGCCTAAGGGCCAACGTTTGATCTCCGTTGGGGAGGTCTATCATAATGGGCTTTATAGGCTTGAGATCCTTTATCAGGTTTGCATAACCGTCATGTGTTTTGAAGCACCACTATCTATCATCCACGGAAGCTCACCTGATAATTTTTCATACCCATTTTTTAGTGTGTCGATAAGTGAAATTAACCTTTGTATTTGCTCGTTGTTAACCTCGGAATAGAAACTGGGCCTGACTCCATGCCTACTACCTGCTGTACCGAAGTGCTTGCCTCTTATTAGGTCAAGCTTGCTGTCTAGGCTGAAGTTGCTATAAGAGAACATGCTGTCTGGGCTGCTACTGTTGTGTGGGCATGTTCACTTCCAGGCCCCCATCCTCTACCTACCCCTGTTCAACCCCCGCATGCACCACGATTTGCTCGGCCTCCTCATCCTTTTCCATAGGAACTCCAGCTAACAGGATATCCGATCAGCTTGAAACATCTAGCTTCGTCATGTCCATACTTCCCACAGTGAGTGCACGTTGGTTTCTCAGTTATGCCAGCTCCGTTGTGTCTATACTTTCTGCGTGCTGCAAACGCTCCAGAGGTCTCGACTCGATCATCACGTCCTATCACAAGCCTCTTATGTTGCTCTTCTTAAGTTACTAAATTGAAGATTTTCTCCAGGGACGGAAGGGGATCCATGGCAAGTATCTATCTACGAATTTGTGAGGTCATCATTCAGACCAAGGAGAAAGTGGTATGATTTTTCTACTTCAAACATTGCCATTGTTCTGGCTACGACATTGCACTTAAAGCCTCCACACTTGCACCTATTGCAGGTACAATGAGATACCTTGATGTGATTGTTAAGCTCACTCCAAAGACCCCTTAGCTTGGAATAAAATTCAACCACACTCATCCCTTCATATGTGAATTTAGAAAGCTTAGCCTTCAGTTGGTAAATTTTAGGAGCACTCACTATGTCATACCTCTTCCGAAAGTCCTCCACATTGCTTTAGCTGTCTCTGCATATGCAACGCTTGGACGTAATTTCTTTTCTACGACATTAAGAAGCCATGAGCGTATCATCGAGTTTACTATGTCTCAGGCATGGTATTCGGTGAAATCTCCTCCCGTTTTCTCCGATTTGGATAGGGTTCCATCAATGAACCCGAGTTTGTTTTTCGCCTTTAATGCAATCCATACCGCATTCTCCCAGATGTCATAGTTTTCACCATTAAATATTTTGGCCATGATCCAAACCTCTTGCCGATCAGAAGGATAAAGGTAGTATGGGGAATAGGGTTCGATCACAAACCTCTTTGTCTCTCCATCTTTAGTCATAATTTTAGGTGTATGATAATGGTGGGTAAAGCGAGCCGATGTGTTTATGATAATGGTGGCTCTGATACCACGTTTAAGAACCATCTCAACCAAAAGTTTAAATTGATGGTTGGAAGCCTATGAATATGTTTCATCCTCTAACAGATGCTCTAGTTTTTTTTTTTTTTTGGCTCAAATGACTGCAATTTGGTTAGCGTCATCATAGGTTTATTTCTCTCATTTTCTAGGGCTATTTCGGATGTGGGCTTCTGAAATTCTGTATGTAACAAGCTTCTTCTTCTTCTTCTTCTTCTTCTTCTTCTTCTTCTTCTTCTTCTTCTTCTTATTATTATTATTATCATTATCATCATCATCATCATCATCATCATCATCATCATTATTATTATTACGGATTTGTTTTGATTTGTTTTGATTCTATGATTTGTTCATAAATTCTACCCCTTCATTCGTATTGGTTTCCTTTTCTGGATATAAATATCACTTTCTATTGGGTTGTGGCCCAATTTTACCTCGATGGCCCAACGAAGAAGCAGCCGCTGTCAAACAAGGCGGTTAGGGTTTTACAGAGTTTCTACGGCTACGACAATTAGGGTTTGCGGAATTCTCATTCATTCTAACCCTTTATAAAGGGCTCACCTCTCCGCTTTCAAGATACACCAGTAAGAAATACCTACAGAGTATTCTGTTTCCACTTTCTTAGAGCTATGGGAAAGAGATTATAAGAGAGATTGTAATCTTGTTAGTTGATCAAATCACTCACTGTGATTGTGATTGCATCGTACTCATTCCTTCTCATAGTGGATTGTTTGTGCTCATTGCCATCCGTGGTTTTTTTTCCCGCATTGGGTTTCCATGTAAATCTTGCCATTCTTTATTGTTCTTGTTATCATTAGTTAGTTTTGATTCTTATTATTCATCCTAACGCTTTTGCTATTAGTTTGCTCTAATTCCTAGCTAACTAGTGATATCAGAGCTACCAGGTTTAGGATGTCTTCAATCATGAAGGTTGATATTCAAAAGTTTGATGAGGAGATTAGTTTTAATCTCTGGAAGGTGCAGGTGATAGCAGTTTTCATTCACCATGGGTTGTGGAAGGTTCTCTCAGGACCTCATGAAACTTAGCACGATGATAGACGAGCAATGGGCGGAACAGTAGAAGAAGAAGTGCGGTTCTTTGATCGACGATGAATGGGAGGAACTAGAGCTAAAGGCACTTTCTGCCATACAGTTGTGTTTGGGACCACATATCTTGCAAGAGGTGCTTGATAAGACAACTACAGTGAAACTTTGGGTTTGGCTGGAGTAACTCTACATGACGAAGAGTCTCGCCAACAAGATTCGATTGATGGAAAGGTTATACACTTTTAGAATGGCAGAATTTACTCCTGTTTGAAAACATCTAAATGATTTCAATTCGATTATTGTTGATCTTGAAAGTTTAGATGTTAAAATTGAGGATGAGGATAAAGCTATTTTGTTGGTTGTGTCTCTACCCCCTTCATGTAAACACTTTAAGGAGATCATACTATATAGTAGTTCTGATACTATATCATTTGAGGATGTTAAGTTAAACTTATTGTCTAAGGAGAAGTTTGATCATGAAATGCATGCTGATTCTACTGAAGGATTAGTAGTAAGGGGTAGAACAATTGAAAAGAGGAACGGTAACAGGAGAAAGCACTGTTCTAAGTCTAGAAATCCTCATGTTAATAAGACCTGCAATTACTGTGGTAAATTGAGTTATATTGTTGCTAACTATTGAAACTGAAAAATAAGAATGAGAAAGAAGAGGAAAGAAGAATTAGTCTAAGAAACCAGCTACGGCTGATTATGTTGTTGAGTCTGAGTCTGATGGGGATGTGTTAGTTGCCACTACCTCTGGAAGGGGGGTAGATGATGATTGGGTTTTAAATTCTGGTTGTACGTATCATATGTGTACTTATAAGGACTGGTTTGCTACTTATGAGCCTGTTGATAGTGGGATTATGCTTATGGGTAACAATATCGAGTGCAAGGTTATAGGAATAGGTACATTGCAGATTAAAACCTATGATGGTGTAGTTAGGACTTTGTCTAAGGTTCGTCATATTCCTAATGACTTGTAATCTCATATCTTTGGGTTCTCTTGAGGCTAACGGTTGTAGGTACTCAACTGAGATGGTGTCTTGAAGGTGATGAGGGGCACCATGGTGCTAATAAAGAGATACAGGCAGGGGATTCTCTATCTTCTGCAGGGTACAACAGTTACAGGTTCAGCAGCAGTTTGTACAACATCGATAAATGTTGATACAAAGAAGTTATGAAACATGCAATTGGGCCATATGAGTGAAAAGGAGATGACCATTCTAAGTAAGAAAGGTTGTCTAGGTAGCGCAGGTATAGGTAAGCTAGAGTTCTGTGATCATTGTGTCTTTGGGAAACAGAAGAGGGTTAGTTTCTGTACAGCTAAACACCGTGCGTAAGGGATCCTTGATTACATCCATTCAAATTTGTGGGATCCTTCGAGGTTCCTTCGTTTAGAGGTAAGCGCTATCTGCTAACATTTGTTAATGATTTCTCACGAAAGGTCTGGGTTTACTTCTTGAGACAAAAAAATGAGACGTTTTCCACATTCAAGAAGTTCAAGGCTCTTATAGAGAACTAGACTAGAAGAAAGATCAAGAAGCTCAGGACCGGTAACGGTCTTGAGTTCTGCGAGTTAGAGTTCACTGAGTTCTACACTGTCAATGACATAGTTAGGCACAAGACGTTGGTTGGTAAGCCCCAACAAAACAAAGTTGCAGAATGCATCAACCGGACTCTACTAGAGAAAGCTCGCTATATGCTTTCTAATGCAAGGCTTTGAGATCGCAAAGCTTTTTGGGCTGAAACTGTTTCAACAGCTTGTTATCTGGTGAATCAATCTCCACATACTTCAATTGATTTTTAGATTCTAGAAGAAATTTGGTCAGGTAATCCTGTTGATTATTCTATGCTAAGAATATTTCGATGTCCTATGTTTGCACATGTAAATGATGGGAAATTAGCTCAAAGGACTATTAAATGCATGTTCCTTGGTTATACATATGAGTCTAAGGGATATCGAATGTGGTGTCCTAACTCTAAGAAAGTTATTCATAGTAGAGATGTAACTTTCGATGAAGATGCAATGTTATCTTCTAGGAAGGAATCTTTTGTTTTTTTCTACTGGTATAAGTGAAGGAGAGGATACCAGCAGAAAAATAGAGATAGATACAGAGACTGTTACAACTCAAGGTGGAGCTACTGACCATTCCAGCAGGGAGGTTCAGGCTACTCAACCCAGTTCTAGTATTCATTAGCCTCAGGTGGAGGATGATTATTCCATAGCCTGTGATCATCCAAGGAGGGAGATGAGGAAGACTGCTCGCTATACTGATAGTGAGGGACTTGTAGCTTATGCTGTTATAGTTGCAAAGGAGATTCCTAAAGGTGTTGAGCCTTCAACTAACACTAAAGCCATCTCCTACCTGAGTTTATCTAATTGGGTCCTAGCTATGCAAGAAGAAATGGAGAATTTGCACAAGAATTGAACTTAGGATCTATGCGAGCTACCTAAAGGCCACAGAGCCTTAACTGCTAAGTGGATTTATAGAAGAAAGAAAGGCATACCTGGGGTTGAAGAAGCAAGGTGGAAAGCACGCCTGGTTGTTCGGGAATACAACCAAAAGGAAGGTATTGACTACAATGAGGTATTCTCTCCTGTTGTTCGTTATACCTCTATTAGAGTGCTTCTTGCTTTTATTGCCCTATTTGATATGGAGTTAGAGCAGCTTGATGTAAAGGCTATATTCCATCATGGGGAGTTAGAGGAGGAGATTTACATGAAGCAACCTGAGGGTTTTGTTGTTCCCGGGAAGGAACAATGTGTATGCTGATTTAAGAAGTCCTTTAATGGATTTAAGCAAACTCCTAGGCTGTGGTATAAAAGGTTTGATACCTTTATAATTGGATAAGGATACATGCACAGTTCGCATGATAACTGTGTGTATTTCAGGCAATATTCTAATGGATCTCTTGTTTACTTGTTGTTATATGTTGATGACATGTTATAACTTCCAAGGATAAGTCCTTGATCAACAACTTAAAATCTCAACTCAGTAGGGAGCTTTAGATGAAGGACTTGGGTGCTGCAAAGAAGATACTGGGCATGGAGATTCAGAGGTTTTAAAGGCTAGTAAGCTGTAATTGTCTCAGAGTCGATATCTTGAGAAAGTACTTGATAGATTTACTATGGGTAACTGCAAGGAAGTTTCTACACCTTTTGTAGTTGGCTTTAAATTATCTGCTGAGTCTTATCCACATCTGAGGAGGACATTAAGAAGATGTCTCATATTTCTTATTCTAGTGTAGTTGGTAGTTTGATGTATTCTATGGTGTGCACTAGGCCTGACTTATCACATGCTGTGAGTGTGGTAAGTTATTACATGCATAATCCTAGTAAAGGTCATTAGGAGGTTGTGAAGTGGACCCTTAGGTATGTGAAGGGTTCAATTGATAAAGGTTTGGTATTTGACAGGAACAAAGCTGCTACATAGGATGTTACAGGCTTTGTTGATTCTAACTATGCTGGTGATCTTGACAAGATGAGGTCCATTTTAGGGTATATCTTTACTATGTGTGCAAATGCTATCTCATGAAAAGCATTACTTCAGTCTATTACAGGTCTTCTACTACGGAGACTAAGTATGTCGCCGCTACAGAAGGTGTGAAGGAAGCTACCTGGTTGAGGGGCCTTGTTATTAAGCTTGGAGTCCCGCAGGGTACTACTGTAGTCTTTTTGGATAATCAGAGTGCTATTCACTTGACCAAGAATGATGCCTATCATTCCAAGACCAAGCATATAAGCATTAAGTATCACTATGCCAGAGACACAGTTGTTGCAAGAGAGATTGCTATGAGAAAGGTTCATACTTCAGAGAATCCTACAGATATGCTTACTAAGTCTCTCCCTATAGCTAAGTTCGAGTATTGCTTGGACTTAGTTGGTGTTCACAGCATTTGATTACCTCCGAGGCTCTACCCTTTGGGGCATCACCTTTCGGGGTGCTTTGGTGGTGCTCAAGAGTTGGTGTTGCAAATTGGTCCAAGGTGGAGAATGTTGGGTTATGGCCCAATTTTACCTCAACGGCCCAACGAAGAAGCAGCTACTGCCAAACAAGGCGGTTAGGGTTTTGTAGAGTTCCTGCGGCTACGGTAGTTAGGATTTGCAGAATTCTCATCATCCTAACCCTTTATAAAAGACTCACGTCTCCTCTTTCAAGATACACCAATAAGAAATACCTACAAAGTATTTTGTTTCCACTTTCTTAGAGTTGTGAGAGAGAGATTATAAGAGAGATTGTAATCTTATTCCTTAGTCAAATCACTCGTTGTGATTGTGATCGCATTGTACTCACTCATTCGTATAGTGGATTGTTTGTGCTCGTTGTCATCCATAGTTTTTTTTTTTCCCGCATTGGGTTTCCATATAAATCTTGGTATTCTTTATTGTTCTTGTTATCATTGGTTACTTTTGATTATTATTATTTGTCCTAATGATTCCGTTATTAGTTTGCTTTAATTCCTAACACTTTTTGGGTCTCACATGATCCAAAATTCAATCCTTTAGTTTGGGGTTTCACTGGTCCTATGTATGAATTTCTTTTAGTCCAAGGCTAAGAATCCCAAGAGGATCTGAGCGCTTTAGCAAATCTGTGCAATACCATTGACAGATGCGGTGAAGTGCAACTTCCTGCCATCAATATTGGACTGATTCCCTATATGCACGTTTGAATTTGAACTTGGCTTTCCACTTTTCTGTTTTGAGCTTGGGGGTTTTGTTAGGTTACAATTCACTCTGATACATAGGTCATAATGAAAACCTATTTCCTATTGAAGATGTTGTCTTTTTATACTTCAGGTGGTATGATTTATATTCTATTTCTAAGTTGTATCTAAGATTTCTAGGTATTTAGATTTGTAGATTTGAAATAGATGGCAATGGAAAGAAGAACCTCGATGTTAAAGCAGGTAGATCTGAAGGGATAAGAGTGTCTACAAGGGTTATTTGGAGACTCGTTTTTATCTTTTTCACTTTTAATAGACACTTATTTTTATCCTTTTTATTTTCACTTATGTATATAAATTAGCATTGTGATTCTACCACGTTATGCTCGAGGATTGTCCAGCTTACTCCAACAGCATGCATTCCACTTATCCAATAAGAAATTTAGCTTTCATACCTACATTCTTATCTTTAATATGAAAACTACCTATCTTGGTTGGAGGGAGTGTTCTCCAATCACCCTAATTTAGATTCAAGGGTTGTGCTTTGATTTGAAGCAGCCTTCAACTATTTATTTTGATTGAACATAACAAAGACCAACTTTCCACTTTGCACAAATTAGTTTCACATAGTTGAAGTTCCTATGATAAATTTGCAGTAGTTTCATATGTTTTTGGCTTCCTAATCCATTACATGAAATGTGAAGAAGTCACATGATGTGATCATAAGTTCCTTATTATGATTCTTTTTGCAGCATAAATGGAGATAATGCACATTACGGATGCCCTAGAATCTCACGTACATCCGATTATGTTCCTGGAGGATCTTCCATTGTAGTTGGTGCAAACCTTGTAGGCTTCTCTTTTAGTGTGCATTTTTTTTCTTGTTATTGATAATTTCAAGATCTTGTTAGCATATCAATTTGAAAGCATTTACCTACATATCATTAAGTGCTGACACTAATGGAAATTTAAAAGTCCTAACAACATTTTACAGTATTTACAAACTTCAGTTTTGGTTTGTTGTAGTGAAGTGTATTGGTGCTACTACTATTCGACGTGGCTACTTGAATAATTGAATACCCTTTTTTTCCCATTGTATTAGTTATTACTTCAACTCTTAAAGGAGGGATATTGATTTGGAACATATATATATGTATATATGTGTGTGTGTGTGTGTGTGTGTGTGTGTGTGTGTGTACATATATGTATATATATATGTATACATGTATATATGTGTGTGTGCGTGTGTATATATATGTGTACATATATGTGTGTGTGTGTGTGTGTGTGTGTGTGTGTGTGTGTGTGTGTGTGTGTGTGTGCTCATGTGCGTGTGTGTGTGTGTATGTGTGTGCGTGTGTATTATTCACAATTTGTTTTTTATATTTTGTCATGTGTATCTTCATACAAAAGTTCACGGTAGATTATTTTTTAAAAAAAGTTGTGGAATCTCAATGCTTTTGTGCCTCACCAATGAATTTGCTCATACAATCTTCCCTCACCACCAAGAGAAAAACTGACAAGAAAAAGCATGCAAATACTTCCATAGAAAAAAGCGCTGACATATCTTGACATTGAAAATGTAGATACTTTTATTGAGCGTCAACTGAGAATCTCTCGATGATTTTTCCGAACAAAAACAGTAAAAAAAGGTTTGAGAAAGATAGTCTTTTCCAGTAGTACAAGAACTCTCCATGGTAGAGAGTGGACCAATTGATGGAAATTATTTACCCCTTTCTTTCTCATCCAGCTAGGATTCTAGCCTAATTGACTTAGTCTTATATTGAAGACGGATTCCCTCATTTGTATGACATCAAATGCGTGGCAAGCTTGTAACATGATACCTGATTTAAGCAAAATCTTTAGGAAGCCTGCGTTATTGATAAAATATCATCTCAGCGTTTGTTCCTATTAACAAAAACTTGACCATGATGAGTGCTCATGCAATAGCACATAACCAATACAACATCAAATGAGCATGCTATGAGGCCTTACATGGTAGGTGGAATTCACTGCTATATTGGAGTGCTAGGGCTCGCACTTGAGTATGGTACATGCATGCTTCAAGGCATGCTTATGAGGGTTAAAATGATCCAAACTCAAATAAAAGTTACCCCTAGTTCACATATGGCTATGCGAACAAGAGGAATCACTCATTATAGGTAGGTAAGCTCATGTTCTTGAAGGTCTCGCCTCCCAAGGCCATGATGTGCTTAATCTCTGCCAAGTAATCGAATGTGTTGGCATAGTCGCTTATCGAATAGAACTCCTATTTGATTATCAAGATTCATAATGTGTTCTAAGCATTTTAGCTATATAAATATGTTCCTGACCTATCACACAAGATAATGGTGGATCTCTTCTAGTTGTGGGAGGATCTCACCTATTAACAGCCAATTCAAATTTTGAATCATATAGAACGAACTTAGTATAGAAAGATTATTTTATTTATCAAATTGCTTTAAGCAAACTACATTAACATCGATTGGTACCTAGGATCCCAAAATCAATATAAAAGCAAAATATTCTCACATGTCCACTTCTTAGGTAAATTCGAGTTTTGAGACCAAAACTCATCTTACCCTTAAAATTTGTCTCTATTTAAAAAATAGAAATTTAGTGAATTATTATAGAGGATGAAATTCCTACTTTCCTGAATTATATGTTGAGAAGATATTCCTGAAATCTTGAATCGAATGCAACAATGTAATTCATGATTTCTTGAGTTGAGAATTGAAAAGTTGTGTGTGTCTACACTCGAGCTCAATAGGATAAATTTGAGGTTCAAGTATGTGGGTAGGAGTAATAGATTAGTTGGTTCAACCTAAAATTAGTAAGTCGAGCCGTTTAGATAAGATATAGCATTTTTGGACCAATCCAAATTTCAGCATGATTTAGACCCAAAAAAAAGGAAGAAATCCCCAGCCTTTGGGCATCCTGTCTAATGGGAAAAAAAGGATAACGTAATCTTCTATTTTCTTCTTCTCTCCTCACTTGGAATAAAAACAAAAACAAAACCCTACCACTTCTTTTTCACCCAAACCTAAGAAGAAAGAAAAACCTCTTTTTTTTCTTAATCTATAGCACATGGTTCTCCCCATCTTCTCCTCTCTTAAAATTCCTTCTCTTGCTGCCTCCAGAAAGATCAATAACTTTTCATTCTTTCTACCAATGGTAAGTTACTTAAGGACGTGATTTCTCGTTTGCTTTAGAGACATCTTATTCAAATATTCATGGAAAATTTTTGATCCCCTATTTTGTGATCTAATACATCAAAATTATTTGATAAAATTTGGTAGGGAAGTGATGAGATTGGAATGTGAGTAGAAGAATTGGCCTTCACTCTATGAGGTAGTCAATTTCTAGGAATTTTTCAGGTCTAGTTTATGTGAAAGTTCATAATTTTAAGCCATAGAAATCTTCCTCTATGTTATATCTTTCATGATTAAAAATTTTGTGTTAGATTAATTCCGTTAACCTTCTCATATTGATCAAAACCTGAAGTATCTATATGCTAGAATTTAACAAGAGAATTAGGTTCGATTTTTAAAATTACTAGAAATACGTGGGAGGAAACTTAAACATGAACTTTGAATATGTTATAACTCCATATATCTAGTTTTTCTCAAATTTTTAATCATTTGATTTGGACTTGTGTGAAAAGAGATATAGACAATATACTGAAGTTGCATAAAATTGATCGGAATTTGACACCTTAAGCATTTGGTTATGTTTACCTTACTTTATGTCCGAATTTGATCATGCACCTAGAACAACTTTATGTCTGAATTTGATCAACTTTTTCTAGATCATGCACCTTGCTTTACGAAGGGGTGAATTCTAGGTTGAAGGGGAGCCTTGGAGCAACGGTAAGGTTGTCTCCGTGTAATCAAAAGGTCACGGGTTCGAGCTGTGGAATCAGCCACTGACAAAGTCAGGTTAGGCTGCCTACAATTCACCCCTTGGGGTACGGCCCTTCCGTGGACCTTGCGTGAACGCGGGATGCTTGTGCATCGGGCTGCCTCTAAGGTTTCTAGGTTGGGATCTTTCAATCCAATTGGAGTTGTTTGTGATTTATTTTGGAATATTAAAATCGGTCTTAAAGTCTGGTTCTAATAATCCTGTAACATGAAGATGAATATCGAAAAGAAAAATAAAATTTAGGCATGAGGTAACCCTAGGGTATCCTTAAGGAATCAGGGAGGAATGTTTAGCCAGTTGGTGAAATTCCTACTTATAGTTTATAAGCTCGACTCAACGATAGTCACGCGAGAGAGGCAGGCTGAAACTTTTAATAATTACGTTTATAGCCATAAGTGCAGTTTCTTGATTGGACTCTTGACTCAATTTTTAAATCATCATTCTAACATTTGTACCATCTTATGTTTTCAATGATTACATATCTTATCGAAGCTAAATTTTAATAGTTTATTTCAATAAATCTTGTGTCAAAGTATTCATGTACTTGTTTTGAAGTATTTAATAATGTTTTCAAATTAGTCCTAAAAAGATATTTATGGAAGTATAAAGCATTGGTCCAATGGCTTCAACATTCGTTGGGAGAACAATCCTAGTAGGGCGTGCTACCCCTTCGAAAGAAAAAATAGAAGCACTCTAGGAATGCACATCAATGTCCAGCACACCTCTAACTCTTTCTCTTGTTTCTCTCCCGGATGCCTTTCCAAAGATTATTTCTCAAAACTATTACTAAATTATTGAAAATAGTAAAAATGCTGCTACTTAACTTCTTTAGTAAAAAGTGCCACTAAACTCATGCAATATGTTAGAATACGCCATCATTACTGGCTGTTGCATGTTACAATTGAAAATTCAAGAGATACTATGTCAAAGATGTCATCTTCTCCTCCCTCACTGCCAATTCTTACCCTAAACACACAAACCTTAACTGATTGACCCGCCCCCTTTACCTCTAGACCCTTCGAGAATAATCACTCAAATCTAGTGACTTGAACGCTGCACTAGCTAAACTTTGATGAGCATAATTGACAATTTTTTGCGCTTTAAACACACGACCCTGTGATTTTATCTCTCCTTAATACCAATCAAAACTCCAACATCATTAAAAGCCCTAGATGCAGCACTGCAAAGAACAAATAGTCCCTCGGTTTTGGCTTTATGATACTGTTATGGCTTGAATGCGGCCGTAGGAATGATAATCAAAGAAAGAGAAACAAACCATGCATCAAGAGGTGTTGTTATAACATCATTAGAGACATGTCCATGAGGGCCAAATGAGGGCGACTTCAGTGATATATTTGGGCTTGATTTCTCAATTTTGATATGAATTTCCACGTTAAATTGAGATGGGCTTTATTTTTTACTTTTTGAGGTCACTTTTCCACCTTAAACGCTTGTTAGTTTAAACCCTAGATTACTTTAAAATTTAATTTAAAGATAAACTAAGCGTACTGTAATAGGTTAATTCCAACTACATATGACATTTTTGGCTTTTAAAACTAATATAGTTGCATTTAATCAATAAATTCAATATGATGGCTTTTTTACTTTTTAAGAGAATATAGTTGGATTTGTAAGCAAGAACTCCCTTTCTAAATGGTCTGGAATCTTCTAACACATGTAAAAACAAAAGATGGCATGTAAGCCCTAGATGCTAAAGAATACAACATTTCCATGTCTTGTAAGGTAAAGGTTGTAATAGAACTAGGATCTTTTGATGATTCCAATTTAGATGAGTGTTTCTAGGGTTATGATCTTATACTTTTGTTGTTGTAAGCATGTAATGTAGATCACCCTCTTTACTTGGGATTCATCATACTTTTTATACATGTACCTCTTTTTAAGTGGTGGCATGGTATGGCCTAGGATTTTGATGTGAATTTAAAGTGAAAATCTAATGTTTTCAGCCTTATTTGATATGCTCTGGTTATTTTGGGCTTTACCCTTTATTGCCCCTGATTTTTTGTTTCTGGCCTGTTTAAAAATGGGTAAGAACTATGAAGTCACTTTAAGAGACCAACATAGGGTTTTGCCTATAACTTCTTTTTTGAAATTTTTCAATCCTTGTTAAGTCATAATTCATGTATGTTTTTAATAATTAATTTGATTATATTATATGCATTATTTTGTCTAACTTACTTTATTTTATATATTTTTTAGGTTAAGCATTAATAAAGAAAGATGAGAAGAGAAGACGTCAAAGTTAGGATTTTTTTTTTTTTTTTGGCTGAAGGATTTTACAAGCGAATTTATCAAGTCGGTCCAAAATAATGAATTACGAAATATATTATTTTCATAATGACTTATTTGGACTAGGGTTACAAGGTCACTACTCCTAATTAAAGACGAATTAGAAGACTTGGAGAAGATGACATCCTAGAAGAAAAGAAAACCCCAGCAATATTATTCTATTAAAAAACCAACCCATCGTGAATCATTAAGCATCACCACGGCAGCTCCTTCACGTCCAACTCTCCTACCCCCTCATGCATCACAACATCAGGCTCCTTCTTATATCATCATCATCCCCATCATCATCGTCGATCATTATCACCATCAATGCCGAACTCATCACCACATCAGAGTGTCACATTCCCTCATCATATTTCGCACTCCCCCGTCATCAATCATAATCACCATCAACCGCTTCCATCATCTAAAGTAATAGTGTTTTTTTCTTTTATTTTATAAGTTTAGTTGTTATTAAATATGAATTCTTTGGATGATTTATGTAATTTAATTTCTAATATGTGTGAGTGATTTTTATATACTTAGTATAATCTATTTGAAACAATGCTAAATTAATTATTTTGAAACAAGTTTTATACTTTATTGCCTAATAGATTTTTATTTCATGATTCTACAATGGTTTGTATTTATTGTTTATAATATTCGTGTTAGATTAATTAGAACGCATGCTAGTTAGTTTAATACGAATTCATATGATAGTTTAAAAGGCTTTAGTACGTAAAAGCTATAGTCTTTTAGGCATAAGTATCACCCTAATTGATCATGGATGACTCAAACCTTTCTCTTTTAATTAGAAAATCATTATAGATCGTTGTTAAATCAATTTGCTGGTAAATTGATTACAAGGTGTTAGATGACTTTTTCTAATACTTAATGCTCTAGTTTGATTAAATTCTTGTACTAGTGTTAGAATTATCAAAACTAATAGGGTTTATATTAGGGTTTGAGCTAAATAAATTATAACGTAAGGAAAAATGAGGAAGATCCGCTAGTGGGTATCTTCTACAGTCTAACTCATGAATAAATCAATTTGTATGTTGATGACAAATATTAATTTGCATGGTGGATAGATTATGCTAAGTATTTTTCATAAATTTGGTATCTTTGATAATTATTTATTGCTTTTGAGTCAATTTCTTTAGTTTGTCAATTTTAATTCTTAAATTTATAAGCTTTAATATAAATTTCATTTACCCCTCCAAAAGAGAAGTCTTTTAGGAGTGTTTTAGTTATTTTAGATTAGTTATATTTTTGTTTTTGGTGTAATTAAAATTTTCATATTTATTTTCTATTCTACTTTGCCATTTATTTACCGATATGTTAGAAATTAGGCCAAACATAGTCTCTTTTACGTTGTTTCATGTGTTATTCTATTTTAGGGTTTATATAGTATCCTAATCGGCCTCTATTTGATTTTGGAATATTCAGAAATTATTTGATAATTTTTCACAATTATTTCATGAATTGGATATGTGCAGGTTTTTATTTTAATAAATTCGAAAACCATGTTTTTAATTTTTATTTTATGCTCTTAAGGTTTTATTAAGTCTAGAAAATTATATTCTAAAGTCTAGGTACTTTTTTTATTTATTTTCGTATTTGTATTAGTGCGGTTTATTATTTCTCTAATTTCATATTTTATTTTCTATTTTTAATTTCTATGGTTAATTTACTGTTTTAATTTTTCTGAATTTAATTACATATAATTTTGGAGATAAATAGTTATAAACTTGCAGAATATTAATTTAGATTACTTTCTGTGATTTTTAATATTAATTTTCTATTTGTTGTTCTCTATTTTAATTTTCAGTCCAATATTGTGTGATTATTTCTGTTTTTATTTTTCCAAAGTATTTAGGATAGCTATTTACTATTTTTAATTCAAGAATTAAGTTTAGAATATTTAGGAGCAATGTTAATTAATTTTTCCAAATTTTTACTTGTTTAATTGATTTGCTTTAGTAATATAAAGAGAAAGTAAAATAAATTAGAGTAGTAAATATAATTAGACTTAAACTAGCTTATTATCAAAATCTTTCCTCGTGGAATCGATCCCTACTTTCCTATGCTATAAATCTTGCTTATAAATAAAAATAGTGGTTTAATTTGTAGCTCTACTACAAGCTTTAGAAATTTTGGCACCGTTGCTGGGAAAGAAAATAAAATCGTTAGTCCACTTCTATTTAATTTTACTACTTTTATTATTTTGTTTTAACTCTAGCATTTTATTTTTGTAGGTTGTTTTGGTTTATGAGATTAAGGAGTGGTCACATGATCAAAGAGAAAAATGAGCATTTATTTGAGGCATTTGAAAGTAAAATAAGTAATTCTGAATTTGCAAGTTCTGAATTGATAAGTAGGGAAGTTATTAAAGTTGAGATGGCTTCTTTATGTGAACTTGCTGCACCTAATTTAGAAACTCAACCTTTATCTATTACTTATACTGTATTCGACCGACCATTGAAATTGAACTCTGAATTTTAAACTTACTACCTAAGTTTCATAGATTGCCTGGTGAGGATTCATATCGCCATATTAATGAGTTTATTATTTTCGATCACGCAACCTATGGGTATCTCCCAAGACCAAATTAGATAAAGAGCCTTTCCTTTCTCACTTTAGGATAAGGCCATAGACTGGTTATATTACTTATCCCTTACAATATTCACTACATGGACCCAAATTCATAAAGCATTTTTAGAAAATTTTTTCCCACATCTAGAATTGGATCCATTAGAAAAGAAATATATGGAATTGGAAAAGAAATATATGGGATTAAAAAAATTGGGAACGTTTTAATAAATTATGTGCTAGTTGTCCCCAACATCAAATTTATGAGCAATTGTTGATTCAATATTTCTATGAAGGTTTATTACCTATAGATAGAAATATGGTGGATGCTGCCAGTGGGAGCTTTGGTTAATAAGACTCCAGCTCAGGCTGGGGAATTGTTTAATATCATGGCACAAAACATTCAACAATTTAGAACTAGGGAACCCCTGTTTAGAAAGGTCAATAAGTTTAGTTCAGGTCCATCCGTAGAGACCCAGTTGTCTAAGATCACTGCTATGCTGAACAAAATCGTCACTGGAGGAGTTTAGAAAGCAGTGGTGTGTAGTATTTGCTGTTTACAGGGACATGCTACAGATGCATGCCCTACACTTCAAGGGCGTAATGTGAATGCAATGTTTTCTAACCAAGACCAAAGGAAGTATGACCCCTACTCCAACACTTATAATGAAAGATGGAGAGACCACCCTAATCTTAGGTATGGACCTAGGAACAATCGCCCAGGTTTTGACCAATGATCACGTCAACCATTTGCTCAGGATAGAACAAATTTTCTTTTAGAGCAAGTCATAAAAAAGATGGATGACCAGAAAAAGGAGGCCGATACTAGGTTTTAAAACATAGAGATGACTCTTAAATAGGTCCAAGAGAGGCAATACTGATACCGTAGTTAGCAATCTCTAGGCCCAAATACAACATAAATTGCCATTCAACCATTCCAGAACCTAAAGAAAAATGTGAGTGCCATGACACTTAGGAGTGGAAAAAAGTTAAAGGAACCTAGGAAGAATAGAAAGGTAGAGCATGAAATAGAGGTCAACAAACTTAAACCTAACCAATATCAAGACACCGCTTCTAATGTTAAGGAAGTCAGGGAGGATAAGAAGGAACCTTACAAGCTATTGCCACCCTTTCCTAGTAGACTGAGAGGGAAAACCCCAAAGGCAGATGAGGCAAACTAAGAAATCTTAGAAACATTTAGGAAGGTAGAGATCAACATTCCTCTCCTAGATGAGATAAAGCAGGTGCCTCGTTATGCCAAGTTCCTTAAAGAGCTTTGTACTACAAAACGTAAACTGAAAGGGAACAAAAAGGTAAGTATGGGGGAAAACATGTCTTCTGTTTTCCAAAAGAAGTTTTCCCCTAAATGTAAGGACCCAGGTGTATTTTCTATTCTTTGTAAAATTAAAAACCTCTCCTTTGATAAAGCTATGCTTAAGGAGCTTCCATCAATGTGATGCCTAGGTCCACTTATGATAAAATACATTTAGTAAAGTTAAAGAAAACTAATTTATTCATTTAGTTAGCTTATAGGAGTAATGCATACCCGGATGGAGTTTTGGAAGATGTCTTAGTCCAAGTCATTAAGCTTGTTTTTCCTGCTGACTTTTATGTATTGGACATAGATGATGCATGCCATGATCTTTCCATATTGCTAGGTAGACCATTTCTTAAAACATCCAGGATAAAATAGATGTGCATGCAGGAACATTGACTATGAAATTTGATGGTGAAATTATTAAGTTCAATATTTTTGATGCTATGAGATTTCCTGCTGATGTGAATTATCTATGTGCACTTAACGTGATTGATGAATTGTTCCAAGATGTTTATGAATTATCTCATGAGGATGAATTGTTAACTGTACTTATTCAAGGTTTTGATTAGTTTGTATTTCATAATGTGCCTTACTATATTAATAATGAGTTGGTGGGCTGCATAGAGTCTTTGTTGCAATTGCATGTAGTTGATAGACCTGGGAAGCTAGAATTGCCTAAAAGTCACATGAAAATGCCACCCTCTCGTATTTCACCCCCTAAGCTAGAACTAAAATCATTACCTAAAAATCTTAAGTATGCTTATTTAGGAGATGATGAGATCTTACTTGTTATAATCTCTAATGTACTTACATCTGAACCAGAAGATAAACTGATTAGGGTGCTCAGAGAACATAATGAAGTGTTAGGGTGGACTTCAGCAGACCTTAAAGGACTTAGCTCCACATTATGTTCTCATAAAATCACATTAGAATCAGATGCTAAGCCTAAGAGAGACCCACAATGAAGACTAAATCCACGTATGATGGAGGTAGTTCAAAAAGAAATTCTTAAGTGGTTAGAAGCTGGAGTGATATACCCCATTACTGATTCTAAATGGATTAGTCCTATCCATGTGGTTCCTAAAAAGGGGGGAACAATAGTAGTGCAAAACAAGGAAGGTGAGTTAATTCCTACTAGAGTCCAGAGTGGTTGTAGAGTGTGCATTGACTATAGAAAGCTTAACAAGGTCGCAAAGAAGGATCATTTTTCATTGCCCTTTATGGACCAGATGTTAGAAAGATTAGCTGAGATGTCACACTATTATTTTCTTGACGGATATTCAGGTTATATTCAGGTCCCCATAGCTCTGAGGATAAAAAAAAGACCACTTTTACCTGTTGTTTTGGCACCTATGCTTTTAGAAGGATGTCGTTTGGTCTATGTAATGCTCCTGCTACATTTCAAAGATGTATAATGAGTATTTTTTCTGATTTGATGAGTGCTTGCATCATCTTACGCTAGTGCTTAAGCGTTGTATTGAGACCAATTTGGTGTTTAACTTTGAAAAGTGTCATTTCATGGTGGAACATGGAGTAGTTTTAAGTTATGTGGTGTCACCTAAGGGCTTAGAGGTTGACAAGGCTAAAGTAGAAATCATTCAATCTTTACCCTATCCACAGTGCGTTAAGGAGGTGAGGTCATTTCTAGGTCATGTTGGGTTTTATAGGAGATTTATCAAGCATTTTTCTAAGATTGTCTCTCCTTTATGTGTTTTGCTTTTTATTGATTTTAATAAGGATTGTAGGAGAGCTTTTGACTAATTGAAGTTGAAATTGACCACCACTCCTATAGTACAATCCCCAAACTGGGCCCTCCCTTTTGAACTGATGTGTGATGCTAGTGATAAGGTAGTAGGCGCAGTCTTAGGTTAAAGAGTAAGGAAGGTACCTCATGTGATCTATTATGCTTCCAGAACTCTAGACCCAGCACAGTGTATCTACACAATTATAGAAAAGGAAATGTATGCAGTTGTTTTTGCTTTAGAAAATTTTCGTCCTTATCTGTTGCGTGTTACAGTTACTGTTTATACTAATCATTTCACTATTAAATATCTATTAAGTAAGAATGATTCAAAACCAAGATTGATTATATGGGTATTACTACTGTAAGAATTCTAATTAGAGATTAAAGATAAACGAGGAGTTGAAAATTTAGTAGTTGACCATCTAAGTAGGCTAGATAATAGGGAGAGTGGGAATCCATTAAGTGATTGTTTCCCTGATGAGACTTTATATGCTATCACAGATAGGCTGCCTTGGTATGCTGATATAGCTAATTATGTAATAACCAAAAGCTTTCTATAGACTTGTCTAGAGCCCAAAAGGAGAAGATAAGAGCTCAAGCTAAATATTATATTTGGAATAAGCCATATGTATGGAAATTTTGTGGAGGTCATATTATAAGGGGTTATGTAGATGACAGTGAATTTTATTCAATTTTAACTTTCTGTCACTCTTTTGAAAGTGGGGACACTTTAGAGCCAAAAGAGGGGCATACAAAGTTTTTGAATGTGAATTTTATTGGCCTACTATTTTTAGGAATGCTTATGAATTTTGCAAAAGATGTGAAGTATGCCAAAAGGCAGGTACTTTATCTAGAAGGAATCAAATAACTCTGCATAATGTTTAAGTTTGTGATATTTTTTATGTATAGGGTGTTGATTTTATGGGACCTTTTGCCCTTTCTTTTGGTTTTACTTACATTCTTATGCTTGTTGATTATGCATCTAAGTGGATTGAAGCTATGGGTACTAGAGTTGATGATACTAAAAGTATTGTGAAACATGTTAAATCTCTCATTCTACATAGATATAGAGTTCCTAAAGTAATTATCAGTGATAGCAGAACACATTTTTGTAATAAAGCCTTAGGTTCCTTGCTAGTCAAATATCATGTAACTCATAAGGTATCCACTGGATACCATCCCCAAACAAATGATGAAGCTAAAATCTCCAATAAAAAGATTAAGAGCATATTAGAAAAGGTTGTTAGACTAGATAAGAAAGATTAGAGTCTTAGGCTAGATGAAGCTCTCTGGGCCTATAGGATTGCATATAAAACACCTATAGGTACGTCACCTTATAGATTAGTTTTTGGTAAAGCATGTCATCTCCCTACAAAACTAGAGCATAAATCATATTGGCCTATAAAGCAGTGTAGTCTAGAGTATGACCTAGCAGGGAAGGAGTGTAAGATGCAATTATAGGAATTAGAAGAGACTTGCCTAGAATCCTATGACAATTTAGTGATCTACAATGGTAAAGCCAAAGCTTTTCATGATGCTAAGCTTAGTAGAAAAGAATATTAGGTGGGAGAAAAAGTGTTGTTATTCAATTAAAAATTGAAACTCTTTCCTGGTAAGTTGAACTCTAAATGGCTAGGACCTTTTATGGTAGTAAAGACTTATCCACATGGTGCAGTTGAGATTAGATCCTTTGCTACTGATAAGATTTCCAAGGTAAATGGCCACAGGCTTAAGTACTTTTATGAAGGAGATTAGGTATGCTTAGCGGAGGAGATCCGACTAAAGGATCCATGAGCTCATTTGCATCAAGCTAACGATCGTAAACAATCACACTGGTTAGGAGGCAACCGAATTTTTTTTAGGGAAGTATACATTTAATTCTACTTTTATTGTCATTATTTTTATATTTTTGCATGCATTAGGGACAATGTATGAATTAAGTGTGGGGGGTGCATCCTGCATTTGGTTCCTATAGTATTCATTCTTGATTTAAAAAAACAAAAAAGCAAAAAAAATTGTGATTTTCTTATAAATAATGCATGAATATGAGTTTATACTAGGCTTTCTTGCTTAAAATTTTTTTCACTTAGCTATGTTTAGTTTATTCTTTTATGAGTGAAGACTTCTGAGCATGTTAACTATCATTCAGAAAAGTTTAAGTTGATTCTTATATATCTTTTTAATGAGCAACTGCTATGATTATTCATCTTATTTGATCATATTATATAGCTGCTTCACAGGGAATAAAATGACCTAATCTATTTCCTAGACTATTGAATTAGTAGAATAACTCAATAAAATTAATTGCACCTTTTCTTGTCTTTAAAAAATGGGGGGAAGGAAAAAAAGAGAAAAGAAAAAAGTTAGATTACCAACATGGGTAGGAGTAGGTAGCTCGGCACCTTTTCCCCTTAAGTTTAGGTCTCAAGTTGAGCCTTACATATGGAGTAACCCATGATGAGAGAGCCATGCCTCTTTTGGGGCTGATCAATGACTCGTACCAAACTAACGGCCAAATGAAAAAATGATGAGAATAAATTGTTTGCTCCAGCACCTCTATTCGGGTGAGTGAGACAGGGAGCATTTAATTTCTAAGACCCTATATGAGCCTCGAATATGTGCGCAATTGGAGGTTGGAAAAAAGAAGAAGAAGAAAAAAAAACAAAAAAAATGCAAGGCAAGCTTAGAATCAATTTCAATGAGTCATTCCTTCTAGTTCAATTGTCTCTGAAGACATACTGTAAGTCAATTTTTCTATCGTAAACTTTTTAGACCTCTTGATCGGTATATGCATGTTTAAAAGAGATGGATGATTATTACTTTTGTTACTTCATTAAAGAAATGTTGTGAGGCTGATGAAGAAACACTTTGAGGGTAGTTGGATGTTTAGTAGTTATTCACTTATTGGAAGGAAAACTAATTAATTTTGAATAAAACTGGTTTTTTTTTTTTTTTGGTAAAGCAAGCCAATGCCTAGCATAAATATCATACTTATGCATGACTTTATAAGAAAGAGGGGGTAGTTCTTGGGTTGAGTCCCACATTTCTTTGCACGAGGACATCCAAAGTCTAAGTATAGAGGAATTTGTTAAGTCATAATTCATGCATGTTTTTAATAATTAATTTCATTATATTATATATATTATTTTGTCTAAATTACTTTATTTTATATATTTTTTAGGTTAAGCACTAATAAAAAAAGATGAGAAGAGAAGACGTCAAAGTTCGGGTTTCATTTACGGAAGGATTTTACAAGTGAATTTATCAAGTCGGTTCAAAAAATAATGAATTATGAAAAATATTATTTTCATA
Source organism: Carnegiea gigantea (assembly GCA_029747015.1). Taxonomy (NCBI): domain Eukaryota; kingdom Viridiplantae; phylum Streptophyta; class Magnoliopsida; order Caryophyllales; family Cactaceae; genus Carnegiea; species Carnegiea gigantea. Next base: position 158,821 of record JAKOGI010000554.1, on the reverse strand, counting down.
ATGATTTATTTGGGCTAGGGTTACAAGGTCACTATCTATCTATATACCTATATATAAAATTGAGTGACTTCTTATATTTTTGACAAGTGTTATAACTCTATTGGTTATGACGTTAACTACGTTTGGTTTGTTTTGTCTTTCAACATGTATACAACTCTTTTTTATTTTTTCTTCTTTTGGACAACCCGCAAGACTTTTCATCTTTTCTCTAATCAATTATTTAGAAATGTTATTAATATACGTTTACTAGCATATGAAAAATTGGCACATACATAAACCTAAAAAATACACATATGAATGCAAAAAGTATTTAACTAACAAAATAAATCTTAACAATGAAAACAACATTGTTGACTAAGTATATTGATATATTGCCTAACTCAACCCTTGCATCGCAAGGGGAATAATTCTAGTTCCTAACTAAAGCAGAATTAGAAGACTTGGAGAAGATGATATCCTAGAAGAAAGAAAACCCCAGCAATATTATGCTATTAAAAACCCAACCCATCGCGAATCATTAAGCATCACCACGGCAGCTCATTCACGTCCAACTCTCCTACCCCCTCACGCATCACCATATCAAGCTCCTTCTTATATCATCATCGTCCTTATCAACATCGTTGACCATCATCACCATCAACACCTAACTCATCACCACATCAAGATCTCTAATTCCCTCATCATATCTCACACTCCCCCATCATCAATCATAATCACCATCAACGGCTTCCATCATCTAAAGTAATACTGTTATTTTCTTTTATTTTATAAGTTTAGTTGTTAAATATGAACTCTTTGGATGATTTATGTAATTTAATTTCTAATATGTGTGAGTAATTTTTATATACTTAGTATAATCTATTTGAAACCATGCTAAATTAATTATTTTGAAACAAGTTTTACGCTTTATTGCCTAATAGATTTTTATTCCATGATTCGATAAATGGTTTGTATTTATTATTTATGATATTTGTGTTAGATTAATTAAAATGCATGCTAGTTAGTTTAGTACGAATTCATATGATAGTTTAAAAGGTTTTAGTACGTAAAAACTATAGTCTTTTAGGCACAAGTATCACCCTAATTGATCATAGATGACTCAAACTTATCTCTTTTAATTAGGAAATCATTATAGATCGTTGTTAAATCAATTTACTAGTAAATTGGTTACAAGGTGCTAGATGATGTTATTCTAATACTTAATGTTCTAGTTTGATTAAATTCTTGCACTGGTGTTAGGATTATTAAAACTATTAGGGTTTATATTAGGGCCGGGCTTGAACTAAATAAGCTATAATATAAGAAAAAACTAAGAAAATCCGCTAGTAGGTATCTTCTACAGCCTAACTCATGGATAAATGAATTTGTGTGTTGATGATAAATATTAATTTGCATGGTGGACATAGATTATGCTAAGTACTTTTCATAAATTTGCTATCTTTGATAATTATTTGTTGCTTTTTAGTTAATTTCTTTAGTTTGCCAATTTTAATTCTTAAATTTATAAGCTTTAATATAAATTTTGTTTACCCCTCCAAAAGAGTATCCTTTTAGGAGTGTCTTAGTTATTTTAGATTATTTATATTTTGGTTTTTAGTGTGACTAAAAAGATTTATTTTCTATTCTACTTTATCATTTATTTACCGGTTTGTTAGAAATTAGGCTAAAAATAGTTCCTTTGGTGTTTTTTTATGTTTTATTCCATTTTAAGGTTTATATAGTACCCTATCTGCCTATATTTAATTTCAAAATATTAAGAAATTATTTGATAATTTTTCAGAATTATTTCGTGAATTAGATATGTGCAGGTTTTTATTTTAATAAATCCAAAACTTATGTTTTTAATTTTTATTTTACGTTTTTAGGGTTTTATTAAGTCTAGAAAATTATATTTTAAAATCTGGGTACTTTTTATCTTTATTTTTGTATTTGTATTAGTGCGGTTTATTATTTCTTTAATTTTAGATTTTATTTTCTATTTTTATTTTCTATGGTTAATTTAATATTTTAATTTTTCTGAATTTAATTACACATAATTTTGAAGATATAAAGTTATAAACTTGCAAAATATTAATTAAGATTACTTTTTGTGAATTGTAGTGTTAAATTTCTGCTTGTTATTTTCTATTTTAATTTTCAGTCTAATATTGTGTGATTATTTCTGTTTTTATTTTTTCAGAAAATTTAGGATAGCTATTTACTGTTTTTAATTCCAGAATTAAATTTAGAATATTTAGGGGCAACATTAATTAATTTTTCCAGATTTTTACTTATTTAATTTGATTTTTTAGTAATATAAAGAGAAAGTAAAATAAATTAGAGTGGTAAATATAATTAGACTTAAACTAACTTATTATCAAAATCTTTCCTCGTGGGATCGATTCCTACTTTCCTATGCTATAAATCTTATTCATAAATAAAAGTAGTGGTTTAATTTGTAACTCTACGACGAACTTTACAGTCCTTTAGAAAGAGTTTCAACGAGCAGACATCTAAGCTTCAAACTATAATTCAGCTATTCACGCGCATCTTCTTCATTCCATAAAAATTGTTTCCTAATGTCTCAAATCCTTCTCTCAATGTGAAGAATGGCTATTAAATTCTTTAAGAAGCATATGGAAGAGCATCTTGAATTAGACAATTATGTTCCATGGGCTTCTCACACTCATGAAAGGCCTTATGGTGGCCTTGGGCACAATTGTTCGTCTTCCTAAACCCAGTAGTCTTAGCTATAACGTATGAAGGGGTTTTATACCATTTTTAGGGCATATTTCAAGTTTAGGTTTAGACTTCCCTTTTAGTCCTTTACCAAATGGTTACTACAACTGTATGGGATTCCCCCTTGTGAATTTACTTTGAACGGCATTATGAACATTGTTGCGTATGAGTTTTTCTGTTTCATGCATGGGAGAAAACTTCATATGCCTTTATTTGTACAATTCTATTAGCCTTAGGGTACTTTAGGTTGTTATAGCCTTAAGCTTATGTCCAAAGGGAGCATATTACTTGATAAACTCTGTGGAATTAGGGTTTAAAGGGGCTCAGGTCCATGTTAATGACCTTCATAATAAATTGGGACTTTCTAGCCATTTCCAAGGACAACCTCCAGTATGAGATTTGCTTGGGGAATGCCAAGGAGAGGTTTCCTCTCAAGTAGGAGGATATTCAAGAGCATATGGATGTTTGGAGGCCATATATTGTTGATCTCAAGGAAAAGAAGCTCGCCACAATTTTCAGTCATTCACAAATCATAGTTAACCTATGTATGTTTCTACAACTTTTTAGGTCTTGACCTACACTTTCAATTTAACCTTTTTTTTCCTTCTTAGTGCAAGCTTGTATTGATTATATGGAACTCCTTGATTATCATAAAACTGGGCCGTTCATAGGTAAGCCCCTTATAATTTTAAAGAACACTTGGTAGGATAGATGAAGGGATAAAAGTATTTTCCTATTGTGAATGAAGAAGGAGAGTATAGTCTCAGTCGTACCTAACATAGTAAAGGAAAACTTGTGGTTAAGAACCTTTTTTGTGCTAAGGAGATAAGCACCGGTGAAAGCATGCCCTTTAAGGGCAAGGGAAGAGGTTTCCTAGGCTCCAAGGGAAAGATTGCAGTCAAGAAAACTCAAACACCACCTTCCACAGTTAAGGGTGATTTCACGCCAGAGGCATGGGTGGTAATGCTTATCATCGTTTCTCCCCGTAACACTTTTATTCTAGTGGTTCTAATGTGTGCAAAGGATATAAGAGGTGTGGCTTTTGGAGTTTCTACTGACGAGGATGGTGATGACACTTGGAGAATGGCTACTAATGCATTCTTGAACATTATCGATGGTTCTCCTGGGGATTCTTTCATTGACCCTAATGCTAAAGGCCTATTTATCCTCTTCTGAAGGTTAACCTCGCCCTTCTAGCTAGCTTGCACCAGGGGAGTGGAAGAGCAAGAGACTGAATGAAGTTCCTTCATAAGTGCCACCATTCCAACTGCTTCCTCTATCCCAAAGAGGAAAAGAGCTGGTGGCTCAAAAGGATGGCTCATCTTCTTTTGTTTATCCTAACAGAAGCTTTCTAAGCATAGCAACAAGGTTGTTGAGCAATCCGAGGATCCAAGAGGATAGCAATGATCTCCTTTATAAGGAAAGGATTGAGAAAGCTACCTTTAAGGAGCTACTAGAAATAGTCATCCTTTTCCTTACTTTAAAGGTTTAGATACCTGTTGAGAAGCTGAAGGCCTAACCTCTTATCTATCTCTCTGAGTTGGAGTTTTTGAGGGTAGAATATGTGCTTTTGAGATTGAAACTTCAAGGATCTATGGAGGCTTTCAAGAAGATAAAGCTAAAAGCAAAATTTTGAAGGAGCTAGAAAAAGAGAATAATGATACTTTACGCTTTACAATGAGGATTTAACCAAGGCCTTTGTTAGTTAATTTCCTATTTTTTTTGAAGCAACTAAGGTTGAAACAGGCACTAATAAGTCTAAGACACCTAAGACTGATTAATGTCTTATGCTTATCTTAGAATATTTTGTATCTTAATCTTTGAATATTTTATAATATTATTGTGAATTTCGGTTTTGTGTCTCTAGTTTAGCAGAATTTAATTCCATATGAGCCTTGATTTAATTTTTTTCGAATTATGCAAAATCCCTTAATCGAACCTTTGACCTAACTCTAGGAATCCACTTCCATTATTTGTAATCTAACTTAAGAATGCTTCATCAGTTATAAGGGAAATTTGAAGCTACTTTATTAGTATACCACAATCTAAAACAATAAATCCAGGAAGATATAAAGTTCTTATTCCATTTACAGGACTTTATAAGTAATATTTATTATACAAGTCTTGTAGAGAACATAAAAAGCTAAGATCAGCTTAACAGTGGGCAATTATGTGTAAAAACATTTGAGATTATCCACATGCCAAGTGGTGCGAAGCAAGCCCCTAAGTTCCATTTACTCCACCATGTTAAGAGCTTGGTATAATTGGTTGCCATGATGATCCAAGGAGACGGGACTCTAGGAGTCAATGTTATAAGGTCCTTGTTGATTTGGGACCTTTGAGGAGTCAAAGCAGGCTTAGGTGGATTACAAGACAATCAGTAGCCATAAATAAGAAGCTTAGGTAATACTTACTCTGAAGCCACTTCTTATACGTATTTTTAATTTTTTACTAGGAACTTTCTTCAACTGTTAGCTTAGTTTTGAGCGTACAAATGGGCTTTCACTTTTGTAAACTTATATAGATAGATAGTCCCAATGTGCATTTTTCAATTAGATATAGAAACGCCTTTATATTTGGTGTATCAACTAAATTATGAAACAAAAATTGAACACAGGTTTATACAGGTCTGTAAGTGTACATTGTTTATCATGGGTTTCTTTGGGCATTCAATGGATGAATTTTAATCATTTGTGGGTGATTAGTGGATATCCCTAGATTTTTTTCCTTGAAGATAACTGACAGTATCTTCCATTTGGGTTGGTTAAGGATGCCTCTAAGTAAGGACATGTGAATAAGAATTTTAGGTCTTATAACTTAACTAGTGATCCCCTTTCTTTGCTTTTGTTGTACAACTAGCTAGCTTTTTAGGGGTTGTTATTGTAGTTCTATTGGCTGTCTCTAAGATTGCACCCAACTATACACTCGCTTAAAAACTTTGCAAATTTTCAAATATGGAATTTGATTGAAATGACCTTGTTACTTATTCTCTCTTTACAAACCTCATTTTTTCTTATCTCTCATTGAGAGCAATTAATGTGACTCTTCCTTTATTCAACCCTTGGCGCTTAGGCTTCAAAGGGTTGATTAGGTATTGATTTATCTAAGTTGTTATTTATTTTACAAGTTCTTCATTATCAAGGCGTTCTTATGATTATTTTTTTTTCTGTTGATTCTTCTTATGGGTCTATAGTCTTAAATCTTTTGGAGTTCAACTATAAAATTCATGCCTTTAATTAGCCAAAGAATTCACTTGGATAAGCTTCAACCATCCAAACTATTTATTTGATTTCATTGCTTTCTTTCACATCTTTTCCCATTTGCTTGATGTTTCTTTCGTATTCCCTTAGTCTACAAAGATTCTTAGCCCAAATATACTCCCACCTTCAACACAACCCTTAACACCACATAAAGGCCATCGTAAAAAATTAGAAAAACAAAGGTAGATAAGCAAAATTTGCTTAAAAAAACTCCATCCAGATTGTCAGCACCATCATGTCCTACTCATTAGCGTGCCTAAGCCACCTCTAATAGCTAGCCAGTCTAGTTCCAAAGACTTGGCATGTGTTAACCCTTCCACTTCCAGTAGTCGAGTACAAACACTCGACACGATTCACCTATGCTATGTTGTACACCTTTACCGCCCCTTCTCCTCTGTCTAACTTACCCATGCTACCTATAGCACACTTGTGCTACCCTGTATCTCACATTTTCTTTACTCTTGCCTCTCCCTCTCTACATAAAATCATGAGTGCTAATCGTGGCCCTATTAACTTAAATAGAGTTCCACTTGAATAAGGCCTTAAAATAAGAAGAGGTAGAGTCATTATTGATCTCTAAGAACAAGTGAAGAGCCTAACAAGAGAATTGGAAAAACTTAAAGGAACCTTATCTATTGCGACATGTACCCTTCAACGTTGAGACCTTGATGTTGGCCCTATATATATTACTTATTCCTCTTCCCATGAGGATTATGATGAAGAAGGCTCTACGCCTTAAAGGGGAAGGGCTTCTAGAAATAATCTAAAGGATCTCAAGGTAGTAGCACCAGAGTTTGATGGCAATCTTAACCCGTAGAACAATCTAGATTAGGTTTAATTTGTGGAATGGATATGTATGCTTAATGAGTACAATAATGACTATTCTTTCATGTTGACTATTCTCAACATGAAAGGGTATGCATCCTTGTACTATGAGAATTTGAAGAAGACTAGGACAAGGGAAGCAAAATCTCATATCAAGGCTTGGTCTAAGCTCAAGAAACATATAAACAAGAGATTCCTATGATCTTTTTATAAGTAAGAACTCTATACTAAGATCACCGCTCTTAGCCAAGAGAACCTTAAAGTATAAGAGCACCTACGGTTGTTTGCACAACTCCAAATGAGGGTTGGATTGAATGAAGAGACCAAGCTCCCCATTGTTAGGTTTATCGTCACTTGCATTGCCAACAAGGTGGATTTACAACCTTCTTTTGATGATATGTTAACCTTGCTATCAAAGCTAAAAAGCAACTAATAGACCAAAGCACCTCCTCTAATCGCCCATGAAACACTGTAAAGGGCTTCTCCTCTTCATTGAAGTTGATATCACCTTTACACCCACTAAAGCCTTTAGTAAGGGTAAGGAATTTCTAGTGACGCACCTGAGAAATTAGAAGGAAAGATATCCTTTAAGTGTCATGAATATAGACACTTTCATGTAGATTGTCCCAATTAAAGAACTCTCATCAGAAGGGAGGTGGAAGAAATCTAAGCTATTAAGAGGGGTCGAGTAAAGAAGAAGGAGATATTAATGAGACTACCCTGATCACTCCAAATGTGGATGAGCCATTAGTGATTAGGAGGGCATTCCATGTTAAAGAGGCTACACATATGCCAAGCTAGTGAGAGTAAAGCTTCCACTCAAGGTGTACAATTATGGGCAAGGTGTGTGAGTTGATCTTAGATAGAGAAAGACATACCAATATGGCCCTAATAACGCTTATTGACAAGCTTCAATTGCCTACCAAGGTACTTCTAACTCCTTACACTCTATAATAGCTCAAGCAAGGAAGTGAGATAAACGTTTTCAAATATGCTTTTACCTATTTTTCGATTAGTCCATATTATGGCAAAGTTTTATATGATGTCCTCCTCCTAGGTGCATTTCATTTATTACTTGGTACACCTTGATTATATGATAATCATGCTATTCATGGTGGGCATGCTAACATATATTCCCTTAACCACCAAGGATATAGTCCTGCGATGGCCCCACCACCTCTATCTAAACTTCACAACATGTTGCCAAAAATAAAAGTGATGTAGAGCAAAGGTCTACAACCACCCTCCTAGAGTCACCATTCAAGGCTAATGTTAAAACCAAAATCTAATGCCTCACATAGTGCATATTTGCCAAAAAGTTAGAGTAGGTTTCAAGGAGAAATTAGATCAATTTTAGATGCTACCAATATGGTTTAAATGGAGTAGCTATCGTGATTCCAATGAGTAAGCACAAGATCTAATTATTGGATAATTTCATGGTTCTAAATCAAGTGTTATAACTGTTCAAATGACTTTGGAGGTCCAACCATCAATGTCGCTACTCCTTTGGGACCCTTAAGAAGCCCTGCCTACATTATCGATCAGTCAAAGTAATTGGCACCCTTAAATAAGGAGCTTATGCTAATTTCTCCATTGGCCAGTTTACTTCAAGAAGTTTGCGTTAACTTTGATCTCAATTTTGATTTAGCAAATGAAGTTAAAATAAAGCATATTAGCTATGATTAGAAAGCTCCATGACTCTTATTTCATTCTCATAAATAGCTTTAAGTAATTCCCCATGTTAAGAGAGAAATTTAGTAAAAAAGATCTAGATGCTAGAATTTGGACCTATACTCAATAGCCTTGGAAAGATACCTAAAAATGGGATTTAAGCACTCTAAACTTGCCCAGTAAAGTAGGACTATGGAAAGATAAAATCTGCTGAAAGAATATTTGAAATATTCCCTAACGGAAAGGTTTAAGGAAGCTTTCTTTTCATAGCTTTGTACTATTTTCATGAAATTTGAATTTGCTCATTTAATGACATTTTCATTGGTTTGTACAAGTGAGAAAATGTTATCTCATTCCTATTAGCGATGTATTTTTGCTCCTTACTTCCTATTGATCCTAGGGTAAGATTTTTGCCTAATTTTGATTGACTAATTATGTAATTTTCCTGTTGGCTAACTCCTTGCTTGGAGAATGAAACATAGGCCTTTGTAAGCCTTTAAATAGGTTACTTTTGTCTGTTGTGATTAGGCATTGGTGAATGAAATCTGATGGAGCTTATTGTTGTTTTTCTCTCATAATAATCTTTCAAAACTTTATCCCATTTTAGGTGGTGTTTCTAGAGTCTTAAACTTTGTCTCAGTCATTGGTGGTTTACCTTTAGGGATTAAGTGGTGTTTAGCCCTTTAAGTAGTGGAAGAAATTCCTTTATCTTAAGGTTTCAATTTTCTCATTGTTCCTCATTCATTATCACAACTCACTTTAGAGCCTTAAACTATATACAATTCCAGTTAAGGCCCTTATTCTAGACTCCATTCTTAGAATTCAGGGCAGCTTGAGGATTCAAGGGTTTGGCTTTGCATCAGGAAGTGAAAAAAGTCTTTACATGAGTAAAATATAGGGAAAAAAATCTCGATAAACCTTCATTTCCCTTGTAGACTCCTTTTACTAAGTGCATAAAGAAGGGGAATTTCGTGCAGCCAAAGGTGGCTCTAAGAGCCTCTAAGTTGATCAAGGACAAGCTATACCCGACTCTAACCTTAACACATCCTAATTTTCATCTTCTCCTTAAAGCTTAGTGTGATACTAGTGAAGTTGGGATCGGTGCAATTGTCACTCAAGCCAAGCGCCCTCTAACCTACTTTAGCGAGAGATTGAATGGCTTAAGATGCAACTACTCTACTAATCATAAGGAGTTCTATGCTATTTTTAGAGCCTTGGAGCATTAGAGTCATCATCGCAAGAATAAGCCTGTTGTTCTTTATTCGGATCATAAGGCTTTATCCTACACTAATGGCTAACATAGGATCAATACAAAACATACCACGTGAGTGGAGTTCCTGTAATCTTTCACTTCTTTAGCAAGCATATGCATGGGAAAGAATGCATGGTTGCTAATGCAATATTAAGAAGATATGTCCTTTGTTTTGGATAGGGACACCATGTTTCTAGGTCACTTTTAGAGAAGCCTTTGGAGGTTATTAGGAATTGAGTTGCTCTTTTGCACGATTTGTCACCCTCAAACCGATGGTCAACGACGGCAACAAACCGGGCACTCACTACCATATTAAAAGGTATAGTGAGCAAGAGTTGGAAGGATTGGGATGTCAAACTCGATCATGCTGAGTTCACCTGCAATAAGGCTCCCTCCTATACTATCTCTCATTTTACCCTTGAGGTGTGCTATAATGTTAATCCATTTACTTTCATTGATCTTATCCTTATTCCTTTAGAGTTTAAAGTGAGTTTTAAAGTTCAAGCAGGGGCCAAAGAGATGAACAAATACATGAGCAACCAAGGGCCCGAATTGAGAAAGTGAATCAGTAATACAAGTCTAGGGAAACTAAGTAAACAACACTTATCCTGAGTTCAATCTAGGAGATCCTGTGTGGTTACGCTTAAAGAAAGAAAGGTTCCCTTCAATGAGGAAGAACAAGCTAATGGCTAGGGGAGATGACCCTTATAAGGTTGTGCAAAAGGTGGGGAAAAATGCATACACGTTTGAGCTTTCGAGAGATATGAACATATCCACTATCATTAATGTTAGTAATCTTACTCCTTACAATAAAGATTTGAGGTCAAATACTTCTTAAGAAGGGAATGGCAATGTGGAGCAAGCCTTAAAGTTCAACTTATCCACTGTGTTAAAAGCTATATATAAGTGGTTGCTATGATGACTCAAGTAGATCGAGCTCTAGGAGTTAATTTTCCAAGTTCCTTATTGACTTGAGAACTACAAGGGAGTTAAAGAATGTTAGGTGGTATCAAGGAAATTGGTGGCAATAAACAAGGAGTTTAAGCAGTATTTACTCCAAAGCTTCTTCTTATTTACTTTTTAATTTCTTGCTAGAAATGCTCTTCAACTTCTAGTACTGTTTTGAGCAGGAAGATAGGCTCCAACATGTTCAAACTTTACATGGATCGATAGTCCTAGGAACATTATTTTCATCAAGATGTAGCACACCCTTAGATCTCAATTGTCACTAAAATTATGATGCAAAAACAGAGCAAAGATCTATGCAAGTCTGGAAGTGTATGTTTTTTTAAACCATGGTTTTTTTTGGGGGGGTAATCAAATGGATGGATTAGGGGTTAACCTTTTGTGGATGATTAGCGGACATCCTAAGGTATTTTTTTTTCTCCTTAAAGGTAACAAGTAATTTGCTCCATGTGGGTTAGTTAAGGATCGCTTCAAGCAAGGACATGTGCAGAAAAAGTTTAGCTTTTATAATTTCATTAGTGGTTCTCCTTTTCTTTGCTTTGGTTATACAATTAGTTAGCTTGTCATTGGTTATTTTTCCTTGTAATTCTATTGTCTATCTCTAAGATTGGAAAAGAGGGCACCCATCTGATAGGGCTGCAAGCACACAGTGGCGTTGAAAAATAAAGGTCATCTCTCATAAGGACTAGGTTGATCTATTGGGCTTTATCCCCTCGAGGTAGGCAAAGCAGATCATTACATACGATTGAAACTAAACTAATCAACTACCTAATCTAATGGATAAATGATCACGAAATTAAGCAAAATAAGCAATCTCTCAATCCATGTATCAATCAAGCACTTCTTCCTCAATTGGTTGTTTTAAGATCGGCAATTAAAGTATCGCAATCCCCTTTCAAGGTGAAGTAAAATATCTAAATCTAACCTATTACTATTTCTCAAGGGCTCTTGATTTGTTTAGGTTCATTAAGCATGCGATTATCATATTCATGGTTTCTCAATCGGTGTGACTTTCTCAAGACTCCACACAATCAAGTCAAATCCTAGGATTCTACTGTTGAATTTTACCTTTTAGTTCTTCATCCAATAACTAGAACATGCAAGAAAGTGATCAAATTTCTTACAAGACAATAAACATCTAAGATTCGATAAAACAATCCAAGAATTCTAAAGTACTAAAAGAGATTAACACAAGATTGGTAAAACTAACAAGTGTTTGTATAAATCCATGTTTAAATCAACTAAAGATAATCAAAATTACAAAACACAAATCCTGAAATTAGAAACAAAACAAGAAAATAAGAGAAGAGAAGGGAAGGGAAGAGAAATGTTTAGCCAAAGAACACGCTTGAATCTATCGACTGCAAACCTAATCGCACTTTCTTGCGAATCTCCCTCTCCTACTTACTCTCTATCAGTCTAAAAATGGAGTCTAATTCCTAACTAGATATTGGAAAAAATATAGAGGTTGAATGAAAGCAGCAAAATTGGTTTTTTATAGTGAAAACGAAGGCTATCAGACGTTATAATTGCTTAGAAAACGAACAACGCGATGAAATCTGGCAAACTCGAGGAAACAGGGCCACCATGGACCATGGGCACCACCAAGGACAGGCCGTGGTGGCCTCTGGCAGGTCCGTTCCTATTTTATTCATCTACTGCTTCTTCATAGAACCTCTTGAATCGTGGTATTAGCCACGGTGGGTCCGTGTTGGGTGCCTTTAAGCCTCTTTTGCTATCTTTTTTGACCCACTAGGCTTCAAAAAATCTTCATTCTACTCTCATAACTTGGCTCACAAAGTCAAAATCGACAAAATCTATGAAAACAAGCGAAACCAAGCGTAATAGTAGAAATAAAGGCATAAATCATCAAATGAAGCATATTAATCCCCTAAAATGACTTTCAAACACTTATAAAATTCTATGCAAATATGTCATTCATCACCAACAATGCATTGCCTTCAAACCATTGTAAATTTCCAGCTTATAATTGCTTATTCTCTCTCTAACAAACCTGTTGTTTCTTCATCTTTAATGAGATTGTTGAATGCAAGTCTTTCATTTATTTCTACTCTCAATGTTTAGGGTTCTAGAGTTTATTATCAAGTGGTTCTTCGTATGCTTTGCTTTTCGTCTTGGTTGTTCTTATGGGTTTGTAATCTTCAATCTCTTGGAGTTCAACTATAAGATTATGCCTTTATTTTGCTAAAATGTTTCTCACATGGCTCACCAAGTGTTTGGTACCCCTTTTCCCAACATGGTGAGGAGTTTTTTGGTACTAAATAAACTTCTTCTCATATGCAATATGCTTCTTCACAATTTAGTCCTAGTTTACTTGGGTGTTTTTTAGCTGCTTCCATACTTCTGAATACTAAGTGACCTGATTTCAGGGATTTATGATTTGCCCTTTTATGTAAACCCCAGAGCTTCTTGCCTTAGAAAGTTCTATTATGAATGAAGTTTCTTCCCTTATCTTTGACAGTAAATCCAGGGCTTCTCTATATGCCGTTTCAATCTATGGCTCATACCCTTGTACCCTCAAAGTGGTTGCTTGAAGTTCTACAAGTATTAGAGCTTATGTACTATAGGCAATTGTGAAGGGTATATAACCAATGGAAGTTTTGACAATTTTTCTCAAACACTAGAGGATACCCAGTAGCTATTTATGTAGGCCTTTTTGGCTCTAGTAGCTTTCTTCCTTGAGGCCTAGATTGTTTTCTTGTTGGTAGCTTCTACTTATCCATTAGCTTTAGGTCTTGTGATTGAAGTATTCTCAACAGTGATCTATTAACTTGAGGTCTTACTAATGAGTTTTCTTGTATTTTGAATGGTCACAGATCTAGGAAGTCTACACCTTGTGATCACATCTTGAATTGCCTTTTGTTTAGTGATTATTGCCTCTAATTTATCTTATACCCACTTTGTGAAGTTTGAAATAGAAACCTCCTTTGTCTAGATGCTTATAGGAAAGGATGAAAAATGTTCATTCCGTATCTTATAAAGATATGGGCCTTACTATAGTAGACAAATTACTGGCTAGTGCATCCATTGGGAGAGTAAAATTAGCACTTAATGATCACACTTTCTAGCATAAGTTATTGAATCTCAGAGCAAAGCAAGGTAATAAAACCTTACACTCAGCACTTTTCATACCAGTACAGGACCCCATACTTGTGATGCACAATCCCGCTCATAAGATCTCAGCTAGGATGTAGTATACTTTTTCCTTGTCCATACACATTAATAGGGATGTCACATAACCTATCTCATAGAGTTCTTCAAATAAATAGGAGCAAACTACTTTCCTTCTTAACTTTTTAGCCTCCTTGGGGTCTTTTAGGAGTTTTTTAGTTTCCAAATAATCTAGAGTTGGAGGCATATAGAAGTTATTCGCTTTTGTTAGATAGACGTCCTTATAATCTATGCATATGTGTCTCATGACTTCCACTACTAAAAAACATTTCATATATTGATACTTTCCTCTTGATGGGTTTTTTTTTTCATTGCATCAATGCCGTGTTTGACATATACATGTATCTCTTTACTTCCATAAGTGGAAGGAGACCTAGATGATGAAAAATGTCAAAGTTTGCTAGGAAAAGCACAAAAAAAAGGAAAAAAAAAAGCCCTTTATTTTACCGTAAGAAAATGAAGAAAAGAGAAAAAAAGGATGCACCCTCATAGGTTTTACAAGTAGGAGGTCGAAACACTAATGTCTCATCCTTACCTTGGTTCCCCCATAGAGAGAGATACCAAGCAAGGAGGTGTTGGCAAAAGCCACAATCTTTATCATTCGGCTGTTTGTGGGTAAAGAGAAGAAGGTGGCATACAATTGGACCTCTGCTAGGAAAATACAAAAATACAAGGTAGAATTCGGGTTTTAGGACAAGCACAACAACCATTTGTAGTGAGCACAAACACTTTTGCAAGTAGAGTTCTCCTCGATCAATGCTTGGTGCTCATTTTTCAGCTAATTAGAACAAAAAAGGACAATAAGAGGTACTAATTTTAAGTAAGCCAAACATTCTCATACCCTAGGTCTTAAATTGAAATATAATCTGCTTATGAGTTGAAAGTAAATTTGCATATTTTTACATATTTTTGACATGTGAGCTTAAAAACTAAAACTTAAATTAGTGGGTTTTCCTCATGTAATAATTAGAGATTTTAGATTGTCAATCAGTCGATTTTTTGATTAACAAAATTCAATCAATTTCATGTTTTGTGGGAATGGGGCCCTAAAGGATGGTTATCAAGCTTATAAGGATTGATAACACTAACATTCTTCCTTTTTACAACACCATTTAGAGAGCTCCGCCACTGAAGATACTGTGCGTAATGTTGCTACCCTTCATGGCTTATTTATGTTTGCTGAACACATTGTTCATGGTTGATGGTTTTTTTGTAGGCTAGAAGTAGTTATGATACATTGAAGAACTTAAGCTTGCTGGAAAACATGGCAGGGACATATTAGCCTAGTTTCATTTTAATGTTCGGAAGTTTAAGTTTTTTTTTTTTTTGAGATTCTCATGTATATGGTCTAAACTAGACCTGGCAAACGGGCCATTTGGGTCGGGTACGGGTCGGGTCGTAGTTCGGGTCGGGTAACTTTTAGGTCAATCATGGTCGGGTCGGGTTCGGGTGAAGTTCGGGTTTCGGGTCAAATTCGGGTGAACCATGTTCGGGTCGGGTTCGAGTTCGGGTTCGGGTTCGGTTGGAGTTTGGGTCGGGTATGTTTCGGGTTATCTACGGTAACCCGGTTCGGATCGGGTATGGGCCGAGTCTAATTCGGGTCGGGTGGGATTCGGTTCAATGTTCGAGTGAATGTCGGGTCGGGTGTAAATTGGGTTACGTATAAATTAAGTAGGCTTAATTTCGGGTCAGTGTATATTTTGAATGTACTCATTTCAAATAGTAAATTATAGTTAAAAGATAAAATTCATTTAATTAGACAAACCCATTTATTATATGTTTTTCTTTTAAGTCATACGTTAAAGTTTAATTATTTATATGTCCATATATGTGTGTGTGTGTGTGTGTGTATATATATATAAGTTTTAAAGTTTAAGTAAAATTATTAGGAAGTGGAACTATCTAAAGGATTACGATTTACGGGCTGTTAAGTCAAGTTTCAAGTATGATAGTTTTTATGGGCTTAGGTAACAGTTATAACTTATACATTTACCATGATAATTAGTAACTTATAAGTGCAACCCATCTGTGGCCTTGTATCTTATGTAGTTGTGCGACGTGCAATTGTCTAAACAATTACGATTTACGTGTTGTTAAGTCAAATTTCAAGTATCTCAATTGAGATCATGTTATGATAAAACTAGTGAACCAACCTAGCGTCAATCATGATTCATGAGTCAATTGTCTTAACTGCAAGGCTCAACGCCAAAATATATATACCTTGAAAAATAACCAAAAAGACAAAGCAAATAATATAATTTTCATTTTGACCCCAGTTTGATTCATAACTTCATGTTTGTCATATTTGGATTGGTAAATAAAAACAGGTTGTTTCAAGTTGACATTTTCAATAATCAATTCAATGTTCTTTGGATAGCTCGTTAAGTGGTCACATATCAATATTGATTTGTCTTTGTGAGATTAGCAACTTGGTTTACATGTTCACAATGAGTCAAAACTCAAAACTCAAAAGCAGATACAATATATGAGTATGTGTTAATTATCATTATTATGGTGTTAGAATGCCTTGAATCTGTTTTTAAACCCCTTTTGTAGACAGCAGACCTAGCACGGTGGTCTCGCTGCATTTAAACATGTTACAAAGATAATTAAATTTATATTATGAGATCATATGAGTCACATTATTTGTCTCCCCCCCTCTAAACTCAACTAATTGATTTAAGTCATTAAGTAAAGTAAATAGTAAGATAATATTGCTAGATCTTAATAAGTTAATGATTTGTTAATTCTGCTTATCTTCTCAAAATTCTTATTTTGACCAAATATTATATCTTTTGTTAGAATGCTTTAAATCTGTTTTCTTCAGCCCCCTTTGCAGACCTAGCATGGTGGTCTCGCTGACCGGTCAGCAAGTCGGGGTCTAGGGGTGACGTGCCCTAGTTTTGGGGTTCGGGGGCAACACCCCCGAAATTGACGACGTACGTGATTTGTCAATTTGTTCATACTTTTATAATTTTATTACGGATCTATCAAATTATAAATTAAAAACTATTAACTATTTTATTTTTCTTCTTAAATTTTCTTGGATCTCATTTGTAAATTTTCTTGGATTTCATTTGTGGTTGGACTTTCAATTTTGTGGGACTTTGAATTTTTGGGGAACAAATTGAAAAATTAGAATCCAAAACCCTGCCTGCCCTCAAACTCACAACTGTCTTAGTCTGCTCACTTGCTCTTTCTCTGTCTCAGCCAAACCCCATCTGGCCATCTCTCGCTCCTCAAAGTGAACTAAAACCCTAGAAATTGCAAGAGACTCCAGCTGCCTAGCAGTGCCGCGGCCCTCTTTCTCTCTCCTCCTCCTTACTTTCTCTCTCTCATCGGATGCATCTCTCTAAATCTCTGGCATGTGATGTAGTATTGGTGCTACAGTTTGGGGGATGTTAACCCTAATGTCTCCGGGTGAGTGGCCTGTTGAGTTTGACATTGTGATGTGAATCGTTAGTTATGTTATAGCTAAACTAGCTTTACAAATATTGAACTAGTACAATGATTGACAACTTATTGGATTAGCAACTTATGGTTTTAGGTTATATTGGGGTCGGGTATACTCGGTTCGGGTTATGTTCGGGTCGGGTAGACTCGGTTCGGGTTTAATTTGGGTTAAATTAAGGCGGGTAGGAATTGGATCGGTTTTAAACGGGTTGGGTACGGTTCGGGTATGGGTTGTCCATTTTCGGTTCACTTCGGGTCGGGTCATTACGGTTCAGGTATGACTTGGGTCGGGTCATTTTGGGTGTGGGTCATTTCGGGTGTGGCTCAATTTCGGGTTTCATTCGGTTATGGATCGGTTTACGTTGGGTTTTCGGGTCCAAATCGATTCATCCCATTTCGGGTGTCGGTTCGGGTATGGATCCGGGTCAATCGGTTCGGGTTTCGAGTCTCGGGTCAGTTTTGCCGGGTCTAGTCTAAACCGTGATTTCTTCGGGCAGCTATATATGTAAAATAAATACACCTTGTAAAATTGAGCTTGTATTCCTCGTCCCATCACAAAAAGTAGCATTCTTACAACTGTGTAAGTTTCAATTATTTTTCAAAATGTTATTTATTTGTAAGTTTTTCTCTACGGGCTCAGTGCTTAGGTGCTTGAATGAGCAAAATTATGAGTAAAATAGTATGTCTATTTGCATCTCTTAGTTGGTTCAATTCTTAGCTTAGAGCATTCACATATCCTTGGTTCAATTGTTAGATATGTGTCGAGGCGATAAAGTTGAATTCAAAGTTTCCCAAGTGAAGGTGATGCCCATGATGTTGAATATTTGTTTCCTTAGAAAATGGTTGGACATTTTATGTGTTCTAATTCTTGCTATCCTTTTGTGCTCTTCATATGCATTTGTTAAGAAATTCTATTATTATTAGTTTAAAAATAAACTTTACACAGGTTTGTTTAATTGTCTTCCTCGTGATGAGTCTTGAATTTCCTCTATTTGTTATCAATGTTAGTGTTATAAGCTTTGGCTTTTTATGCCAATATCAAGGGGGGTTTTTTTATGAAGCTATCTATATTGATGGCTTAGGCCTTGAATTTCCAGTACGCGTAAAAATTAGATATTATTGGCTTCGATAAAGATATATGAATGTGTTCTTTAAAGACTCAGAAAAGACCTGTATAGTTAATTGACTTATTGTTTTCCAACACAGCACTACCTTTCCCATTTCGTACTCCTCTAATAGCATATGCATGTTAATTAAATGGCCTCCCATGTATTTCTATTCTATTCATTGTTATATTTGTAGTGACTAGTATTTGCAATTGTCTTTTGTCTTTCCACATTACCCAAAATAAAACAAAAAAAAAGAAGGGGGGCTTTCATGAGGGGAACTAATTATCAATCATATTTATTATTGTTGCGTTTATGTGCCCTCTTCTATGCACAATGTCATGCGGTAATCCGTTTCAAAAACATAACAACCTCCTTATGCTATGCAATTCGTAGCACGTCATAACTAAGAACATCAATCAATGGGTGCCCCAAATAGTGCACAAGGCTTCTCAAATTAGAAAAAGGTGAATGTTTTTAAAGAAGTATGAGACCACAAGCTCAATATCAAACTTGATCACCCTTAAAGAACCATGAAGTACAGCATGTAAAGACACAGAATTGAGGAAAGCCAAAATGACTAGTGGAACCTCACTTTTGAAAAATGTGGATCACTACTACTCATGTGTTTTAAAGAAAATTTGGGTTCACTTAAGACTCTATCCAAAGATGCAAACTTCCATAGGTTTGCCAAAACTCGCAAATTCATCACCACTATAATGCAATCTGTACTTGGCAATAAAGAGGAATGTACTTGGGTTATAACATGGGCAAAGGGGGTAAGCGAAAAGAGGGTAAACAAATGAACTTGAGCAATGTAGAACTAAGTGAGAAATAAAGTAAGGAGCAACAAAAAATACCCCAATAACCATAAAGCACACTAAAACTCCAAACTTCAATAACATAATAAAAGACTCCCTACAAATCAAGAAGGAAATGAGTTGAGAAAAAAGGGACATAAGCTATGTACATATTCAATGCCAATCAACTTATTCACACAAGTTTTTTTCTGTTCTTCTTTTTATTTTTTTAATATGATTTTTTTCCTTTTCTTTCTTTTGTTTTGGGAAATGAAATGATAATTTTAACTATTGAAAGTGATAGGGCCATTAAGTGTCAACTCACAACCTAGTGCATATATATAAACAACCTGAACAAGAGGGGAACAAATCAAAATTCTCCATGTCATTAACCCCTCAATGAACTAACATACTAAAGTCATCTCGAACTTAGTTACCACCAAAACTATACATTACATACATGAAGTAATGCCCATAGATTTGACTTAAGAACAAGAACATGTGTATAGCCAATGTTGTAAATGAAAGGTTCACGACAAAGACAGATATAAGCTCAAAGGGGCTAGAAAAAGCGACAAACATGTACCATAAGGTTTGTTATTTAGCTTCGTGGCTAAAACAACCAAAGATAAAATGTCTCTGTCCTCAAATATGTACATGTGAATGTGGTTTAGAACAAGAATATCAGCAAGTTCTAGAAATACAACTTAGAAGAGTCACACACATGACACAAAAATCCCCACCACTCTATCATCTAGCTCATAAAACAAGAATCTCAATCAAGAATAAGGGCTAACACAAGGGACATCCACAAAATCTTCAAAAATTTTCACATCAAAGGGTCACTCATCAAAAGTCAATCAAGCACATGACATTAATATGCTTAGAGAATCATCATTAAAGGTTCTTTTTTTCAAAAATTTCCCTTTTTTATTTTTTTATTTGTTTATTTTTTCAAATGCTAACCTAAACCGTAAATGCAAATCCAAACATGCACCTAAATGACCTATATGTAATGCTAATGTAATTTAAACAAAATATGCCTGACTAAGATGAAAACCATGAAAAATATCCCTCTTCTATGCGTAGACAATACATTGCCCTCAATGTAAACTTATAAATGCATAAAAGACTAAGGGGAAAAAGGATCATGCAAAAGTGCACACCAAAATTGTAAAAAAACTAAACCAAGAAAAATATAGAAAAAAGGAAACGTGCCTTGGATTGCCTCCCAAGTAGTGCTTCTTTAAGGTCTCTAGTTAGACCCTATACTGATCATCCTTTTAAAAGGGATAAAATCTATGAAAGAGGAACTCCATACTAGTTGTCCCTCAGTTGTCATGGACCTCAAACTAAGATTCTTGCAAAGAGGGAACCACTTCAAGTGTAGGGTGTGGAGTCCTTTTTAAGCATCAAATATTGACAGGGAGTTTAGAAACATAACAATTATCTTGTGATGGAAACCATCAGACGGGCCACCATCACAATAACCAAACTCAACCTCCAAATCAAGGTCAATCTCAACATCTACCAAAAAAGGGGCAAGGAAAGCAATACTTGTGCAAGCTGGTAACAATTACTCAAATAATCCTCATCAAAAGTGTAGAGCTCTTCCTTGACAATGTTACATGGTAAATTTTCAATCAATTCCACCTTATCACTATCTAGTCCATAGCCCTTAAAAGAAGCATATTCAACTACAGGAGGATCATTTGGAACCACATCAACTAAATCCATAACCTCATTGAATGCTAGTGCATCATATCCACAACAAGTAAGAGAAGAGGAGAAAACTCATGGTCCTTAAACAAACCAAACTCAACATAGTGCTCCCCCATATTAAAAGTCAACCTTTCCTTCTTGACATCAATTTTGCACCCTGTTGTGCTAAGAAAGGCCTTCTAAGATGGACTTTAGTGCGAGCATCTTCAGCTATATCAAGAGTCACAAAGTCCATAGGCACATAAAAGTCACCCACTGAGCAAATGAAGTGATTGGGTTTCTCAAGCTCACCGTATTACTAGGGAAAGGAACTTGGCAACAAATGCTTTGGTGAGCTCATCACATTTGGTTATTGATTTTGGTAGCAAAGAGTGAAGTCATGCTCTTACCTTGTCCCTAAGAGAGAATGAAAAGAAGCATGGGAAGATTGCATCATTATAGTTACCATAGATCTTCTAGATGTCACCAAACTCTAGAAAAATCAGTAGGTGTAAGTTAGGATCCTCTATAGGTGTGCTAGCTTGAGGTTAAAGTTATTAGTGGTCATAAGAGGCCTAATAATGCTTGGAGAACCTCTTTTGCTCATATTCACCTTCTGTCATTTTAGGTTTGGATTTAGCCACTTCAAGCTTCGTATAGATCTTTTGGTGTCTCGTCAATGTATGGAAAGTCCTGCTCGATTTTGGAGCCAAAAATAAAGAGTGCTCTAAAACTGGGAGACTTCTGCGTAAAATGGAAGAGAACCTACAAAATCAAAGCACACCAAAACTAGTAAAATTAAAAAAAAAAGAAAAGAAAAATACTTATTTAAACTTGGGGAAACTCAATATCTAAATCTATCCCTCGTAATGGTGCCAAAACTTTGATGGCCACCACAAGCACGTGGGGTGTTGTAGTGTGTCAAGGTCATTCCCACAAAGACTATATTGAATTACTGAGCATTTATTTAAAGTTTGCTAAGCAATCAAGGCGGGATTTGGATTCTATTTAATAAATGTTAAATGAACTGGGACCAACTTTATTGGCTAAAAACATCTAAAGGTAGCATCACCTAATGATATACGGATCTAACTAGTCAAACAAGCAGTTGGCACTTACCTGTTGATCTCACGGTAGAAAATATTTAAGAATTCACAACTTTCTTTCAAAACGAAGGGAGTTGACTCGATCAAACCAGTCGCTAATTCTCATAATATCTTAATTTAATCAAGTTTAAATGTGTGATTATCACATGACCGCCTAATTCGTAGCCCTTTCTCAAGTGATCTTAAAATTAAGTCTAATCCTAGTTTTACAATACCGATCACCACATTTTAGCCCTTTGATCATGCATCAAATGTACATGTAAGAAATTGGTCACGAATCTCATAATAGTAATAAAACTCTTGAATTAAATTGAAACAACCAAACAAAGATTTAAAGTGTAAAGAGCTCAAACTAGCAAAATCAACAACAGGGTTTGATTTAGCTACCCCTTGATTAAGCAAACTACTAACTCATGATTGAGATCTAGGGGGGAAAAAAAAAAGAAATCTGCATTCTTAATCTAAACTAAATAAAAGTAAAAAGAGAAGGAAAGAAAAGCTTACTCTAGCAGCCCGAATGATGATATTTCAATATGCTTCTAAAAGCCTTCAAACATTGCTTCTTCTTCTTTACTTCTTCTTCTTCTTCATCAACCCTCTTAATAGATTCAAGGTGGATAAAAATGGTAGAAAAATGATAGGATGGCCAAGAAAGGCTATAAAACGGGGTTTTATCGTGAAATTCAGGCCTGTTAACATCAAAAACTTAGAAAATGAATAGTTGTGAGGAAAACTAGATGACACGAGGAAGGAGGGTGGCTATGGATAGTCCGTGGGGGAACCTACGTACCGTAGCCACCAGCACAGCCTGACCATGGTGCCCTTTGCCCCAGTTGTTTTCTCTTGTTCTTTCTACTACTTCTCCCCAAAACCTCTTCGATCATGATACTGACCATGGTATTCTTTATCAGATGTGCCATGACCACTAGCTATGAGTCACTATAGATCTTGAAATTCTTTACTTCCAAGGTTTTGCAAATCTCCGGTGCTATTATGACGGTTTCGTATTATACTGCATTGTCAGTAGTCAGGAGTGTAAACCTCAATGCATACTCATATTGTCTTCTACTACAGAGGTTAGGACTAGTTCAGCTATTGATCCATTGTGTGTAAAGGAACCATCTGTGTAAACAGTCCATTGCTTTTATTTGCTTCAAGCTTCAACCCTTATCCTTAGATAAACATTCCACTAGACAATCAAACAAAGCTTTAATATTGACTACTACTCCATGCCTATATTCTATGTCAAATATGGACAACTTTACTACCTACAGTAACATTCTTCCTAAACAATCATATTTTTGCTTTATCTTCCTTAATGGTTCATTTATTAAGACTTTGACATGGTGTGCCTTAATGTAAAGCCTCATCTTTCTAGATGTAGTGAGCAAAGCCCTGACTAACTTCTTAATATTTAGATAATTGAGTTATGAGCCTATCAAGACATAACTGGCAAAATAGATAAGAATTTTTCTCTTATGTTATTCGCATTCCAATGTTATACTATCAGGCACATATGATATTTAGAAATATATAATAAGATCCTATACAAGGTGATAAGTGCCTATAGAGCATATCATTTTGGGGTTATTCTGGTGCATTTTTAGGGAATTCATGAGTTTTATGCTCAGTTTATACCCCAAATCCCATTTTACACTTGGGTATAGTTTTTTGATGATTTTTGCAGCTTTTGAGACCTTTTTGATCAAGCATTGACCCTCAAAGGCCAAGTTTATGACTCACCATGGATGCCCCATAGTGACCATGCCCATAGAGGGAAAGAAAAGCAAGAGAACTTCGGGACAGAGGCCCCTACAGACCATTCATGGCAGTGGTCATGGTCTATAGTAGGCCTATAACTGCTGCACCTCTTTGTTTTCCTCGGATTGTGTGACTAAGAGTTGACGACTGCTTGAACATGAGACCAAAACCTTTCTACCTTAGAAATCTCTCAAAAGTTTTGTAATTTTTATCACTTCTTGGAGAAAAAAGAAAATTGAAAGAAAGATTACTTGCATTTGGAGTATTGAAGATTGAAGAAGTTCTTAAGAAACTCCACTATTGCTAAGTAATTCTCTTCCCTTGTTCATTACACTTAGTAGATCAGTTCTGTTTGATTGCTTTTCTTGATTGAACTATTTTGTTGGTTTTAGTCATCATGAGTGAGTAGTTTCTTTAGTGTTGGGATTTGATAGCCAAACTATGAAATTGGATCCTTAATCTTCATCAATAACATGCTTATTCTATTTGCAATGTTTCAATTTATTTTGTGTTACGAATGTTGTGAGTAGTTTTGGTCAAATTAACTTACAAAATATCAAATAGTTGGATGAAGTACTGAGAGAAGAAATCTGCTATTAGATCGGCAAGTGTAAACTTAACATAGTACTTTTGAGAGAAAGTTGCATGTTGAAAGGAAATTTGACAGTTTAGACTTTTAATTTTAGACTAAATCAAGAAATCCTTTGAAAGAAGGGTAATATGTTTAGTCTAAATAATTATATTCATTTAGAATGAAACGATTGGATATTATATGTTTGTTAAGCTTTGATTCATCCAAACTTGATTACGCATAGACATTATTTATCGGATCTAGTTCATAGTTGGTGAAATAAATCCCTACGTATTTTAAATTGACAGAATCGTCAAGTTAGTAATTAGCACTTAATCTGATCATAGATTAATTTATTTAGAAAATTCCCCAAAATTGACTTATATTTGTTTAGCATTTTTTAAGGATAAACTCAATAGATTGTGTTGGTCTCTATGGGAACGATATTTTAACTAAAATACAACACCCACATGCTTGCGAGAGTGTCAAGTTTTCAGCGTCATTGCCGGGGACCAAATTTGTCAAATATTGAGTTAGTTCTTTGAAAATTGACTAAACATTTTTCTTTTCTTATTTTGATTTGTGTTGCAACTGTTTGTGGTGGTTTTTGCAGGACTTCTACCCTTTTATGCGAAGTTCCTTCCCCTTCGAATTAGATCCCGAGATAGAAAGGACCACTACTAGAAATTGCATTATCAACGACCACTATTTAGCGACCAAACATAAAAATTATCATTAAATATTATTAACAATGATGAAAGTATTTTTTTTGTTGTTTAATTTCATTAAAAAACTCATCATTAGACAACGAACCAAAAAGTAGGTCGTTATTTTTCTTACAATATTCGTCGTTATTATTAATAGGAGAGAATGTACATAAATTAAGGAGGAAAATTAAAAATAAAAATTGAAAATTTAACTATAATTTCGCTCCTAAATTAAGATTATTAGAGGGAAAGTTTAGGTTATATTATTATAAAATCAAAATCTTACTAGAAAATTAAAATCAAATTGAAGCCAATTTTAGGCCTGCAACGTGCGTGACTTAATTAATCATCCCTGGGAGTTTCTCGATTGTTTAATTAATGTCATCAGCGCCAACCAATATCGATCATATGTAGCTGCTCATTCTCCCGAAAAACACACAAGCACCCATCCCGTTCAACCCCTTCTTTACGCTATAAAACCCTAGCCTGCGAATAGTCCCCATTCCAAATTCGTTGCAGTAATCGCTTCTTCATTGCATCAGGTTGTCTTCTTCTTGCCCTTAATATGTAATTGTAGCTGATAATGTTGAGTAACTCATGGCGGTGTCTTCAATTCAGTTTCTTCCCAACACAATTTTTAATTGAATTTCTTGCGTTTGTATGGAAAATTGACAGTAATTTCACCAAGGTTTCCCACTGTCTAAAGCAGTCGAAAATTGGGAGTAATTTTACAACGCCAGGTAACTCTTCAATCTTTGTCTCTGCCTCAGTCTCTCACATGTTTACATCGTGTGAAGTGTTTAGATTGAAGAACCTATGGTAGTGAATGAAAAATTTTCATCTAGAAGCTTGATTATTGTTAACCGAATGGAAAATTTTCACCTGTGAAATACTCTTTGATTTGGTTTTTTTATCTAGAAACTGAAAGTATTTGAATACAATGAATAGAGTGTCTGCAAAAATTTCATATAGAGACTAGGTTCAAGAGGTTCATTATTGCACTTGAAAATCAGAGACTATTTCTTGTTTAATTGGAGCCCAATTTGATCCAATTTGATTGCTTGAATTCTGAGTTTGTACAGCTTTATTCCTTTCAAATTGTTGGAGTGCATGGTAGACATATGTTGTGATTCTGTGACTAAAGTAACCCGGTTATTATGTGACAGTAATTTTGATTTTTAGGACAACAAATGGTTAGGATGTTTTAATTTAACTATGTATAGTATAAAGTTTTTTGGATTCCACTTTTAGATTGTTGAATGGAGGTTGGAACTTCTAAATTTATCCTAAGGTGTATGGTGGGGTTATTGGTGTTGTTAACCTCTTGGGATACAGAAGAGTTTTGTAAAAACAAGTAACTCAATAATAAAGAGCATACAAGAAATAAAGATCAAGAAATAGGTCATGATTATTAGATAATAATTGTTATTAGAGTTACTTTCACATCTCCAGTGGCTTAACTGACAAGTGGGTAAAGATCATGGCATCTATAGAAAATGTATATTATGTGATAAAGAGTAAACACACATGACTAACCATCAGACCTTAGCTTTATTCAGAAGGGCTAGCTTTTCATATCGGAAAAAAAAGGATGTGCATATTCATCCAATCTATGGACATTGAACTGTAGGAGTTTGTGATCAATATAGTCCTCGCATCTAAACAATCACTAGCTAGCGGAAAATCCATTGGCATACTGAGCTTGACAATTTTAACATACTTCCATGTGCCTTTGCCCATAATTAAAAAAATGTACAAAATTTTAATTATTTGAAGCATACATTTGGAGGTCGATGTCCAAGAAAGATAAAAAGGGGCAGTATGATGTGAGTCTATTGTATATACATCAAAAATTCTTGTTGCATGTGTATATTGTCATATATGAAAAATTGGAGGTTTTGATCTTAGGATTCTTTAGGTTTTCAGCATTAGTTTTTTAAACCATAACATTTTCTGCTTAATTTTGACTACTCATGAGTTTTCAGCGGTATGTAATTTAAGTATTTTTGCAGCTAGAATTTAAAGAAATGATTTTGGATGACCATTTTATCCTCATTTACTGTTATCGAAATGATAGTATTTTTTATGCGATGAAATGAGTAGAATTAGACTCTCTTTTATCTCACTCTCTCACTTAAAAAAACACTCTTTCACTCAAATTTATGATCCCTTTCATTGTCTTACTCCACTGTTTTTGAAAAGTTTTTATTATTTAAGTAATTTTTGAAGTGCCAAGCCCCTAACCATTAAATGAGAGGTAGGTAGGGCAATTCAAGGGTATTTTATTGGCCACTTCATTACCTCATAGGAGCTAGATCCTATATGAAACATGTATCAACAATTAATCCCGTAGATTCAGTTTGTTGATTTATATGGTTTTTTATCTTGTCACCTGATATTATTTTGTGATGGCATAAATCTGTTAGATATTTGTATCATAAGCAACTTCTTCTTCTTCTTCTTTTTTAAGGGGGGTGGGAGGAGCGGGAAGTCCAGTTCTTTTCTCCAAAACTGACCTATTTCATGTATGTCCAAAATATGAAGAACGTTTTATTTGGTCGTTTCTTTTATATAACTTGTAATAGTCAAAAAATGACAGGTATGCCTTAGCATGATATAGATACTATGGGGGGCTTTTGATGGAATGTACTAGATTGTAATTAGTGTTGCTGCTATTGCTATTGTATTGATTTCACTAGAGTTGCATTGTTTCTTAAAACCTTTCTGGACTATCTTGGTTCTAGTACAAGAAACATTTCCAAAATGGTGAATCCTTATTTTCTTGGTGTCATCTTTTCGTTAAAATTTTCATATATAAAAATCACTCAATCTCTTCATTCATGTAACTAAAGCATTGCTTGTTATCATCATGTTTGGAGCCTAGCATCTAAATCTGAAATTGACGACTCAGAAATAGTTGTATCTCTTGAATAAAGGACAAATATGTGTTTGTTCTGCTTATAAAATAGAGGAGTATTTTCTATTAATCTATGCTTCCCTGTTTCCTAGTAGCTTTTGAATGTATATTTCACTCATTCCTTTTAGAAGCTGACTCCATGTTCGTTATATGTAGTCTATGCATCCATATTATGAGATAAAAACTATAATTTTTCTCTAGACTTACGCACTAGTTCTTCATTGTATTCGTACGAGCATTCCTGACAACCTGGTAGAGATGAATGTACATAAGCTAAAACCCTTTCTCCCTTTTTAATTTGCTTAGGTAAACCTCGTTCTCCCTGTTTCTTCTGCTTTTATCAATTCTGATTCTTCAATACTGTGACCTTTTGCATGAAGATGTGTGTAGTCATGTTGAACTTAATTCCCCATCTAATACTCCAATCAAGTTCACCTCTTTGACAAATCAGAATCTGATTTCTTATCTATGTAGAATTTGATTTCTTAATCTATACTTCGGCGATGTCATGATGCGATGTAAAACGACTACATGATTATTGATGGATAGGTGAAATGTGATGATATATGCAAGCTCTATAATTTCTACATAAGTAGCTGAATTCTCTTATCTTTAATTTACTTTAACCTAGCTTCCTATATTTCTAATATGTTTTTACTTGAGGATATTTATGGTGGTTTTTAAGTCATTCTCATTGGGGATGTATTTGGGGATTCCCCCTTTATGCGTGTAAATACTTTGAATTTTTAGATTTACTTATAGTCTTGTTCTTTGAGTTCTCAGCTAATCTTTTTTGTGTTGTACTTGTAGAAGTCAGATTTATTTATTTGCTGATTTTCATATAAGAAGTTTTGCTTTCTACATGTAGATTTAGAAGGTGCCTTTTTATGTTTATGTATGTGTTTTTACTTCAAGGAATGGATTACCTTTTTATGCATCCATTGATTGTTGTGTTGTATTTAGAGAAATGTCATCGTTATAATTGTCAAAGTTGCCAACCTAAATTATCTCAGCTCTAGTAGCATATTTATAATAGCTTTTACTTGGATTGATATGCACTAACTTCATGATGCTGCAAATATTACTGGAGTAGTATCAGTTAGTCAAAACTTGTGTTGTTTTTAGTTGTGTTGTGGCCTTGTGTGCTTCATATTTGGTGGACCTAGGTTCTTATTTGAGCGTGTCAATATGGAATCATGAACGTCTAATACGTTTGTACGCCCATGTGCAGAGCATAAATTTAGCACCCCCATAGGTGTCCTCAATCCTGTTTCTTCCCAGTGCAATGTGTAAGCATAAACCTATTTAGTATAGAAAAATTGATGTTGATGAAGGTATTTATTACACTGAAATCTGCTAAAATGTGGCTACCAGTTCTGATTGTAATTCTAGAGAGAGACCCTCCTCCTTCTTTCGGGGAAAGGGCAAATATAGTTGCTTCTTTCAAATAAAGGCAAATATGTGGTTATTTTTCTCTTGACGCCTGCTAAATAACATTTATTTTTCAGCATTTGGAATGTTGTTGATCCTTTAAGCTGTTTAATAAAGTTAGCTGGAATTGTTCCTGGCAATTATATGCTTCATATTAAAAGCCAATTGCGAGTGCATGTGATAGTATATATACTTATGGTTTGTCTTATGGTTTCTCATTCACCAGCACTATTAATTTTGGTAAGGAATGCACTCCTTCCTTGTTTGTATTTATATCCCTCCATTTACATTCCTTTCAGTTAATGATGCCTATGTGATTGATGATGGTTTATTGTATGCCATTTGGGGTTAAGTGTGCGTATTTGGTTTAAAAGAAGGCATTACTTGACATTTTAGATTATAATTTCTATCTATTTATTTATATTGACCAATTGTTATGAAATGCTATGAACGATCTTGTTGCCTTGCGGTTTTAAGACTTTGATTATATTTACCTTTTATTATTCAAATTATAATGATAAAACAATTACTTTATTTTCCTCTTGGGAATCACAAGAAAGTGTGAGAATCTCATTCCTACTCAAACTAAATACCTAGAAAGTGAGAGAATATAATGCTTGCAAGTACTGCTTTGTTTAAAAAAAAAAAAGATAAGAAAATCACTCATGTGTGTTTCAGAAATGACACCTAAAAATAAGTATTGTCTATGAATTGCTTTACTTATTTATATGGATGTGAGAATTGACTTAGTTTAACATGGATTTTCCTTTTTTATTTTCCAAATACTAGGTTTTTTTTTTTTTTTTTTGTGAAGCCAACTATTCTTTGAGGTAATGGCACCTAACAAGGATTGGATGAACCTTGAAGACTACCTTAGTGAAGACTATGAAAAAGGAATGGAAAGTTTCTTGGATTATTCATTTACTAAACTAGGGATAGAGTCCCTCTAGTGTTCATGCACAAAATGTGTTAACATAGAGTTTCGGCGTCATGAGCTTGTTCATGGGCATCTCTTAGCTTATGGAATGGTCAAAAGGTATACATTTTGGTATCATCATGGGGAGATATTTAGTGAGCCTAGTGTTCGGATGAATGATGATGATGATGATGATGATATAGATGAAATGTAGGGTATTTTAAAGGATTTCTATCATGATTTTAATGATATAAGATCCGTAGATCATGATAAAGAAGAGGAGAAGCCAAATAATGAGGCTAGGAGGTTTTTTAGGCTATTGAAGGATTCACAAGATCCTGTTTATGATGGCTGTAAGTCTTCAAAAATGTCTACTTTAGTAAAACGCCTTAACATTAAAACTCTAGGACGATAGAGTAATGAGTCGTTTATCATGTTGTTAAAATTCATGAAAGAAGAGTTGTTGCCAAATGGATCAAACTTGCCAGATTTCTATTATGAGGAGAAAAAGATGATCAAAGATCTTGGACTTTCTTACGAGAAAATTGATTCATGTGTGAATGATTGCATGTTATATTGGAAGGAGGATGAGAAACTAGATAATTGTAAGGTATGTGGTGCATCTAGATGGAAGACTGACAAGCGTAATGGTAAGGACAAATATAGGTCAAATGGTAAAAGAATGCCCCAAAAAACTTTACATTAATTTCCATTAAAGCCAATGTTACAAAGGTTATATATGTCCTCAAAGACACTTTCTTTGATGAGATGACATCATGATAAAAGAAAGAAAGATGGAATAATGTGGCATGCAGGTGATTCTCTTGCATGAAAATCATTTGATGAGGTGCATAAAGCGTTCGCTTTTAACCCTCATAATGTTAGACTTGGCCTTGCCAATGATGGTTTCCAACCCTTCGCAAATTCTAAAACTTCATATGGCATTTGGCCTGTTATTTTGATTCCGTATAACTTGCCTTCTAAGTTGCTCATGAGACAGTCCAATGTGATTCTTTCAATGCTTATTCCGGTCCTGATAGTCTTAGTGATGCAATTGATATATATTTGCAACCTTTAATTGAGGCGTTGGGGGAGTTATGAGAAGTGCGTGTTGAGACCTACGATGCGTCTACTAGCTCTCATTTTCAACTCCATACAAGTTTCTGCAGGCAATTAATGAATTTTTATGCAAATGGCATGCTATTTGGGTGGAGTACTAAGGGGAAGTTAGCATGCCCCATTTGGGAGACTCACTTAATGAGGTCATCTCATGGTAGTAAGTAATGCTATATGAGCCATCGATGCTACTTACCCATAAACTATAAATTCCAAACACAGAAAGATCTATTTAATAGAACCATTGAACGTGGTGTACCTCCAAAGCCTAATTCAATTGACGAAATTCTTCATCAAGTGAAAGATCTTGAGAACCTTGTATTAACTAAGGCTACATATATGAAGGCCAAGATATCTCATGAGAAGAGGGGAATAATTGGAACAAGAAAAGTATATTCTTTCAACTTTCACATTGGAAGGACTTGCTATTACGCCATAATCTGGACATGATGCACATTGAGAAGAATATATGTGATAATATCCTCGGAACAATCATGAACATCAAGAAGGGAAAAACCAAGGATACTATCAAGACGCGTCTCAGTTTAGAGAAAATGGGTTTAAGATCTGATTGGCACCTGTCGAAAGGTGGGGGCAAGTTTAAGATGCCTCATGCTTCTTACACTTTATCTCTTCCTGAAAAATGCATGTTTTGTAAATTCTTAAAAGATTTAAAAGTGTTCAATGGATTTTCTACCAACATATCTTATTGTGTGAACATGAAGGAGACTAAGATATCTGGTCTCAAGAGTCATGATTGCCATCTTTTCTCAAACATCTATTACTGCTAACTTTGCATGGTCTTCTTGTAGCACCAGTACAAGAGGCGCTTATTCAGCTATCAATGTTTTTTGATATATTGCATGCTAAAGAACTAAAGGTGGATGACTTGGAGCAAATTGAAGCTCAAATCTCCTTTACTTTATGTAAGCTGGAAAAGGCTTTCCCTCCAACATTTTTTAATGTTATGTTGCATTTGTCTATCCGCTTGGTTCATGGAGCTAAAATTGAGAGTCCAATCCAATTTAGATGGATGTATCTTATAGAACAAGTTATGTATACATTTAAGTTGTACGTCTGCAATAGGACTAGGCCAGAGGCATCAATCATAAAGGGTTATTTAGCTGATGAATGTATGATCTTTTGTTCAAGGTATCTACACAGCATGGAGACCAAGGTTAACCGTCCTTGTCGAAATTATGAAAATCAAGTTGAGAACGATGGAGGATTATATGCCTTTAATCATCCTAGCCATGGATTATGTTCCCAAAAAGCTCGTACTGTTGTTGAGAAACATGAGTTACACAAAGCTCATATCTGTATTTTGAAGAATTGTGATGAGGTCCAACCCTTTCTAAAGTAAGTCTTGCATTGAAAGTATTTTTCTTTATTTCTAAACACTTTGTATTCCAAATTAATTTGTGTGAACTTAAGTAATGTTTTTGTTTTATTCAGACAATATTCTACGAGCCAACCATCTAATGCTACACTTTCTTAGGAGAAATGGTGTAAAAACATTAGAGAATGGTTCAAGTGTGAAGTAAGTATATAATACTATATTAATTATCCTATGTATAGACGTTAGCACATGCATATTTTAATACATTGTAAATAATCTTTTTAGGTAACGCGATTATTGAAGTTGAGAAGACTAAAAAATAGAAGATTTGCTTTCACTAGCATGTGGTCCGGCACAAGATGTCACCTCTCTTGGTGGGTATATCGTTAATGGGTATAGGTTTCATATGGTAGAGTGGGAAAAGAGTTTTACAACTCAAAATAGTGGTGTTGTTTTAAAGGCCAAGGAGATGAAAACATAGATTATTATAGGGTCTTGACTGATGTGCTTCAACTATAATACCTTGGGGAAAAACGAGTGGTGCTATCTCATTGTAAGTGGTTCGATGTATTTAACAAGATTAGAGGGATTAAAATGGATAAATATGGCTTTGTTACATTAATTGCAAACGACAATTAAAAACTAATGAGCCGTTTATCATGGCTAGCTAAGAAAATCAGGCTTTCTATGTAATCGATAATGTGAACAAAGGATGACATATAGTTCTCAAGTCGTAACCACATTCCTTTTATGAAAGTCCATCATCAGGTGATCCAAATGGTGTTACTTATCAACGTGAAGCATATCAAGATAGTAAATACAGATCTAGAAAGAGGGGGAAGGGAGATATATAGTTATACTTTCTTTAATGATTATATTAATAATATTCTCTTGACATATGCTAAGTAAATGTTTCTTTTTTCTTATTTTAGAATGTCTTTAACTAATTTTTTGTCCCAAATTTTTTGTTTCCTTTGTTATTAATGTTTGTTTCATTATTAACATATCAATGTTTAACGTTTGGGTTATAGATGCATATTTTGAATTTTGAACTTGTGGTTTGAGACAAGGTACTATGAGATATTAAGAGGTATGGAGCTTGCCTATTGTCTGGAATTATGGGTTTTTGGTGAAATGTGGGTTTATCATCTTTGATTTCTGAGTTGGTATAATACTAAATGTGTACATAATGTCTGGCTGCATATGTGGCAAAGGTAATATATTTCATAAATTTGGTAAATACTTAACTCTAATTTTATTCAACTTGCTACAAAGTTAGGTTGCTTCATTTGCCCTTTCTTATCTCATAATAAGGATTTGTTACTTTTCTGTTTTCAGTTTTCTTTAAATGGTTCAGCATTACTCAATAACAGTTAATGCTGTCACCACAACACCGGCCAGGGCAACCACTAGACACTTACAACAAGTGCAAGAAAGGCCACAGGGCAATGGTAACTAACATGACAAGACTCGTAAGACACCAATAGTAGCTGCAACACCCCTTATAACGTCTAATTCATTCTAGCTCAAGAGGCAAATCTCAATGTGTCCATTGATTCTTCAGCTTGTGTTGACAAGTTTATTTCGTGGACAATGACTACTTTTACCTTGCTCTTTCCTTGTTGCATAAAGATGACTTCTACTAATTTAGGTAGTGGATTATGAAATAAGCTTCTATCCCAAGGTCTAACAGGCAGATGTTCATAGCACATGGTATGTTAGCTAGAGGTCACAGACGGAAATTGCATGAACTATATGCCTCCAAAAGCCATAATCCTTCTTTTGTGGAGAGGGGTGCTAATAATAAAGTTTATGTTGAGAGTTCTGCTATTATCGGTAAATCAACAGATGGTTCATTGATGAGATACTCTTCAATTAGAGTGATGGAGACCTTTAATCAATGAGACATTTCTCTAGTTGTAGTAATCCTTGTTTTCCTCCACCTGTACCAGTCCATGAGGATGATGTTTCAAATGACGGGATTGATGCCGACAATGATGATAATGATAATGCATCATTCTCAGAAGATGAGGATTTGCATAATTCTCAACGTGCTTATAATTTCAACAGTGCATGAGGAGAATCTGAACCTGCTATTGAGTTTAGCTCGAGTAGAGCATGATAATGCGATAGAAACACTTCACAATAAGGAATAAATAAATAACGGTTAGCTTTTCTTTTTCACTAAATTTTATTTATGTAATTATTTATGTTTTATTTATGCTCTGAACTTGATCACAGGAAGTGTTTCTAAAAAGAGAAAGACAGACAAAAGAAGTGGAAAAACTCGCAACAGAAACAAATGTAAAGAGATTGCAAAGCTCAAACCTGGAGAGAAACTTCAAATAGAATTCTACCGTAATCGTGCTGTTGGAGAGAATTATGATGCTTTTGTGAGACACTTGGGAATTATAGATCGTGATATTAATATTTGCCCCTTAAGGGTGCATAGATGGAAAGATATTGATGATAGACAATTGTAACACATGTGGCATGCAGTAACAATATGAGTAATTCTTTAAAAAGTCGTATATATCCAAATGCGTATATGTCAATGATGATAGATGCTGATGTTAATGCTACTGCTATTCATTTTCTATTTTATTGTAGAATGTTCTCTGCAATGATGATGTAGAAGTGTGCCATGAGCACAATTTGGAACACATGCATGCCTTGTGGACTAATTAGATGGCTGACTTAAAGAGGTATAATATAATAAAGCCTGGGAGGACCTTACGACAACCTTTGGATCATGTACCTAGTGGACTCGATAAGGACGAGTGAGAGTGGCTCATGAAAGATATCTATTGAAAGGATCCCCACAAGGATTCATAGTAACATGGTTTCTTTTTCATTGCGTATTGCTTTCTTGTTTTATAACTAACAATCATTGTTAATACTAACAAATGTCATCTTACTTCATTGTCATTTCTAAAATTTAGAAAGCAAGTGCTCTAAACTCTACAAATAGATCATAGCATAAGAACGATAGACTCCATAGAACAGGAAGTGGCTTACCGGCAAGTTGCTTGGGAGCTAGTAATGTAATTATGAAACTTAAGTTTTTTTTTTTTTTGGCAATTTCATGCATGTGATTGTTATATTTGACAGTCAATTTCGTATTGGAAAAGTGTACAAAGACTAGAAATGAGTCATCTTTTCTTCAAATGTTCCATGAAACCCAGAAAAAGCGTACTAAGTTTACAACTCTTGAGATAGCTCAAAAATATGTATGTATAGTTAATTAAAGCTTAGCAACTTTCTTTAGAAAATACAAGTTGTTAATGTGCTTGGTTTCTTGTTTTTGAAGGATAAAATCCAAGATGTTATGGAAGAAGATCCTTCACTTTCACAAATGGAGGTGGGTGTTCTTGAAAATGTGCGTCAGATTGCAATTATGTTTGTGTGATGTGCATGCTTTGAGAATGCATCTTATAAGCTTTTGTATGTTCGCTTTGGTTTCTCTGAGAAAGTCTAATTGTTTATGAAAGATTTATTAGATTGCTGGATCATG
Source organism: Carnegiea gigantea (assembly GCA_029747015.1). Taxonomy (NCBI): domain Eukaryota; kingdom Viridiplantae; phylum Streptophyta; class Magnoliopsida; order Caryophyllales; family Cactaceae; genus Carnegiea; species Carnegiea gigantea. The sequence goes on along the minus strand of JAKOGI010000554.1, from coordinate 122,499 downwards.
TTTATGTGTGATGCAACTTTGAGAATGGATACGATGAGCATCTCTTTTTTAGTTCCTCCTTTAAGAGAGTGTGGCACTTGAGAAGATATGCTAGATTGAATTGTGTTTATGTGTTGTGTTGTTTGAGAATGAATCTCATGAACATCTCTATTTTAGATGTGCATTTTGTAAGAGATCATGCTCCATTGTGAGTTATTGGTGGAGGATAGTACATTGGTGCTAATTAAAGAAAGCATGATTAGATACGTATAAGTCCTTTGCTATGTATTCTCTAGTTTGGGTAGTAATTAAAGCTTATTCATCTTTTTTTAAAAAAAGAAAGAATATGCACGCAGCACACTTGGATGATAAATAAGTCATCACTGCTTAATTGATTATGGAGAACTTTTTTCCAATTCGCAGGTTGCCGGAAAGGTTTTCAAGTCAAAATCTTGAAGTCAAGTACTTGGCCATGGGGGAGGAGCAAAGCCAAAAGATGTAAGGGGATCGTACTCCACCAGAGTTGAACTTGAGGTTGAACTGAATGCTACAAGAAAAAGAACGAAGGTCTTGCTGATCGTTTGGCTACTGACAAAGCGGAAAATGAAAATCTTCAAAATTACGTGCAGTCAGTTTAAACTGAAATGATGAACATCAAGGATCTTGTTTTCAACAATTCAACACTAGTCCACCATCTATTGCACGCGATGGGCATGAAACTCTGGGTTTGAACTTAATTTCAATTTTTATATTGTTCATTGAAAATTGGTTTGGGTTACACGTTGGGAGATATTTGGATGGTGTGAGGTTCTGTTGTGTTAAGGTGAAATGAGTGATATATCTTGATGAGCAGTATTGTGCTGTGGTGAATGAGAAATCTATTTCACAGTGTTAATTGTGTTAGTTGTGCTAGTTGTGTTATGGTAAATGGGGAATATCTGGGAGAGCAAACAGTCATGCAGTCATTTCCCCCGAACTAACATCCTTAAGGTTATAAAAGATTCAAGTAAGAACATGAAACTGATAGGAACTCCCCTTCAAACTAACAGGGGCCTTTTTATGTTTATATGTGTGTTTTCACTTCAAGGAATGGATTACATCTGTTCCCCTCCATTGACCAGTGTGTTGTACTTTGATAACTGGTGTTACAAAGTGGTGTCGAGGTTGAAAAGGCCTTGCTTAAAGTTATTGTTGTTACAGATAAAGTTAATTGTTGATGCTAAACTTTTGGTGTACATACTTTTGGTGTACAAAATGACAAGAACATCCTCCGCTTGAAAACATGATTTTGTACTCACATAATCATTTTTGTAGCAAAGTGGTGTCGAGATTGAAATGACTTTTCTTAAGATTATTGTTGTGACAAATGAAGTTAACTATTGATGCTAAACTTTTGGTGTACATACTTTTTGTAATCTCTCTCTTTATGAATAAGGGTCTAATACTTTCTTTTTGTTTTAACAGACACACGAAGATGATGGATCCTCATTCCATGTTCTAGTGCTGTTCCACTATTTGGCTACAAGATGCGAGATCATTACTTTTCCCCTTTGTTTTTAGCCAAGTTTTTATGTATTTAGGCATCAAATTCAAGAATAGCGTAACTCATCTAGTTTCTTGAATTGTTTCTAAAGCTAAGACAATTTTGGTATCATATATATAGTTTTGCTTTGCAGCAAACAGTTACAAACTAATTGTTTTTCATTCAATAGATATATAAAATTGGTATTCGTAGTGTTTCCTGAGCTATTTAATTCATTTTACCATTATAGTGATTATACGGTTGAAACTAGCTCTACAGAATTATTAACGACATAAGTAATCGGTCGTTATCATCAGGTGCTTATGATTTTCAACGACACAATATTTTGTCGTTAGTCTTTGTTGAAACGATAACGACTAACCAAAGTTGTCATCACTGATAATATTATAATTTTTTAATTTCTAATTTCATAGATAAACGATGAATAGTGTGGTTGTCATTATCATTTTTTCATTGTTAATTAGTTAACTAATAGCGACAATATTTCTTTTCATTGTTATTAGAATAGTGGCAAAAATTTCGACGGGACCAAGAACGACAGATGATGACTAACATTTTTTTATTGTTAAAGCCTTTAACGACGGAAAATTATGCATTGACGACCAACTTTTTCATCGTTAAAAGCCTCTTTTCTAGTAGTGGACCTTTAGTTTGAGGCGGAAGAAGCTTCGATTAGAGGAGCAAAGGCTCGAAGCCCAACAATCATGTCTAACTATGGTAGAAGGTGGAAGAGATCAACAACGGACGCTTTGGGGTTTCATTACCCAAGTGTCCACGTCACATCCAACATTGCTAGGCCAACGGTAGAAGCTTATAATTCTGAGCTCAAACCGGCTCTTATATCTATGGTGCAGCAATCTCAGTTCAGAGGCTCCCCGACGGAGGATCCGAATCTACACATCCTGGTCTTTTCAGAGGTGTGTGATACTTTGAAACTCAATAGAGTTTCAAACGACGCCATCCGACTTCAAATATTTCCCTTCTCATTAAGGGACAAGGCGCAGTACGGCTTCACTCATGGCCTATGGTGTCGATCACTACATGGGACGAGCTCACCAATGCCTTCCTTGCAAAGTTCTTTCCACCTAGCAAGATGGCAATTAGGGGTGAGCAAAAAAAATAGAAACTGAAAAATCGAACTGGAAAATCGGACTAAAAAACTGGTTAACAGGCTTGATTTTTCTAAAAAATTCAGTTTGGTTAACTGAACTGAAGAAATGTTTCGGTTTTGGTTTCGATTTCGGTTTCGGTTTCGGTCATTTAAGATCTATTGAAAGGATCCCCATAAGGATTCATAGTAACATGGTTTCTGTTTCATTGCGTAGAGCTTTCTTGTTTTATAGCTAATAATCATTTTTATTACTAACAAATTTCATTTACTGCATCATCATTTCTAAAATTTAGAAAGCAAGTGCTCGAAACTCCGCAAATAGATCATGGCATGACAAAGATAGACTCCATAGAACAGGAAGTAAGCCTTATCGGCAAGTTGCTTGGGAGCTGGTAATGTAATCATGAAACTTAAGTTTTTTTTTTTTTTTTGGGGCAATTTAATGCATGTGATTGTTGTGTTTGACTGCAAATTTGGTATTGGAAAAGGGTGTGAAAACTGGAAATGAGCAATCATTTCTTCAAATGTTTCGTGAAACTCACAAAAAGGATACTGAGTTTGCAACTCCAGAGATTGCCTAAAAATATGTACGTCTAGTTAATTGGAGCTGAGCAACTTTCTTTGGAAAGTGTAAATTGTTAATGTGCTTGGTTTCGTTCTTTTTTTTTTTAAAGGATGAAATCAAAGATGTTATGGAAAAAGACCCTTCACTCTCACAAATGGAGATGGATGTTCTTGAAAATATCCGTTACATTGTACTTGAGTTTGTGTGATGTGCGGCTTTAAAAATGCTTCTTATGAGCTTTTCTATTTTTGTTTTGGTTTCTCCGACAGAGTCTAGTTGTTTATGAGAGAATTATTTGTTGTGATTTTCCGCAAATATACGGTTGTCATTGTAGGAATTATAGATGTCGTCCTCAGGGATGATGGTGAACTTAGATTACCAAAAATTCTTAGCTAAACTATAAAAAAAAAAAAAAAACTAAATGTTAACATTATCTAATACCAAGGTCAAGCTATTCAAATAATCCAGATTAATTCATGAATTGGTGTATCATAGGGACGGAACTAATATGAACTCACCAACACTTAGCTGAAATTAGCCAACTAAACGCTTTCACTGGAAGGAAAACTGAACAGAAACGAAGAAAAGGGCAAGAAGAAAGAAAATGATAGCAGAGAACTGTGAAATTGCAATGAAAGCTCCCCACAAATCGTGAGGTTGAATTGCACTCTCAACCAACGGACAACTAATAATCAAATTACACCAATTCGTGAAACTATTATCTAGATTGAAAAGGGAAAGAGAATTGAAAAAAAAAAAAAATGATGTTATCCTCTACTTTCACTTCTTGCTCTGTTCTGTGTTTCACCCTTCCATTAAAGCTTGCTCCCAACACCCGTTCATTCCTCCAAATAACGGCCCCTTCAATGCTTGATAAACCGCCCATTAATGGCAATCATGAGAGCCCACGAATGAATAACGGACACCGGATTTAATTGATAGATGATGGAGGAAGAAGAAGGCGAACGGCCCCGTTTGAAGGTCCCAAAGAAACACCGTCCCCATCCTTTATTGCTCTCTGTTTTTCGGTCCCCTTTTGAGTCTTGAAACCGTCCCATTGATGGTTGATTAAGGATGGAGTGAATGACGAGAGAGAGAGGTTGAGAACGGTTAGAAGAGGAGACGAAGGTGGACCACCATGGCCATTACTGGTGGAGGAAGACGAAGCGTTGAGCCCTATTTCGTGGCTCTGTTCTGGGTCGTGGAAAAATGGGGGAAGAAGAAGACGAGACCGGGGGGCTGCTGAAATCACGTGCCCCAGGCGTGACCATTTAAGTGGAAGCAGACCGGGCTTCCGTTTGGGCCTCGGGAGGAGGCAAGTCTGAGGATTAAAAGAAAAGAAGAAGAAGCGGGGCTGGCCTGCGAAGAAGAACAGGCTGGTTGAGCAGCTTCTGGATCTGGCCCGTGAAAAGGGAAAGAAAGGAGAAAAAGAAGAGAAGCAGGAGCGACACGCTTGGGCCAAGGTTTGGGCCTGTTTTTGCTTTTTTGTAAATTTCTTGATCCATAATGCTTTCTTCCAACTTTGTTATCAAATATATTCAAATCTCCATAATATCTACAAAAACAATAAAAACATATTAAAAATTTAATTAACCACTTTATTACGAACAAACATTAGGTAATAAAAGGGTAAGAAATATTATAATTTATGGTTAAACAAATACCCCCACACCTAAGTTTTGCTTGTCCTCGAGTAAAATAACACTAAAAATCCTAAAAAAAGAAAATAAAATAAAATCCTAACTCACTTTCGTAGGAACCACGGTTGCACTTAGTATGTGCAACAAGGCCTTTAAACCCCTAGGCCACCCCTAGTAGACGAGGAAGGTCTCGTGAGGATTTGTAGAAGATATACCCACAAAATCTATAAATGAAAAGACAAACAGAAAAACTCGAAAATCTTTTGGATTTTTTTTTCAAAAATTAATATGTACAAAACAGGGAAAAGGTATATACACATTCTAATCAACTAAATCACCCATGTAGTAATGATATTGACCTGCAGATGAACAAAATATACTCATCAAGACTCTCTACCCCTTGAATGACATCAAAGCACTAATTTTTCACCCAACTGTACATCAAAACTTTGAATCCATCCCTGTACTTGTGTGCAAGTGTATCATCATTTTAGGGCTCAGGTTTACTAAGATCAAATTCAATCCCACTCGACTGACACAAATTACATTATTAATTTATTAACTTAGGAAGTAAATTTTTTCAGTAGCAGTATTACCTCAAAGGGTAGCACCCAGTAGCGCATGCCTCAAAGGGTTACTTGTCTTTCTAAATTTATTCAATTTCCTTTTGCCTATTCTTTCTTCTTTTTTTTTCCCGTTTTTCTTTTCCATTTTTTTATTTTTTTAATTCATTTTTTTCTCTTCTTTTTTTTTCCAATAAAAAAATCAAAATAATTGTGTCAAAAACAAGAGGGAGAGCCGATCATGGAAAACTAAGACCTTAAGACAATGAGGATGAAATAAATGGAGATTGGATCACACAACGATAATAAACAAATTGGATTAGAATTAGGACTAAGAATGATACACCGAGGATGGAGACCTAACATGCACATCATGCGTATATACAGGCTAACAATCAAAACACATGGGATTTAAGTTAATCATAATAGGACTAAGCTTCCCTAAAAATAAAACAAAAATCTTTTTTTTTTGAATTTTTCAAAAATTTCTATTTTTTTAAAGGGTTTTTTTAAAGTTTTCCTACCCCCACACCTAAATATCACAATGTCCTCATTAGGAGGGGAAAGAACCATAAAAACCCAAAACAAAACTGAAAAAGAAACAAATAAAAAGAAGATTCAAAAACAAAAAGGACATGACTCAAAATGTACAACATATATACACAAAACAAAAACAACCACCTATACACAAAGAAAAGAGAAAGGAAAAAGAAGAAAAAGAGAAAAGGAGAGAAGGGATGAAAAGAAACCAGGTTGGGTGCTAAGTACACCCGAGCTATTTCTACACCACCATCAATTAGGACTCGGCTCGTGGAGTATCAGACACTCCAACTATCTCTACACCACCATCAATCAGGACTCGGCTCGTGGAGTATCAGACACTCCACATCCTCCTTGCTGGGCAACTCCAAAAATTGCTTCAGTCGCTGGCCATTCACTTTGAATTTGGCACCACTCTCTGGATCCTGAATTTCGACTGCACCATAAGGAAAAACACGTGAGACAATATAGGGACCCGTCCATCGGGACCTCAATTTCGTGGGAAACAAATGGAGTTTAGAATCATATAAGAGTACTTTCATTCCCGGTGTAAACTCTTTCCTAAGAGTATATTTATCATGAAACAACTTCGCCCTTTCTTTGTAAGATCGAGTACTCTCATACGCTTCAACTCTTATCTCCTTAAGCTCACTCAATTGCAGTTTGCGTTTCTCACCGGCCTCAGTCAAGTCATAATTGAGCATTTTAATAGCCCACCAAGCTCTATGTTCAATCTCAACAGGGAGATGACAAGACTTATCATAAACAATCCTATAGGGTGACATACCCAAGGAGGTTTGAAAGCCGTTCTATAAGCCCAAAGAGCATCAACGAGCTTGTCGGCCCAATCTTTCCTATTCTGGCTCACTGTCTTCTCTATAATCTATTTAATCTGCCGATTGGATACTTCGACTTGGCCACTGGTTTGGGGATGATAGGGGGTAGCTAGCCTATGGATTATGGAATACCTTTTCAATAAGGCATTAAAAGACCGATTATTGAAATGGGTCCCCTGATCACTAATGATAGCCCGGGGTATACCAAATCTAGCAAAGATGTTCTCCCTAAGGAGCTTCATAATAACCTTAACATCATTAGTCCTAGAAGGGATTGCCTCAACCCATTTAGAGACATAATCCATAGCTAACAGAATATACTCATTCCCAAAAGATGGTGGAAATGGTCCCATAAAGCCTATTCCCCACGCATCAAAAATCTCTACCACAATGATGGGACTCAATGGCATCATATCTTGCCTGCTTATCCTACCCAACTGCTGGCACCTAGGGCAACTCCTACAGTATTCAAAAGTATCGCTAAATAAAGTGGGCCAGTAGAATCCACATTGAAGAACTTTGACTGCAGTCTTCCTTCCACTAAAATGCCCCCCACATGCCTGATCATGACAAAAAGAAAGGACACTTCTCACCTCATTATCGAGAATACACCTCCTAAAGACTTGGTCAGCACAGTACTTAAACAAATAAGGATCATCCCAAACAAAGAAATTCATGAGGTGGAAGAACTTATCCCTATCATTCTTAGTCCAGCCCTTAAGGATCCTACCAGCAACTAGGTAGTTCACAATGTCAGCATACCAGGGATCAGGGTGGACAGCATACAATTGCTTATCAGGGAAGCACTCAGAAACAGTTGACTCACTCTCTCTATCATAGAGAATCCTAGACAAATGGTCAGTTACAAGATTCTCAGAACCTTTCTTATCCCTAATCTCACAATCAAACTCTTGCAAAAGTAAGATCCATCTCACCAATCTAGGTTTAGCATCCTTCTTAGAAAGAAGATGCTTAAGGGCAGAGTGATCAGTATAGACAATCACATGAGACCCAATTAGGTAAGGTCTAAATTTTTCAAAACCAAAGATCACAGCTAAAAATTCTCATCAGTAACAGTATAGTTTAGTTGGGCATCATTCAAAGCGTGACTAGCATAATAGATGACATGGGGCTTCTTATCAACATGCTATCCTATAACAACCCCAACAGCATAATCAGATACATCACACATCAATTCAAACGGTTCTCCCCATATTGGAGGATGAAGAACGGGAGCAGAGGTCAAGGCTTCCTTAAGCTTAGTGAAGGCTACAAGACAGTCCCTAGAGAAGTGAAATGGCACCTCCTTAACTAAGAAGTTGGTCAGGGGCTTTGCTATCTTACTAGCGTCTCTAATGAATCGACGATAGAAGCCAGCATGTCTAAAAAAAGACCTTACCTCTTTCACATAGGTAGAAGGGGAAAGATTGACAATCAAATCAGTCTTAGCCTTGTCTACTTCAATCCTATCTTTAGAAATGATGTGGCCTAAGACTATTCCCTTTTTGACCATAAAATGATACTTCTCCCAATTCAAAGTTAAATTTTTCTCTCTACACTTGTCTAACACTTTTCTCAGATTAGACAAACATTTATTAAAGGAAAACCCAAACACAGAAAAAGTCATTCATGAAAATTTCCAAGCAGTGTTCAACTAAATATGAGAAAATGGAAATCATGCAATGTTGAAAGGTAGCAGGGGCATTGCACAGTCCAAACGGCATTCGCCTAAAGGCATATGTCTCAAATGGGCAGGTAAAAGTAGTCTTCTCCTGATCCTCCGGAGCAATAGAGATCTAGGTATAGCTAGAATATCCATCTAAAAAGCAGAAGGAATGTCCAGCCAACCTCTCCAATATTTGGTCCAAGAAAGGAAGGGAGAAATGGTCTTTTCTAGTGGCAGCATTCAATTTTCTATAATCAATGCACACACGCCACCCAGCTTGGACACGAGTAGGGACTAACTCATTCTTGCCATTCCTAATCACGGTAATACCGGTCTTCTTAGGAACAACTTGAACAGGGCTAACCCATTCACTATCAGAAATTGGGTAAATGATCCCATGGTCCAGCCACTTCAACACTTCTTCCCTAACTACTTCCTGAAGAGTTGGGTTCAAACGCCTTTGGCGGTCTCGATAGGGTTTAGCATTGCCCTCTAAATGAATTCTATGTTGCACAATGGAAGGACTAATACCTTTAATGTCCCCTAAGGTTCAACCTATGGCTTCCTTATTCTCTCTAAGTAAGGCAATGAGTTTGTCTTCTTGGTCCCGGTCTAGGTCAGAAGCAATAATGACAGGTATTCATCGGGTCCCAGAAATGCATACTTGAGAGAGTTAGGAAGAGGCTTCAATTCGAGAGCAGGAGGGGAAACAGATTCATACATGGATTCAGAAACAGCAGTGAGCAAACAATCAGCAGTAGAGAACAAGTCATCAAACTCAAATACATCATATTTAGGCTCATCATTCACAAGAAAGGACTCATACTCAGCAGCAAATATTTCATCAAAAGCATCATCAAACACAGAATCTTCCACCTAGTTAAGAGTAGAAAACTCCATATCATCAAAACCAGAGGGCTGTCTTTACATGTTAAAGGTGTTCAATTTAATAGTCATATTGCCAAAAGACAGTCTCATCATCCCATTCCTGCAATTAATGAGGGCATTGGCAGTGGCCAAGAAAGGGCGCCCTAGAATCACAGGGACTTGACACCTTCTCTGTCCCAATTATAACAAAGTCCACTAGGTAAATAAATTCATCCACTCTAATTAGCACATCCTCAATAATATCCCTAGGCAACCTGGTCAATCTATCAGCTAATTGAATGACCATCTTAGTAGGTTTCAACTCACCTAATCCTAACCTCTTATACTCAGTAAAGGGTATTAAGTTGACACTGGCCCCTAAATTGAGCAGAGCTCTATGAATAAGCCAGTCCCCTATTACTGTAGAAATAGTAGGGCACCCGGGATCCTTATACTTTATTGAGATCTGATGAGAAAGGACAAAACTAGCGCCAGAAGCTAAGAAAGCTTTTTTAGGGACACTAGTGGCTCTCTCGGTTGTACACAGATTCTTTAAAAATCTAGCGTACGGAGGCATATGCTGAATAGCATCGAGTAAGGAAATATTAATCTTGACTTGAGAGAAGATCTCTTGCATCTTTTCAGTATGAGCTTGGTCTTTCTTCTTAAGCCTATGGGGAGAAGGAGGTAAAGGCATATGGACTTTCAAAGTAGAAAATCTTTGGGAGACTTAACTGAATCAGAGGAAGCTTTCTCCTTAGGCTCCTCTTTCTTAGAAGGTGACTCAAGAGAGGGAGGAGTATCATAATCATTGAGGACACCATCAGTAGCATCCTTTGACTTACTGGATGAACCAGTTTCTGGGGAAGGAGGGGAAGAAGAAGAAGAAGAATTCTGAAAAAATTGGTGAGGATACTTACAGGGTTCATTGGAATTTCTCACTTAATTGTCAATCTCTCGACCAGATCGAAGAGATATAACTGCATTCACTTTCCTCACAGACTCACTAGGGTTAGCACCAGAAGATGAAGAGGTATGACCCTTGGGGTTCACCTCAGGTTGACTTGAAAAAGCACCTAACTCTCTAGAAGATGATGCTAATTGGAAAAACTGTTCAGTCATCATTCGCATCATTTTCTCCATATTAGCACTTATCATTCTCTCCACATTACTGTTAATTCTCCTCTCCATTCTATCAACATCAGTGTAACCAGGAGGAGGTTGAGCTTGAGCTACAGGAGGTGGAGGTCTAGGTGCATTGGGTACACCTGGAAAAGCCAGTCTCTGAAAAGAAATGGGAAGATGGAAAATAGGTTGGGAGTTAGGAATTGCGGCATTAGGTCCATTACTCCAAGAAAAGTTAGAGTGATTCCTCTACCCTAGATTATAATAAGGGGAAAATGGGTCGTTCTTTGGTCTCTAGAAGGTCATACTCGCTTGCTTTTGTCTAGTTGCTAGATGATGAGCAAAATAAGGACAAGCACTTAAGGAATTATCTAAGGCCTGACAGTGGGAACATGACACAGTAAAAGTCTGAGACACCTGGGGCATTTAGGGAGACAACCCTTTTAACATGTTTTTCAGAACAACAATCTTAGACTCTAAGTGACTTAAATCAGAGATAGAATGTAACCCACCCCTTGAAATACTAGAACTTAGACTGTCATCACGAGTAGTTTTTCATTGCATGGTTTTCTCAGCTAAGTCCTCTAAAAATTCCCAAGTAGCTGTGGCCCTCTTAGAAAGAAAGCCACCCTGACACATGGACTCTACCATGGTTCTAGTTTGTTGGTCCAGTTCTTCATAAACAATCTGGCACAAACGTGCCTGGTCTATACCATGATGGGGACACTGAGTCAGAAAATTTTTAAACCTATCAAAATATTTCCAAAATGATTCCCTGTCGAGTTGCACAAATTGATTAATCTCATTCCTCAACTTAACAATCTTGGCATTAGGAAAAATATTTTCTTAAGAACAATCATCCAAATCATTCCAAGAAGTAATAGAACTAGCAGCCAAGCTGTACATCCAATGTTTAGCAGAATCTTTCAAAGCAAAAGGAATCAATTTCATACGGACAACATCAATGGGAATATTAGGGAAATGCATCACAGAACATACTTCTTCGAATTCCCTCAAAAATAAGTAAGCATCCTCTAAACTAGTAAATTTAGAGAACATATAAGTATAGTGAGGTCTCAATTCGAAAGTTACATTCGGCCAAGGTCAGGTATAGTAAAACAAGATAGCAAAGCAGTCCTAAGAAGATAGAAGATATCACTCAAAGATCTTTCTTGTGCCATTTCTGCAATTCTAGACTTGGGTTCAGATTCAGGTGTTAATTCAATCTCAGAGTCAGGCTCACTCCTAAAAAGTCGATTATTTTCAGGATTTCTAACCCAACCAGTCATATAAATCCCATACCCTCACCAAAGGTTCTATTTTTGGTCTCTTTTTTTTCTCTTTTTTTTTTCTTTTTGGTCTTTCTTTTTTTTTTTTCCTTTCTTTCCACAAAACAAAACAAAAAAGAGTGAATCAAAACTAAAGACAATTTACAAATAGAAAATAAGCAAAACTCAAACAAAAGCACAAACACAAAGAACTAAAAATAAATAAATAAAACTACACCTAAACAACCTAATTCTAAAATAAAATTTAAAACAGAAAATAAGGCATACAACAAAATCCACACAATCACAAGGGATATAAATATAATTTTTCTCGAATTTTTTCTATCCCCGAATAGTGCAGAAAAATGTAAACAGATTATTAAGTCCAAAATTTACAGAAAAATCATGACAGCTCCAAACATTCCACAAAAATTCACACAAAGTTTAAAAATTATGCTGAATCTAGAAAAAAATATCAAAATAGCAAAAATCACACCAGAATTCGCCTAGAAAATTCGAACAGAATGCTGAATTTAAAGAAAAATCTGCACTGAATTTTTTTTCTCCGGATCAGTTCTGCTTTGGTCTTTTGCTGCACATAAACCAAATGCATTAGCACTGTTTTTTCAGCAAATAATAAACTCTAAAAATAAAACTAATCTCAACAAATATCAAAAATCAAAATGCTAACTAAATTCAAAATTAAAACTAAACTAAAATTTTGAAACGAATTAACGACTCAACTAAACTAAAAATCACAACTGTAAAATTAAAACAAAAATGACTCGAATGACTCTAATAATTAAATTACAATTCGAGGAAACCTAATTTCACAATTCCATCCCCGGCAACAGCGTGAAAAACTTGTTGCGATTTTCCGCAAGTATACGGTTGTCGGTATAGGAATTATAGATGTCGTCGTCAGGGATGATAGTGAACCTAAATTACCAAAAATTTGAAGCTAAACTTAAAAAAAAAACTAAATGGTAAATTTATGTAATTACCAAAAATTCACGCTAATCCACTAATAAACTCACCAACACTTAGCTGAAATTAGCCAATTAAAGGCTGTCACTGGAAACCAAACTGAACAGAAACGAAGAAAAGGCCGAGAAGAAGAAAACGAGAGCAGAGAACTGTGAAATTACAACTAAAGATCAACACAAATCGTGAGGTTGAATTGCATTCTCAACCAACCGGCAACTTACAATCAAATTATACCAATTCGTGAAACTATAATCTAGATTGAAAAGGGAAAGAGAATTGGAAAAAAAAAAAAAAGATGTTATCCTCTACTCTCACTTCTTGCTCTGTTCTGTGTTTCGGCCTTTCATTAAAGCTTGCTCCCAACACCCGTTCATTCCTCCAAATAACGGCCCCTTCAATGCTTGATAAACCACCCATTAATGGCAAACATGAGAGCCCACGAATGAATAATGGACGCTGAATTTAATTAATGGATGATGGAGGAAGAAGAAGGCAAACGACCCCGTTTGAAGGCCCCAAAGAAACACCGTCTCCATCCTTTACTGCTCTCTATTTTTCGGCCCCCTTTTGAGTCTTGAAACCATCCCATTGATGGTTGATTAAGGATGGAGTGAATGAAGGGAGAGAGAGGTTGAGAACGGTTAGAAGAGGAGATGAAGGTGGACCACCATGGCCGTTACTGATGGAGAAAGACGAAGTGTTGAGCCCTGTTTCGTGGCTCTATTCTGGGTCATGGAAAAATGGGGGAAGAAGAAGATGAGACCTGGGGGGTTGCTGAAATCACGTGCCCCAGGCGTGACCATTTAAGTGGAAGCAGACCGGGCTTCAGTTTGGGCCTCGAGAGGAGGCAAGTCTGAGGATTAAAAGAAAAGAAGAAGAAGCGGGGCTGCTTGCGAAGAAGAACAGGCCGGTTGAGCAGCTTCTGGGTCTGGCCCGCAAAAAGGGAAAGAAAGGAGGAAAAGAAGAGAAGCAGGAGCAGCACTCTTGGGCCAAGGTTTGGGCCTATTTTTGTTTTTTTTTTTTAATTTCTTGATCCATAATGCTTTCTTCCAACCTTGTTATCCAATAGATTCAAATCTCCATAATATATACAAAAACAATAAAAGCATATTAAAAATTTAATTAACTCTTTATTGCGAACAAATATTAGGTAATAAAAGGGTAAGAAATATCATAGTTTATGGTTGAACATTATTGGATTGCTAGTTCATGTTTATGTGTTGTGCAGCTTTGAGAATGAATATCATGAGTATCTCTTTTTTAGTTCATTCTTTAAGAAAGTGTGGTGCTTGAGAAGATGTGCAAGATTGAAAGATTGCATTTATGTGTTGTGTTGTTTGGGAATGAATCTCATGAACGTCTCTATTTTAGATGTGCATTTTAGAAAAGATCTTGCTACATTATGAGTTCTTTGTGAAGGATAGTAAATGGGTGCCACTTGAGGGGAGCATGATGAGATACGTATAAGTCCTTTGCTATGCATTGTCTAGTTTTGGGGAGTAAGTAACGCTTACTCATCTTTTTTTTTAAAAAACAAAACCCCATGCCGCATACTTGGGTGATAAATAATTCATCTCTACTTAATTGATTATGCATAACTTTTTTCCCAATTGGCAGGTTGCTGAAAAGGTTTTCAAGTCAAAATCTCAAAGTCAAATGCTTGGCCTCGGGGGAGGAGTAAAGTCAAAAGATGTAAGGGGATAGTATTCTGCTAGAATTGAGCTTCATGCTGAATTGAATGCCACAAAAAGAAAGAATTAAGTTCTAACTAATCGTTTGCTGCGTCGAAGCGAAAAATGAAAAGCTTCAAAATTGCATGGAGTCAGTTGAAACTGAAATGTTGAACATCAAGGATCTTTTTTCCAACAATTCAACACAAGTCTACCATCTACTGCACGCGATGGACATGAAAGTCTAGGTTCCAACTTAATTTTAAATTTTATATTGTTCATTAAAAATTGGCTTGGGTCAGACATTGGGAGATATTTGGATGGTGTGAGGTTCTATTGGGTTATAGTGAAATGAATGATATATCTTGATGAGCAGTATTGTGCTGTGGTGAGTGAGAAATCCATGTCGGTGTGTTAATTGTGTAAGTTGTGTTAGTTGTGTTGTGGTGAATGAGGGATATCTAGGAAAGCAGAAATTCATGCAGTCATTTCCCCAAAACTAACATCCTTAAGGTTATAGAAAATTCAAGTAAGAACATGAAACTGACAGGAACTCCCCTTCAAACTCACAGGAGCCTTTTTATGTTTATATGTGTGTTTTCACTTCAAGGAATGGATTACATCTGTTCCCCTCCATTGACTAATGTGTTGTTACAAAGTGCTGTCGAGATGGAAAAGGCTTTGCTTAAAATTATTGTTGTTACAGATGAAGTTAACTGTTGATGATAAACTCTTAGTGTACATACTTTTGGTGTACAAACATACAGGAACATCCTCCACTTGAAACAGGATTTGGTAGTCACATACACAATTGTTTTTGTTACAAAGTGGTGTCGAGATTAAAATGGATTTGCTTAAAATTATTGTTGTAACAAGTGAAGTTAATTGCTGATGCTAAACTTTTGGTGTACATACTCTTTGTAATCTTTCGCTTCATGAATAAAGGTTTAATACTTTCCTTTTTTTTTAATAGATACATAAAGATGCTGGATCCTCATTGCATGTTCTAGTGATGTTCCACTATTTCGCTACAAGATGCGAGATCATTAGCTTTCCCCTTTATTCTTAGCCAACTTTTTATGTGTTTAGACATCAAATTTAAGAACAATGTAACTCATCTACTTTCTTGAATTGTTTCTAGCGTCAAGATGATTTTATATCATATATATAGTTTTGCTTTGTAGCAAACATTTACAAACTAATTGTTTTTTATGCAATAGATATATACTAGTATTTTCTTGAGCTATTTAATCAATTCTACCATTATAAATTGTTTTTTATTCAATAGATATACAAAATTGGCATTACTAGTATTTCCTTGAGCTATTTAATCCATTCTACCATTATAGTGATTATACGGTTGAAACTAGCTCCACCACAAAATATTTTGCTGTTTGTCTTTATTGAAACAATAATGACTAACCAAAGTTGCCATTACTGATAACATTATAAATTTTTTTAGTTCTAATTTCATAAATTAACGGTGAATAACATCGTTGTTATTATTTTTTTCAATCATTAATTAGGTATCTAATATCGACAATATCTCTTTTCGTTGTTATTAGAATAATGACGAAAATTTTCAAGCCATCGTTAAAACTATTAACCATAGGACCAACAATGACGAACGATAACCACATTTTTTTGGTTGTTAAGCCTTTAACAACAGAAAATTATACTTTTAAATATCAACTTTTTCATCGTTAGAAGCCTCTTCCCTGGGAGTGGACCTTTCGTTTGAGGTGGAAGAAGCTTCGGTTAGAGGAGCGAAGGCTGGAAGGCCAACAAGCATCCCCAAGTATGCCAGAAGGTGGAGGAGATCAACAAAGGATACTTTGGGACTTCATTACCTAGGTGTCCGCACCACATCCAGCATTACTTGGCCAACTGTAGAAGCTCATAATTTTGAGCTCAAACCGGCTCTTATATCTATGATGCAACAATCTCAGTTCAGAGGCACCTTGATGGAGCATCCGAATGTACACCTCTTGGTATTTTTTAGAGGTATGTGATACTTTGAAGCTCAACAGAGTTTCAACTGATGCCATCCGACTTCAATTATTTCGATTCTCAGTAAGGGACAAAGCACGGATGTGGCTTCACTCATTGCCTCCGAGGTCGACCACTATATGGGACAAGCTTAGCAATTCCTTCCTTGCAAACTTCTTGCCACCTAGCAAGACGGCGATTAGGGGTGAGCAAAAAAAGCCAAAACTGAAAAACTGAACCAAAAAAACGAACAAAAAAATCGGTTAACCGGTTTGATTTTTCTAAGAAATTTAGTTTAGTTAACTGAATCGAAAAAATTTTATGGTTTCGGTTTCAGCTTCGGTTCGGCCATTTGAGATTTATTGAAAGGATCCCCATAAGGAATCATAGTAATATGGTTTCTTTTTCATTGCATATTGCTTTCCTGTTTTATAACTAATAATCATTTTTATTACTAACAAATTTCATCTTACTTCATTGTCATTTCTAAAATTTATAAAGCAAGTGCTCGAAACTCCGCAAATAGATCATAGCATAAGAAAGATGGACTCCATAGAACAGGAAGTCAGCCTTATCAACAAGTTGCTTATGAGCTAGTAATGTAATTATAAACCTTAAGTTTTTTTGGCAATTTCATGGATGTGATTGTTGTATTTGACTGGCAATTTGGTATTGGAAAATTGTGTAGAGACTAAAAATGAGCAATCTTTTTGATTCTAAGGATGAAATAGGAGATGTTATCAAAAAAGATCCTCCACTCTCACAAATGAAGGTGGGTGTTCTTGAAAATATCCCTGAGACTGCAATTGTCTTTGTGTGATATGCAGGCTTTGAGAATGCATCTTATGAGCTTTTGTATTTTCATTTTGGGTTCCTTGAGAGAGTTTAGTTGTTTATGAAAGATTTATTAGATTGCTGGATTATGTTTATGTGTTGTGCAGCTTTAAGAATGAATATCATAAGCATCTCTTTTTCAGTTAATCCCTTAAGAAAGTTTGCCACTTGAGAAGATGTGCCAAATTGAAAGATTGTATTTATGTGTTGTGTTGTCTGAGAATGAATCTCATAAATGTCTCTGTTTTAGATATGCATTATGTAAGAGATGTTGCTCCATTATGTGTTCTTGGTGAAGGATAGTACATGGATGCTACTTAAATAAAGCATGATTAGATGCGTTATAAGTCCTTTGCTATGCATTGTCTAGTTTGGGGGAGTAATTAAAGCTTACTCATCCTTTTTTTTAAAAAAAATAGATGCAACATACTTGGATGATAAATAAGCTATCTCTGCTTAATTGATTATGCATAACTTTTTTCCAATTAGCAGGTTGCTGAAAATGTTTTCAAGCCAAAATCTCGAAGTCAAGTACTTGGCCTTGGGGGAGGAGTAAAGCTAAAAAATGTAAGGGGATCGTATTCTACTAAAGCTAAGCTTGAATTTGGAAAGAATGCTATAAGAAGAAAGAATGAAGTTCTAACTAATTGTTTAGGTATAGTCGAGGTGTAAAATGAAAAACTTCAAAATTGCATGGAGTCGGTTGAAACTGAAATAATGAAGATCAAGAATCTTGTTTTCCAACAATTCAAGACTCTTCTGCTATCTGTAGCACGCGATGGACATGAAACTCCAGGTTTGAACTTAATTTTAATTTTCATATTGTTCGTTGAAAATTTGTTTAGGCTAAACATGGGGAGATTTTTTGATGGTGTGAGGTTCTGTTATGTTATCGTGAAATGAATGATATATCTTGATGAGCAGTGTTATGCTATGATGAATGAGAAATCTAGTTGGGAGTGTTAATTATGTTAGTTGTCTTACTTATGTTGTGGCGAATGAGAGATATTTAGGAGAGCAAAATGTCAAGCAGTCATTTCCCTATAAATAGCATCCTTAAGGCTATAGAAGATTTAAGTAAGAACATGAAACTGACATGAACTCACCTTCAAACTGACAGGAGCCTCTGTATGTTTATATGTCTGTTTTCACTTCAAGGAATGGATTACATCTGTACTCCTTCATTGACTAGTGTGTTGTTTTTGGATAAGTGGTCTTACAAAGTGGTGTCAAGATTTAAAAGGCTTTGCTGAAAATTATTTTTGTTACAGATGAAGTTAACTGTTGATGCTAAACTTATGGTGAACATACTTTTGGTGTACAAATTGACAGGAACATCCTCCACCTACGAACATGATTTTGTAGTCATGTACACAATCGTTTTTGCTACAAACTAGTGCCGAGATTGAAATCGATTTGCTTTAAAATTATTGTTCTAACAAATGAAGTTAGTGGTTGATGATAAACTTTTTGTGTACATACTTTTTATAATCTCTCTCTTTATGAATAAAGGTATAATACTTTCTTTTTTTTTTTTTCAATAGATGCATGAAGATCTTGGATCCTCATTCCAAGTTTTAGTGCTATTCCACTATTTGGCTACAGGATACGAGATCATTAGTGTTCCCCTTTGTTTTTAGCCAACTTTTTATGTACTTAGACATCAAAGTTAAGAACAACATAACTCATCTACTTTCTTGGATTGTTTCTAAAGTTAAGATGATTTTTGTATCATATATATAATTTTCCTTTGTAGCAAACATTTACAAACTAATTGTTTTTCATTCGATAGATATATGAAATTGGTATAGCTAGTATTTCCTTGAGCTATTTAATCTATTTTACCATTATAGTGGTTACACAGTTGAAACTAGCTCCACAGAATTATTAACAACAAAAGTAATTGGTCGTTGTTATCAGGTGCTTGCAATTCTCAACAACAAAACATTTTGTCGTCATTGAAACTGATAAACAAGAAATTTTGGGATTGAAAATTGTAATGCTGATCCCCTTTTCCTTCATTGACGTAATACATAGCAATATATACAAGGGTTAGGCGAGTTAGGCAGCTACGACATTACATATTTGGATGCTACGATTCTTAACCAACTAATCCTACTCTAATACGAATCATAATTAAATAGGAAGTCTAACATGATGTATACTCCAACAACCTTAACAACCTCTAAATAATAAATTAACAAAAAATAAACAAACAAGACCTTGTTTATCACTCCCCCTCAAGTTGGAGCATGCATGTTAATAATGCCCAATTTGGATTTGAGAAACTGAAAATGAGCACGACCAAGAGCTTTAGTGAACATGTCTGCAGGTTGTTGTTGTGAGGAGATTTTAGAGAACTTCAATAATCCAGCTTCTAATTTTTCCTGAACAAAATGACAATCCAATTCAATATGTTTTTTCCTTTCATGAAAAATTGGATTGTTGGCAATATGTAAAGCGGATTGATTGTCACAAAATAGAGGAGTAGGATTGTTGATGAAGACACCTAGGTACACCAGAAAAGAACGGAGCCAAATAATCTTGCTAGTGGCTTCTGCAAGAGACCGATATTCTGCTTCAGCTGATGATCTAGAAACTGTATTTTGCTTTTTAGTCTTCCATGAAATTAGAGAGTTTTCAAGCTTGATGAAGTAGTCTCTTAGAGACTTTCTTGTTATAGGGCATGCTCCTCAATCTGAATCACAGTAGCCTACTAATTTGAGATTGGAATCCCTTGATAAAAGGAGTCCTCGACCTGCAGTACTTTTTATATAACGAACAACCCTTCTTGCGGCTTCCATATGTTCTTCTTTTGGTGTCTGCATGAATTGACAAAATATGAACTGCATATGTAAGATCAGGCCTTGTGATTGTCAAATAAATTAAGCAGCCTACAAGGCGCCTGTAAGGAGTTGGGTCTTCCAAATCTTTTCCCTTTGCATGAGCAAGTTTGTGATTTTGCTCCATAGGAAAATCAGTAGGCTTAGCTCCTAATAAACCATAGTCATCAACAATTTCTAACGCATATTTTCGTTGACACAAAAATAAGCCTTTAGGTCCTGTTGCCACCTCAATACCAAAAAAAAATATTTTAGAGGCCCTAAATCTTTTATACTGAAGCAATGGTTGAGATATTCTTTGAATTTTCGGCATGCTTGAGAATTGGTAGTAGCGTTAACAATGTCATCAACATAAACTATAAGTGCCATAAACACCTCCCCCTGGCGATTAAACAAAGAATAATTTGCATAAGACTTTGCAAAACCATATTCACAAAGCTTTAACGAGAGCTTTGCAAACCATTGCCTTGGAGCTTGTTTCAAACCACATAGAGACTTTTTCAGTCTGCACACTTTGTTAGATGTAGAGGCAGTATATCCAGATGGCAGTTTCATATACACCTCCTCATCTAGATCACCATGAAGAAAAGCATTATTAACGTCAAGATGATGTAATTTCCAACCTTTTGCAATAGCTATAGAAAGGAAACATCTTACACTAGTCATCTTCGCAACAGGAGCAAAGGTTTCAGTATAGTTTATACCTTCCTCCTGATGATCTCCTCGTATGACTAGCCACACTTTGTAATGCTGAATAGAACCATCTAAATTATACTTAACCCAGTAAACCCATTTGCAACCAATTGGATTCTTACATGGAGGCAAATCTACAATTTCCCAAGTACCAGTTTTAGCAAAACCCTCTATCTCCTCAGCCATAGCCTCTCTCCATTTTGCATCTTTCACTACTTCATGATAAAATTTTGGCTCGTCTACTTTCATAATAGCAGCAAGAAAATGTTGATGTGAAAGAGAAATATTTACACATGTCACATAATGATGTAAAGGGTAGGACGTACCTAAGAACTCCTCGTGGTCTGATATGAGAGCTGAGATGGGGTTTTTAATATTAGCACTGTAGCAAATAAACTAATTCAAATACCCAGGTGGTCGGTGTTGACATTACGATCTTTGTATTGCAGGTGAACTATTTTCTAGACTACTTGGCATGGTTGAACCTGCTGAATCTGGCCCATTTTCGAAACTGGGCCTAGCTAAATCAAGTCCAGGCGCTTGTCCAAGAGGCACTGGGCTTTGCTCTGTTGGGCCGGCTGATGGACTTGCTTTTGCTAAACATTGCCGTGGTATGGGTTGGTCTTCTCGAGGGTCCCCCTGTCTAGTACATACACCAACGTCTGCATCCATGCATGTTACATTTTCTAAATAATTTTCATTGCTCTCTTTATCACTTGACACCAAAGTATCAACCTTGAAGGGAAAATTGTCTTCATAAAACTTCACATCTCTACTTTCAAAAACTTTATGATTTTCCAAATCATATAATTTCCAACTCTTCTTTTCAAAAAAATGTCCGATAAAAACACACCTCCTACTTCTAGAAGCAAATTTATCTCCCCTTGTAATTTGAGCAAAACTCAAGCATCCAAACACCTTGATGAGATCATAGTTGGGTTTATTTTTATAGACCAACTCATAGGGGGTTCTTCTGCTCAATAACTTATTGGGAGTCCTATTTATCAAGTAAGCTGTAGTTCTTACACATTCTCCCCAAAACTTAAGAGGCAAGTTTGCATGAAATCTTAAGGCCCTTACAACTTCTAAAAGATGTCTGTGTTTCCTCTTGACACGACCATTCTGCTGCGGTGTGTCCACACAACTAGTTTGATGAATAATTCCACATTCTTCATAGAACTCCCTTATAGGTTTGGATTTAAATTCCAAACCGTTACCACTCCTAATGATTTTTACCTCCTTCCCAAATTGAGTTTTAACCAAAGAAACAAAAACTTTTAAAGACTTTCCTATTTCACTTTTCTCCTTCATTAAATAAATTCGAACGCTTCTACTATAATCATCAATGATTGTAAGAAAATAATGAGATCCGCACAAAGATGAAACCCTATATGGTCCCCATATATCACAATGAATTATTTCAAATAAATTGTTAGCTTTATTTTCACTCAAAAGAAAGGGGTTTCTAGTTTGCTTTGCCCGAAAACAAACGTTACAAACATCATTATTGTCTTGAACTATACCCGAATAACGTAAATAACCATTTAGTAGAAACATGACTTCCTTTGAAGGATGTCCCATCCGTTAGCGCCACAATTGCCCGATCTTGACGGCATGAACTTGTATTTGCTTAGGTGCTTTTTGGTAGTAGTAAACCCCATCTTGCTCTTCACCCATACCAATCGGAGTCCTCATAGTGTGGTCCTGCACAATACAAGACTTTATATCAAAAGTGACAGTGCAATTTAAATCCTTGAAAATACGACATACGGATATTAAATTGCATCTCAAAGAAGGAACAAATAAAGTCTTATGCAATTTCAATCCCTTGTCCAAAATTACCGTCCCTTGCTTATTCGCAATCGTCTTTTCTCCGTTTGGCAAATCTACTATTACCGGGCCAATATTTTTGATACTTGTCAACAAATTTTTCTCACCAGACATACGTGTTAAAGCCCTACTATCTATCAACTAAGGTGGTTCGGGATTACTTGATAATTTTTCATTTCCTTTTGGGACCTTAATGAGGCTGAGCAGCCTCTGCACTTGTTCATTTGTTAAGTTAGAAAGTGCTGAATTTACTGCCTGGATTGTCTGCGTGGTTACTATCGTCCCTTCTCTATCTGTCACCAGATCAGTGTAGCGGTGTGCATTGCCGAGATCAGTATAGGCCGCTGCCGCATACTCTCGTCCACCAGAGCGTCCATCTCCACGGCCAGACCCTGCGCCGCTCCAACGTCCACCACGACCTCCTCTACCGCCGCGACCTGCTCACCCCCTTCCCTTGCTGTTCAGTTAGACGGGTAGCCAATAATGTCATTGCAACTAGCCTCCTCGTGTCCTATCTTCCCACAGTGAGCACACACTGGACGCTCACCACTTCAGCCTGGTTGTTTAGTATTCACGGCAAGGGCTGCCGCCACGAGTTCGGGCTTGCCATCACGCTCAATCATGTATCATTTATGATGTTCTTCTTGTCTAACTAGATTGTAAATACGATCAAGATTGGGGAAAGGGTATATAGCCAGAATATGACCTCGAACAGTACTATATTTATCATCATATAAGCCCATTAAAAATTAGCGTGCTTTCTCTTCTTCGGCTTCCTTGATAATATTAGGCCAAAGATCTTTACATTCACACTTTCTGCAATTGCAAAAATAATGCTTAGCCGCACCATCTAGTTCATTCCAATATCCTATGAGTTCAGAATAATAATCAACCACAGACATTCCTTTTCCTTGTTTGCAGTTTCTGATTTTAGTTTTTAAACTATGTTTCTTAGGAATGTCAGAGAAACCGTACCTTTTCTTGATGTCATCCCACATAGTTTTAGCGACATTGGTATAGGCTACGGTGGATCGTAACTTTGGATCAGTAACATTTAATAGCCAAGAGAATATAGTAGAGTTTACCATCATCCAAGTGTCCTTTTCGGCTTGCTCTGCGTCAGCCTTGAGGGTGAAAGATCCATCAACAAATCCGATCTTGTTCTTTGATCGGAGAGTTGTGGTGACCGCTTTCTCCCAAAGATCGTAATTTTCTCTATTGAATACTACTGCCATAATTGAAATACCTGACCCTTCTGAAGGATGAACGTAATAGGGTGAGGCATTATCAAGAACGAATTTTGCTGCCATGACTTTGTAGACCTGGCGCTCTGATACCATGATAAACAAGAAATTTTGGGATTGAAAATTGTAATGTTGATCCCCCTTTCATTCATTGACGTAATACATAGCAATATATGCAAGAGTTAGGTGAGTTAGGCAGCTACGACATTACATATTTGGATGTTAGGATTCTTAACTAGCTAATCCTACTCTAATACAAATCATAATTAAATAGGTAGTCTAACAGGATGTATACTCCTAACAACCTTAACAACCTCTAAATAATAAATTAACAAAAAATAAACAAGCAAAACCTTAACATGGTATCAGAGGGGGTTGCTCGATCTTGATTTGCTACCGTCCCCGTTTGATTAAAATTATGTGCACGTGTTGGGTCTTGTTAGTAGCCCACACGTGAGGGGGCGTGTTGGAGTATAAAAGTAGGTATTGTCCCATATTGATAAAATTCAAAGAATATGATTGTGAGTGTTGTCCCACATTGATGAAATTAAAGGGCTTGAGCATGTATATAAGCTTGTGAGTTACCCCACTCATTACCAATTGGTTTCGGGATGGAACCTCATTTGAGCTTGTGTATATGACTCGTTGTTAATTGCCCAATTGATATAAAAAGTTTAACAGAAACAATGATGACTAATCAAAGTTGTTATTACTCATAACATTATGAATTTTTTTATTTCTAATTTTATAAAATAAACGATGAATAATACGGTTGTTATTATTATTTTTTCATCGTTAATTAGTTAACTAATAACGATAATATCACTTTTTGTTGTTACTAGAATAACGTCGAAAATTTTCATGTTGTCGTTAAAACTATTAACAACGGGACCAATAACGACGGACAATATCAGCATTTTTTTTTTTTGTTGTTAGAGCCTTTAACGATGGAAAATTATACTTTTAATAACCAACTTTTTCGTCATTAGAGGCCTCTTTTCTAGTAGTGGACCTTTCGTTTGAGGCAGAAGAAGCTGCAGTTAGGGGAGCGAAGGCTCAAAGCCCAATAAGCATCTCCAAGTATGGTAGAAGGTGGAGGAGATCAACGAAAGACACTTCGGGACTTCATTACCCAGCTAACTGCATTACATCCAGTATTGCTAGGACAATAGTAGAAGCTCATAATTTCGAGCTCAAACTGGCTCTTATATCTATGGTGTAACAATCTTAGTTCAGAGGCACCCCGATGGAGGATTCAAATCTACACCTCCTGGTCTTTTTAGAGGTGTGTGATATTTTGAAGCTCAACAATGGTTCAACCGACGCCATCCTACTTCAATTATTTCCTTTCTCATTAAGGGACATGGCGTGGGTGTGGCTTCACTCACTGCCTACAAGGTCGATTGCTACATGGGGCAAGTTCACCAATGCCTTCCTTGCAAAGTTCTTTCCACCTAGCAAGACGGCAATTAGGGGGTAGCAAAAAAAATCAAAACTGAAAAGCCGAACCGGAAAGCCGAAGAAAAAAATTGGTTAACTGGTTTGATTTTTCTAAAATTTCAGTTTGGTCATCTGAACCGAAAAAATTTTATGGTTTCAGACTTGGTTTCAGTTCGGCCATTTCAGATCTATTAAAAGGATCCTCACAACAATTCATGGTAACATGGTTTCTTTTTCATTGCGTATTGCTTTCTTGTTTTATAAGTAATGATCATTTTTATTACTAACAAATTTCATCTTACTTCATTATCATTTCTAAAATTTAGAAAGCAAGTGCTCGAAACTCTGCAAATAGATCATCACATAAGAAAGATAGACTCTATAGAATAGTAAGGAAGCCATATCAGCAAGTTGCTTGGGAGCTGGTAATGTAATTATAAAACTTAAGTTTTTTTTGGCAATTTCTTGCATGTGATTATTATATTTGATTGCCAGTTTGGTATTGGGAAAGGGTGCAAAGACTGGAAATGAGTAATCTTTTGTTTAAATGTTCTATGAAACTAAAAAGGATATTGAGTTTGCAATTCTAGAGATAGCTCAAAAATATTGACGTATAGTTCATTGAAGCTCAGCAACTTTCTTTAAAAAGTACAAATTGTTAATGTGCTTGGTTTCCTTTTTTTTAAAGAATGAAATCCAAGATGTTATGGAAAAAGATCCTGTACTTTCACAAATGGAGGTGGTTGTTCTTGAAAATATCCGTCAGATTACAATTGTGTTTGTGTGATGTGCAGGCTTTGAGAATGCATCTTATGAGCTTTTGTATTTTCATTTTGGTTTCTCCGAGAGAGTCTGGTTATTTATGAAAGATTTACTAGATTGTTGGATTATGTTTATGTGTTGTGTAGCTTTGAGAAGAAACATCATGAGTGTGTCTTTTTTAGTTCATCCTTTAAGAAAGTGTGGACACGAGAAGATATGCTAGATAGAAAGATTGTGTTTATGTGTTTGTTGTTTGAGAATGAATCTTATGAATGCCTATGTTTTAGATGTGCATTTTGTAAGAGATCTTGTTCCATTATGAGTTCTTAGTGAAGGATAGTACATGGGTGCTACATAAAGGAAGCATGATTGGATATGTATAAGTCCTTTGGTATGCATTGTCTAGTTTGGGGGAGCAATTAAAGCTTACTCATCCTTTTTTTAAAAAACAAAACACATGCAGCGTACTTGGATGATAAATTAGTCATCTTTGCTTAACTGATTTTGCATAACTTTTTTCCAATTCGCAGGTTACTGAAAAGGTTTTCAAGTCAAAATCTCGAAGTCAAGTACTTGGCCTTAGGGGAGGAGTAAGGACAAAAGATGTAAGGGATTGTACCCCACTAGACTTGAGCTTGAAGTTGAACTAAATGCTACAAGAAGAATGAATGAAGCTCTAACAAATCGTTTAGCTACAGTTGAGGCGTAAAATGATAAACTTCAAAATTGTGTGGAGTCGATGCAAACTAAAATGATAAAGATCAAGGATCTTGTTTTCCAACAATTCAACACTCGTCAACCATCTATTGCACGCGATGGATATGAAATTCCAGTTTTAAACTTAATTTCAATTTTTATATTGTTCATTGAAAATTGGTTTGGGTTAAATATTGGGAGATATTATTTGGATGGTGTAAGGTTCTGTTCTGTTACGGTGAAATGAGTGATATATCTTAATGAGTAATATTGTGTTGTGGTGAATAAGAAATCTATTTCAGAGTGTTAACTGTGTTAGTTGCATTAGTTGTATTGTGGTGAATGAGAGATATCTGGGGAGAGCAAAAAGTCTTGCAGTCATTTCCCATAACTAACATCCTTAAGGTTATGGAAGATTTAAGTAAGAACATAAAACTAATAGGAACTCCCCTTCAAACTAACAGGGGCCTTTTTATGGTTATATATGTGTTTTCACTTTAAGGAATGGATTACATCTACACTCCTCCATTGACCAGTGTGTTGTATTTGGACAAGTGATGTTATAAAGTGGTGTCGAGATTGAAAAGGCTTCGCTTCAAATTATTATTGTTACAGATGAAGTTAATTATTGATGCTAAACTTCTGGTGTACATACTTTTGGTGTACAAACTGACAAGAACATCTTCCACTTGAAAACATGACTTTGTAGTCACATACACAATCATTTTTGGTACAAAGTGGTGTCGAGATTGAAATGAATTTGCCTAAAATTATTGTTGTAACAGATGAAGTTAATTGTTGAGGCTACACTTTTGGTGTACATGCTTTTTGGATTCTGTCTCTTTTTGAATAAAGGTCTAATGCTTTCTTTATTTTTTAATAGATACACGAAGTTGCTAGGTCCTCATTCCAAGTTCTAGCGTTGTTCCACTATTTGGTTATAGGATGCGAGATCGTTAGTTTTCCCCTTTGTTTTTAGCCAACTTTTTATGTACATAGACATTAAATTTAAGAAGAACGTAACTCATCTACTTTCTTGAACTGTTTCCAGAGTTAAGACGATTTTGGTATCATTTATGTAGTTTTGCCTTCTAGCAGACATTTACAAACTAATTGTTTTTCATTCAACAGAGATATAAAATTAGTACTACTAGTATTTTCCTTAGCTATTTAATCCATTTTACCATTATAGTGATTATATGGTTGAAACCAGCTTCATAGAATTATTAACGACACAAGTAATTGCTCGTATCATCAGGTGCTTATGATTTTCAATAACAAAATATTTTATCGTTTGTCTTTGTTGAAAAGTTAACGGCTAACCAAAGTTGTTGATACTGATAACATTATAAATTTTTTAATTTCTAATTTCATAAATGAACGATAAATAGTATGGTTGTTATTATTATTTTTTGGTCGCTAATTAGTTAACTAATAACGACAATATCTCTTTTCGTTGTTATTAGAATAACGACGAAAATTTTCATGCCGTCGTTAAAACTATTAACGATGGGACTAATAATGACGGACGATGACCAACATTTTTTTTTGTTGTTATAGCCTTTAATGACGGAAAATTATACTTTTAACGACCAAGTTTTTCGTTATTAGAAGCCTCTTCTCTAGTACTGCACCATTCGTTTGAGGCCGAAGAAGCTTCGTTTGAGGAGCAGAGGCTCGAAGCCCAACAAGCATCTTTAAATATGGGAGAAGGAGGAGGAGATCAACGAAGGATGCTTCGGGACTTCATTACCCAGGTGTTCGCATCACATCCAGCATTGCTAGGCCAATGGTAGAAGCTCATAATTTTTGAGCTCAAACCGGCTTATATCTATGGTGCAACAATCTTAGTTCATAGGCACCCCGATGGAGGATCTGAATCTACATCTCCCGATCGTTTTAGAGGTGTGTGATTCTTTGAAGCTCAACAGAGGTTCAACCGATGCCATCCGACTTCAATTATTTCCATTCTCATTAAGGGACAAGGCATAGGCGCGCCTTCAATCGTTGCCTTTGGGTTCAATCACTACATTGGACCAGATCACCATTGCCTTTCTTGCAAAGTTCTTTCCACCTAGCAAGACAGCAATTAGGGGTGAAAAAAAAAACCAAAACTGAAAAATTGAACCGGAAAACCAAAGAAAAAGTCCGGTTAATCGGTTTTATTTTTAAAAAAAATTCCGTTTGGTTAACGAAACAGAAAAACTTTTTACCGTTTCGAATTCGATTTCGATTCGCCCATTTGAAATCTATTGAATAGATCCCCACAAGGATGCATGGTAACATGAAATTTCTCTTTCGTTGCATATTGCTTTCTTGTTTTATAACTAATAATCATTTTTGTTACTAATAAATTTCATCTCATTTTATTGTCTTTTCTAAAATTTTAAAAGCAAGTGCTCGAAACTCCTCAAATAAATCATAGCGTAAGAAAGATAGATACTTCTAGAGAAGCTCAAAATAACGACAGAATTTAGCAACGGACTAATTCAACGTCGAAAAGAGCGACGGAAATGGAGACGGAAAAATTATAGCAGAAAAAAGTTAGAGTTAGTGACGGCATTGGCAACGGATAGGTAAATCCATCGCCAGAATTAAGTACTAGCGGCGGAATATCCGTCGCCGTATGAATAAAAATTTAATTTTATTTCAAACTTGCGACGGACTTTCCATCTCCAATAAAAAAAAATTTCAAACTGGGGACGAAAATTGTAACGCCCCACGTGTCTCTAATTGGCAGAAAATGGGCTGACATGGTAAGTCCATCAACTATAACCCAGATAGCATTCTTTTTCGAGGTAGAAAGGGGCTAACCCATAACGAAGTCCATGGCGATCGAATCCCACTTCCAAGTGGAAAGTTCTAGGAGTTGCAGTTCACCTACAAAACGCTGATGCTCTGCTTTCACTTTCTGGCAGGTTAGACACTTGTCCACATATTTTGCAGCCTCTTTCTTCATATTATTCTGCCAAAAGTATTGCCTTAAGTCTCTGTATATCTTAATGCCTCCTAGATGCACTGAGTAGCAAGTATTGTGAGACTCCTCTAGTATTGTGGGTACACATAAACGATTCTGGAATCGTAGGGTCCCATCCTCATGTACTACAAACCCAGGAGACTTTTCTTTATCTAGATTTTGCATTATTCTTTGGAGTTCAGGATCACTTTCCTGGTTCGCCCGAATCTCCTTCACTATACAAGGTTGCAAGGTAAGTGCTGATAATTGCACATTTGCTTGCCCATGGGATACCAATTGAATTCCTAAGTCCTCAAGCTCTCTCAAGAGACTCAACAGAGTAATCACCACAGTGCTTGGGCTATGTTACGCCTTCTACTCAGGGCATCTGCCACAACATTTGCTTTTCTTGGATGATATTGAATCTGCAAATCATAGTCTTTAAGTAACTTAAGCTAATGTCATTGTCTTAAATTGAGCTTCTTTTAGGTGAAGATATACTTCAGACTTTGATGGTCAGTATAGATCTTGCATGGTACCCCATATAAGCAATGTCTCTAAATTTTTAATGCAAAAACCACTGCTGCTAACTCCAGGCCATGGGTAGGGTAATTTTTCTCATAAGGCTTGAGCTGTCGAGAGGCATAAGCTACTACTTTGTCTTCCTACATTAGTACACACCCCTGACCGTTCTTTGAAGCATCACTACAAATGGTATACTTCTTACCTTCCACTGGTAGCGTTAGGATTGGGGCGGTAGTTAATTGCTGCCTTAACTTCTGAAAGGCTCTTTTACACTTCTCTGTTCACTCAAATTTATTCACTTTCTTTAGCAAATTGGTCAAGGGTAAAGCTATTTTCAAAAAGTCCTTGACGAACCTTCGATAATAGCCCGCTAAACCCAGAAAGCTTCTAATCTCAGTGACATTAGTATGCCTTGACCAATCCGTGATTGCCTTTACCTTCTGGGCGTCAACTTTGATTCCTTCTCTTGTAACCACATAACCCAGGAACACCACTTCTTCCAACCAAAATTCACACTTCTTTAATTTTCCATAAAGTTGATGCTTCCTTAGGGTTTTAACACCATCCAAAAATGATCAACATGTTCCTCGTTGTCCTTAGAATAGATAAGCATGTCATTTATGAACACCACTACAAACTTGTCTAAGTAGGGTTTGAAGACCCGATTCATAAGATCCATGAACATTGCGGGGGCATCGGCGAGGCCAAATGTCATTACTGTAAGCTTATAATGACCATACTTGGTCATAAACGCAGTCTTAGCGATATCTTCAGGTTTAATCCTGAGTTGATGGTACCCTAACCTCAAATTAATCTTAGAGAAGACTCCTGCTTCTTGCAGTTGGTGAAACAAGTCATCTATATGTGGCAAAGGGTACTTGTTTTTTATGGTGATCTTGTTCAACTCTCTACAATCAATACATAACCTTAAGGTTCCATTATTTTTCTTTACGAACAACACTAGGGCACCCCATGGGGATACACTCAGCCTGATAAATCCCTTCTGTAGTAGCTCATCCGACTGATTGTTCAGTTCCTTAAGCTCAGTTGGGGCCTTACGATGTGGGGCTTTGGAGATAGGTTAGGCACTAGCGATTAATTCAATTCCAAAATCAATTTCTCTCTGCGGGGCAATCTTGGTAATTCCTTAGGGAAAACATCTTCAAACTCACAAACTACAAGAATATTTTTTGCTTTCTCTTCTTTTGTTTGGGTGTTGATAGCGTAACACTAATATCCAATGTACCCCTGACGTAACAGCTTACTTGCTTTCATAGCAGAAATCAAGGGCCAAGATTTTTTTTCTCTCTTTGCCCATAGAAACATATTTCTCTCCCTTTTTCATCCTTTAAAATAATCTTAAGATCTTCAAAGTCAATCTTAGCTCTATAAGCGTGCAACCAATTCATTCCAAAAATGACATCAAAATAAGATAAATCAAATTGGATCAATTTCACAGGGAAGGTGGTTCCACCGATGGTAATGGGAACAAGTTTGTATGAGATGGGGTACTCAATCACAAAATTATTGGGTAGCTTGATCCTACAATTGGTTTCTATTCTCCTACCCTCCAGGTTTAATTGCATGGTAGATCAGGTGAAAATAAATGAATGAGTAGCACCCGAATCAAATAATACACAAAATGACTTTCAATTTAAAAAGAGAGTTCCAGTGACTACTGTACCAGAGGTGACAGCTTTCTTCTTGATCGTTACATACGCCCGTCCTAATGCTGTAAGCCTGGATGGTGGGGCCCCTTGGCAAGGTGGGGCAAAGGGTTTTGCTGCACCTTTATCTATAGCCTTCATCCTTCGGGGGCATGCAGCAATAAGGTGTTCAGGGCTTCCATACCACATGCACTTATTAGTTCCTAATCGGCATTCAGAGGTGGTGTGATTGGTTCTTCAGTCCCTTGGTGAGGTGGGGCCAAGGGTTTTGCTACACCTTTGTCTATAGCCTTCATCCTTCGGGGGCATGCAGCAATAAGGTGTTCAGGACTTCCACACCACATGCACTTATTAGTTCCTAATCGCCATTCAGAGGTGGTGCGATTGGTTCTTCGGCCCCTTGGTGAGGTTGGACCAAGGGTTTTGCTGCACCTTTGTCTACAGCCTTCATCCTTTAGGGGCATGCAACAATAAGGTGTTCAGGCTTCCACACCACATGCACTTATTAGTTCCTAATCAGCATTTAGAGGTGGTGTGATTGGTTCTTCCACACTTCGCGTAGGGCTCTGTCGATCTTGCCAGATGGCTCTTAGGGGGAGCGGGAGAAGGTTTCTTCTGGTGCACACTCTCACTCAGAGTTCCTCACTCAAACCCTTTCTCTTTTGGTTGATTAGGTTTAAGGCTCTCAATTCTGCCTTTACTCGCTCCGCTTGAGCGGCTCGCTCATATAGCTCTTGGTAAGTCAAGATTGGTTGCCCAACTAGCTGATTTTGAATGTAGAACGCCATTCAAAGCTTCTCATCTTCAATCTTTTAGGTGACACAAACTCAGGAACAAACTTGGATAATTTTGTGAACTTACTGGCATACTACATCACAGTCATGTTGTCACTCATTTTCAGCTCTATAAACTCTTTCTCCTTTTGCCTTTGGACCGCAACTGAGTAGAATTTTTTCCTCAACTCATTCAGGAATTTATTCCAGGTGAATTCAGGCCCTACAAGCTTATCCTTAATGGTGTTCCACCAAATATCAGCTTCACCAGTCAAATAATACATCCAAATATTTACTTTCTTTTCTTCTGGCACCTTTATCACTGTAAAAATTTTCTCCATTCCCCTTACGCATTCTTCCAATTCTACTGGATCATAAGTTCCATCATACACTTTAGAGTTGTGTCGTGCTACCCTATCTGCTAATTTATCCTCTTTAGGAAGGGTTTTGGTAGGTATTTAGAGAATCCGCTTCATTAGTTTAGCTACTAAGGCTAGCTAGTACTTCGGGTCCTCAATGTTATTAGCTAACTCAGGGGGAATTGGTGGCATTTGGCCTAAATTTGATGGCATATGATGTGAAGCTTGGTCATTTGATCCCTGGCTATGATCTAAGATTTCCTCTACATGAACCTCGGCATTGTTGTGCACTGATTCGGACGTTCTAATCATACATTAAATGAGACAATTCAATCGCTGGAATACCCAAACATATAAGATAAACATACCCAACAAATACATTTAATCTAACTCAAATATTTTTGAAAAACAAACCCAAAGCTTCATTATATCATTTCGTAACTACTTATTTATATACATAGCTGCATGTTTATATACATGATCAGCAAAACATGTCACATCTAACTGACTAGGCAAAGTCAGTTTTGACTCCTACCTTAACCCCAAACACTAACTAGCCCCAAGACACTAGATCTGTCACATGACCAAAAAGAGAAACGGACTATGTCATCACGGTCGGAAAGGATTGGACTAACTATATATAATGTCATATGCTACACAAAATACAACTATCCAATCCGACCATACCATATATATACATACAGGGCTCAAAATGTAACCCACTCAGGTGTAATCCTGAAACAACCCAACGATCCCTAGATGGATCGTAATCTGGGTCGTACTCATCCTCCTGCTCTTCACTGGAGGCGAAGCTGCTGTCCGACACTTCTGACCCTACCTTGTCAGCCTCCTGCTCAACCTGCTGCTTCACTATCATGTCATCAATCTCCTGATCCCACTGTTGCTCCATCACTACCTCATTAATGTCCTGATCCTCCTCGGGATCATCATCCTCCTCCAGATGGCCTTTAAAATCCTCAATGGCCTTATCCTCAAAACTAGCTACCATAATATCTGGTGCATCAGGGAGATCCACCATGACGTGAGCCTCCCTAAGACTGCTGGGCATCAGTGGCGTGCCCAGAGTTGGCGGCGAAGGTGGTTTATGTGCTGGTGCAGGTGGTGTAGCTGGAGGGATGTGCTGGATGTAACGGAAAAACATGCTGAAGAGTCTCCATAGTAATCCCCCTAAGCTCGAACTCCTCTCTCAACAACAACTTCGAAGCAATGGTAGCCAAGCCCCTTGGACCGGGAACCTAGGTCTATCCTAGCCTGGGTTCCCCGTCATCATGAAATGATGATAACGGAGGCTGAACTCTACCTACGGATCAACTATCAGTGAAGACCATAGCAATCTGTATGCACGGACCGTGATGCTATCAAACTCGAAGAAAGGGTACTGTGCATAGCATGCAATAGTGAAATATGAGCAGCCACAGATGCACCAGGAATCATGTTGATTATGTAGGGATCCATCTAGCAAGGAAAATAAAAATGAGGGGCATATAGAAGGTAACTAACATGCATTTCTAACATCACAAGTCTCTAATAGTATACAATATTCCTGACTAATAACCCTTCTCGCCCTCCTATAAACTCCATACTCCGTATCCCATTAGGAAAATCAAAACCTGGCTCTGATACCAAATCTATGACACCCCAAATGTACATAATTCGCTGATTTCGTTCTTTTCATAAGACTCACCAATTAGAAATATTATCCCAATTGATCAGGGCATTACCGCCGTCCAAAAAAGATAAGGCTTTGCTATAAACAGTAAATATAGTAATGCTAAACAACGTTTACCATCACAAGACATTCACATAATCACATCCCATTAAACCATATATAATTGAGTTCTGACATCAAACCATTCAACTATTCTAAGGTTTACACCAAAATATAGGAACTCTTATAGAGTATACAGTTTTAACTTTAAATATTTCACAATACAATGCTCAAAACATTTCAGCATTAAAACACTACTATTTTATTTTGACTTTCTTGCACACTTGTCTTCTTCAGTCGGCTTGTCAGCCTGAGAGCGATTCACTCGGCATTTTCCTGAAACAAAACATGAAAATATTTCGAACTGTGAGCAGAAGTTCAACACATGCATTCTTGTATTATTAAACGTTCATGGAAAAACTAGTTGGGTTCACATTGCAATTCATTTTAATTAAAAAGAAGGAATGAGATAAATATAAAACTGCATTGCTAATTATTATGTGATAGTGAACCCCTAAAAAATCTATGATAGGTGTACACCTGCCAAGTCGATCGAAGGACATGGCCTGAAGCCATGCGGGTAACTGAAGGGCAATGCCCTGTAACTGATAGCTAATGGGGTCACTTATTATCTGATAAATCATGGATTAAACTGATTCATTGATGTACTTATCAAAGCTTTGTAATTTTGATAAATATGTGATGATTTCTAAAGACACAGGCGATGAACATACCTGGCACTTTTAAGGAAATTCACTGAAATGGAATTATGCACAAAAAGGGAAGGAAATGTCAGATTAGGCCTTGATTTTGTACAAAAATATCGTTGTAGAAATATGTAGTTAGCAAATTTTTTTATTTTCATAGGTAATAATTTAGTAAAAGAAAAGTAAGGGCGTAATAAGGGTTAGAAAGAATGATTCATAACTTAGTCCTCCAACATCTAATTGAGAGCCAAAACCCAATATTGGAAGCTTAAGAAGTCCCAAAAAACTTTGATTAAGAACACCAAATAGGATAACCACTATAGAGTTCCCAAAATGGGACTAGAACACAAGTATGTTAATTTTAGTCGAACCTGCGTAGTTCTGGTAAAACGGCCATAACTTTTTCCAAAAGACTTTGAATTAAGGTGATTTAAAAGGCATCTAAAAGCTAACATACTAAACTATCTATCCACCAAGAATCATAATTTTTTAATGGGACGATAATTACCAACTTAATCACAAAGGTTGCTATGTTTTCTGAAATTTTTCAGCCTTCACTGTTAAGGCTTTCTCCTTTCTTTTTAGATAATTCCCCATCCAAAATCACACTGTAAATTTTCCATCCTTCACTATTAAGGCTAATGGTGTTAGGATGTCGGGGGATCGGAGGCAACCAGGGCTGGCGGGAAACTGGCAAGAAAACACTCGGCCAGCTACCGCTACTGTTTGGGTGTTTTTTGTCCAGTTTTCAGCTAGCCCCGGTTGCCTCTGACCCCTTCCGACATCCTAGGAGCACTAGCCACCATTCTCCATCATCAAAAACACTAAACATGACCTCCACCTCAACTTTTATCAAGCTTGAAGTGAGTAACCTTAACCTTGATCTTATTGGTTTTGATTTTTATCTTAGTTTTGATTCTTGTTTTGATGTTTTTGATTATTGATCATGATGTTTTGCTAAGAAACAAGAGTTATTTTGGTGTTTAAATTGGTAAGAAGTATGAGACATGTTAGGGTTTTACGGGTTATTGATAATCATGCAAGCTTAAAGTGGAAAGGTTGTTTTTCTTGGTTTCTTGTATTTGATTTAGTGGTTTTAATCTCTAATAATATTATCAGGATGCTTTTGGTGGTCTTGGATGAAGTGGAAGTTGGCTAGAAGTTAGGGTTTTATTCATTATGCAAGGTTTAACCTTCCTTTGACAGCAAGCATGTTATTAGTGTATATTTGATTGAAAAATGATATTTGATGTACATGATTTTGAAGTGAAATTGAGTGTGATGGTTTTTTATGGTGATGGGAAGGAGCAAAGCCTTGTTACATGACTTTAAGGTGTGATTTTGGATGCAGAATTGTGTGAAAAGAAAGGAGAAAGCCTTGACAGTGAAGGCTAGAAAATTTCAGAAAATAGGGCAAATGCTGTGATTAAGCTGGTAATTATCAGCCCATTGAAGAATTATGACTTTTGGTGGATAGATATTTCAATGTGTTAGCTTTCATAGACCTTTGAAATTGCCTTAATCTGAGGTCTGTGGAAAAAGTTATGGCCATTTTACCTGAACTACGCAGGTTACACCAAAACTGATATACTTGTGTTCTAGTCCCATTTTTTCGGGAACCCTATGGTGGGAATCGTGTTTGGTATTCTAAACGAAAGTCTTTCGGGACTTCTTAAGCTTTTAATACTTATGAGTCATTCTTTCTAACCCTTATTACACCCTTACTTTTCTTTTACTAAATTATTAACTATAAAAATAAAATTGTTTGAGAACGAATCTCATGAACATCTCAATTTTAGATGTGCATTTTATAAGAGATCTCACTCCATTGTGAGTTCTTGGTGAATGACAGTACATGGGTGCCACTTAAAGAAAGCATGCTTAGATATGTATAACTCCTTTGCTATGCGTTGTCTAGTTTGGGGGAGTAATTAAAGCTTACTCATCTTATTTAAAAAAAAAAAAAAAAACGCTTGCAACATACTTGGATGATAAATAAGTCATCTCTACTTAATTGATTATTCATAACATTTTTGCAATTGGCAGGTTGCTGAAAAGGTTTTCAAGTCAAAATCTCAAAGTTAAGTTCTTGGCCTTGGGGGAAGAGAAAGGCCAAAAGATGTAAGGGATCGTACTCTACTGGAGCTGAGCTTAAAGTTGAACTGAATGTGACAAGAAGAAATAATGAAGTTTCTGACTGATCATTTGGCTGCAGTCAAAGCCGAAAATGAAAAACCTCAAAATTGCTTGGAACTAATTGAAACTGAAATGATAAAGATCAAGGATCTTGTTTTCCAACAATTTAACACTCGTCCACCATCTATTGCACGCGATGGACATGAAACTCCATGTTTGAACTTAATTTCAATTTTTATGTTATTCATTGAAAATTGGTTTGGGTTAAACATTGGGAGATTTTTGGATGGTGTGAGGTTCTGTTATGCTACGGTCAAATGAGTGATATATCTTGATGAGCAGTATTGTGCCGTGGTGAATAAGAAATCTACTTCAGAGTGTTAATTATGTTAGTCGTGTTGTGGTGAATGAGACATATTTGGGAGAGCAAAAAGCTATGCAATGATTTTCCCAGAACCAACATCCTTAAGGTTACAGAAGATTCAAGTAAGCACATAAAACTGACAAGAACTCCCCTTCAAACTGACAGGAGCATTTTTATGTTTATAAGTGTGTTTTCACATCAAGGAATAGATTACATCTGTACTCCTCCATTGACTAGTGTGTTGTATTTGGATAAGTGGTGTTACAAAGTGGTGTCCAGATTGAAATGGTTTTGCTTGAAGTTATTGTTGTTACCTGTTGATGCTAAACTTTTGATGTACACACTTTTGGTGTACAAACTGATAGGAACATCCTCCACTTGAAAACATGATTTTACAGTAACATACACAATTGTTTTTATTACAAAGTGGTGTCGAGATTGTAAAGGATTTGCTTAAAATTATTGTTGTAACAAATGAAGTTCACTATGGATGCTAAACTTTTGGTGTACATACTTTTTGTAATCTCTCTCTTTATGAGTAAATGTCTAAGACTCTCTTTCTCTCTCTTTTTTAAATCAATACATGAAGATGCTGGATCCTTATTCCAAATTCTAGTGCTATTCCACTATTTGGCTGCAGGATGCGAGATCATTAGTTTTCCCCTTTGTTTTTAGCCAACTCTTTATGAACTTTGACATCAAATTTAAGAACAAAGTAACTCATCTACTTTCTTGAGTTGCTTCTAGTGTTAAGATGATGAATAATATGGTTGTTATTATTATTTTTTTCATCGTTAATTAGTTAACTAATAACAACAATATGTCTTTTCGTTGTACTAGAATAACAATGAAAATTTTCATGTCGTCGTTAAAACTATTGACGACAGGACCAATAACGACGGACAATGGCCAACATTTTTTTTTTTGTTGTTGTTAAAGCCTCTAACGATGAAAAATTATACTTTTAATGGGCGACTTTTTCGTCATTAGAAGCCTCTTTTCTAGTAGTGGGGCTTTCGTTTGAGGCGGAAGAAGCATTGGTTAGAGGAGCGAAGGCTCGAAGCCCAACAAGCATATCTAAGTATGGTAGAAGGTGGAGGAGATCAACGAAGGATGCTTCGGGACTTCATTACGCAGGTGTCTGCATCACATCCAGCATTGTTAAGCCAACGGTAGAGGCTCATAAGTTTGAGCTCAAACTAGCTCTTATATCTATGGTCAACAATCTCAGTTCAAAGACATCCCGATGGAGGATCCGAACACCTCCCGATCCTTTTAGAGGTGTGTGATACTTTGAAGCTCAACAAAGTGTCAACCGACGCCATCTGACTTCAATTATTTCCCTTCTCACTTAGGACAAGGCGTGGGCATGGCTTCACTCATTGCCTCCATGGTCGATCACTACATGGGACGAGCTTACCAACGCCTTTCTTGCTAAGTTCTTTCCACCTAGCAAGATGACAATTAGGGATATGAAAGAAAACCAAAACTGAAAAACCGAACTAGAAAACCGAAAAAAAACCCGATTAACCAGTTTGATTTTTCTAAAAAATTCAGTTTGGTTAACCGAACCGAAAATATTTTACGGTTTTGGTTTTAGTTTTGGTTCGGCCATTCATGATCTATTGAAAGGATCCTCACAAGGATTCATAGTAACATGGTTTCCTTTTCATTCCGTATTTCATTCTTGTTTTATAACTAATGATCACTTTTATTACTAACAAATTTCATCTTACTTCATTGTCATTTTTAAAATTTAGAAAGCAAGTGCTCGAAACTCTGCAAATAGATCATAGCATAAGAATAATAGACTCCATAGAATAGGAAGTAAGCCTTATTGGCAAGTTGCTTGAGAGCTGGTAATGTAATTGTGAAGCTCAAGTATTTTTTGCATTTTCATGCATGTGATTGTTATATTTGACTGCCAATTTGGCATTGGAAAAGGGTGCAAAGACCAAAAATGAGCCATGTTTTCTTTAAACATTCTATGAAACTCACAAAAAGGGTATTGGGTCCGCAATTCCAGAGATAGCGCAAAAATATCTACGTACAGTTAATTGAAGCTCAGCAACTTCCTTTGGAAAGTACAAATTGTTAATGTGCTTGGTTTCCTTCTTTTTAAGGATGAAATTCGAGATGGTATGGAAAAAGATCGTTCACATTTACAAATGGAGGTTGTTCTTGAAAATATTCGTAAGACTGGAATTGTGTTTGTGTGATGTGCAGGCTTTGAGAATGCATCTTATTAGCTTTTGTATTTTAGTTTTAGTTTCTCCGAGAGAGTCCAGTTGTTTATGAAAGATCATTATATTGTTGGATTATGCTTATGTGCTATGCGGCTTTGAGAATGAATATTATGAACGTCCCTTTTTCAATTCATCCTTTAAAAAAGTGTACCACCTGACAGGATGTGGCAGATTGAAAGATTGTGTTTATGTGTCTTGTTATTTGAGAATGAATCTCATGAACATCTCTGTTTTGGATGTGCATTTTGTAAGACATCTGGCTCCATTGTGAGTTCTTGGTGAACGATAGCACATGATCGCTACTTAAAGGAAGCATGATTAGATACGTTAAGTCCTTTGCTATGTATTGTCTAGTTTGGGGTAGCAATTAAAGTTTGGCCATCTTTTTTTTTAAAAAAAAAAACGCATGCACCATACTTAGATGATAAATAAGTCATCTCTGCTTAATTGATTATTCATAACATTTCTCCAATTGGCATGTTGCTGAAAAGGTTTTAACTCAAAATCTCGAAGTCAAGTACTTGGCCTTACGGGAGAAGTAAGGCCAAAAGAGGTAAGGGATCGTACTCTACTAGAGCTGAGCTTGAAGTTGAACTTAATGCTACGACAGGAAAGAATGAAGTTCTTATTGATTGTTTGGCAGTAATCGAAGCCAAAAATGAAAAAGTTCAAAATTGCATGGAGTCGGTTGGCAGTGGAATGATGAAGATCGAGGATCTTTTTTTCCGACAATTCAACACTCTTCCACCATCGATTGCACGCGATGGACATGTCACTCGAAGTTCGAACTTAATTTCAATTTTTATATTGTTCATTGAAAATTGGTTTGGATTAAACATTGGGAGATATTTGGGTAGTGTGAGGTTCTGTTCTGTTGCGATGAAATGAGTGATATATATTGATGAGTGGTATTGTGCTGTGGTGAATAAGAAATCTATTTCAAAGTGTTAATTGTGTTAGTTGTGTTAGTTATCTTGTGGTGAATGAGAGATATCTGCGTGAGCAAAAAGTCATGCAGTCATTTGCCCAGTACTAACATCGTTAAAGTTACCGAAGATTCAATTGAGAACATGAAACTGACAGGAACTCCCCTTCAAACTGACAGGAGCCTTTTCATGTTTATATGTGTGTTTTCACTTCAAGGAATAGATTGCATCTGTACTCCTCCATTGACTAGTGTGTTGTATTTGGATAAGTAGTGTTACAAAGTGGCGTCGAGATTGAGAAGGGTTTGCTTAAAATTATTGTTGTTACAGATGAAGTTAACTGTTGATGCTAAACTTTTGGTGTACATAGTTTTGGTGTACAAACTGGCAGGAACATCCTCCACTTGAAATCATGATTTTGTAGTCACGTACACAATCGTTTTTGTTGCAAAGTGGTGTTGAGATTGAAATGGATTTGCTTAAAATTATCGTTGTAACAAATGAAGTTAACCATTGATACTAAACTTTTGATGTACATATTTTTTGTAATCTCTCTCGTTACTAGTTTCCAATTTGTTTTTAGCCAACGTTCTATGTACATAGACATCAAATTTAAGAACAACATTACTCATCTGCTCTCTAGAATTGATCCTACTGTTAAGACGATTCTGGTATCATGTACATAGTTTTGCTTTCTAGGCAAGATTTATAAACTAATTGTTTTTCATTCAATAAATGTGTAAAATTGGTATTACTAGTATTTCCTTGGGCTATTTAATCCATTTTACCATTATAGTGATTGTACGGTTGAAACTAGCTCCACAGAATTATTGACGACATAAGTAATTGGTCGTTATCACACTACAAA
Organism: Carnegiea gigantea; assembly: GCA_029747015.1. Taxonomy (NCBI): domain Eukaryota; kingdom Viridiplantae; phylum Streptophyta; class Magnoliopsida; order Caryophyllales; family Cactaceae; genus Carnegiea; species Carnegiea gigantea. Next base: position 80,552 of record JAKOGI010000554.1, on the reverse strand, counting down.
AAAACACGCATTTAGAAACCGTGTTTAGAAACCGAACTCATTTCGATTTCGAAAAAACTTGTTTTGCTACCAAATATAGAAACTATTTTTATAGTTTCTAAATTCGAAACTGACTCAGTAATCAGTTTGAAATTTTGGAAACCGATAATAAATGCGGTTTCGAATAAGAAAGTGATTAATAAATTAGTTTTTGTTTTGAATCCGATTTTTATTTTAGTTTCAAATTTAGGCTGCTCTACCCCCGAAAAAAAAAAACCAACGGAAATTTGAGATTTTATTGCCTAAAATTTGAGCTTCCCACCAATTTCATTCATCTCGCGATGCCTCTTCAATTTGCCCGAAAATTTCAACTTCAATTTCATTCATCTCTTGAACCTTCGCTGCCTCTTCGAAGCACCCTCCCTCTTACTCTCTATCTTTGCTGCCTCTTCAATTTGCCCTGAAATTTCATATTTTCGCTTTTGAAGGTTAGATTTTTCCCATCGCTCTCTTGCTACTAAACCTTCAAAACTCAAGTTCATCTGGGCTCTTGAGCGTGATACAACTTCAAGGAATTCTCCCAGAATGAAGAAAAGGGATTTCGATATAGCTGTAACTTAGCTATTTTAGGGAAAATTCAGAGTGGGTAAGAGAGAGAAAAAAGACAAATGAGGATAAATTCTTTTATATATCATCCTTTCTTACAGGTGCTATATATATAGCACTATTACATCGATAATCCTCTCCCTGGTACCAACTTTTGCCAGCTCATCATTCCTGTAATAACTTGGTAATTATCCTGCAAAAACTAAAAATAGAAAATAGAAATACTGGAAATAATTCCCCTGCATCAATACTCCCTCCTCAGAGTAGCCTTGTCCTCAAGGCTGAAACAAAGGGTATTTTGATTCAAACTCATCAGCCATTTCCCAGCTAGCTTGTTCTTCACTCAGCCCTTCTGATTGCACTAAGTACTGAATTGCAGCTTTGTTCTGCCGTTTAACAATGCGTCGTGTCAAAATTTTGTAAGGAGCCCTTTGGACTTCTGAACTGCTGCCCTGCAACCATGCTGGAATATAAGGGAGATTGGGTAGGTCTCCTCTGAAAGCTTTAAGCTGTGGCACATGGACAGTAGGGTGAACTTGAGCATAATCTGGCAAGTTCAATTTATAAGCCACTGACCCTACTGTGTCTATCACTTGGAAGGGACCAAAATACTTAGGTCCTAGCTTAGTATTGGACCTATGCTGCACACTGGATTGCTTATATGCCTATAATTTCAGCCAAACCCAGTCGCCTATCTGAAAAACCCTATCAGATCTTTCTTTATCAGCTAATTGTTTCATCCTCTATTGAGCTTTTGGTAAATTTTGCTGTAGCTACTTGATCATCTGTTTCCTTCTCTGCATTGTTCTATCTACAGCTGCATTGTTGGACTCTCCAGGTAAGTAGGGAAGATGTAGGGGTGGGGGCTGATTGTATAAAGCCTCATAAGGAGTAAGCTGAGAGGCGATGTGGAAAGAAGTGCTGTACCATCATTTCGCAAGTGCCAACCACTTAGTCCAGTCATTAGGGGATTGAGCACACATGCACCTCAGATAGTTTTCCAGACATCTATTAAGTACTTTAGTCTATCCATCCGCCAGAGGATGGTAAGCTGAAGATAGTAGAAGGTTCACCCCCAAGACTATGAAGAGAGACTGCCAAAATGTGCTGAGGAAGATAGTATCCCTATCACTTACTATGCTCTTTGGCAAACCATGTAACTTGTATATGTTATCCAAATAACCCTGTGCCACTGTCTCAGCTGAATAGGGGTGAGCAAGGGCCACAAAATGAGCATATTTACTCAACCTATCAACAATCACCCAGATCACTTCTTTCCCTTGGGATTTCGGCAACCCTTCGATAAAATCCATAGAAATATCTACCCAAACCTCCTCTAGTATAGGTAAAGGTTGCAGCAGCCCTGGCTGAGCACTGGTATCATACTTGCAGGCTTGGCAAACTGTACATTGTCTAACATAATGTTGAACATCTCTATTCATCCCCTTCCAATAAAAAATCTGTTTGAGTCGCTTTACAGTGGCGTCCCTACCAGAGTGCCCCCCTATGGCCGAAGAATGAACCCGTTGTAAAAGTTTAGCTCTCAATGTAGCATCTGAACCAACAACCAACTTTCCTTTCCGCCTTAACTGGCCATCTATGATTTGGTACTTTGGAAAACTATCAGCATTTTGCTGTTTTTGATGTGTAATGTGCTGTAATGCCAGATTTGTTGTCCAAGCCCCCTTATGAGATCCAGCAAGTCTGACGGAATAGTGAAAATAGCCATCATTAAAAGCTCCGACCATGTTACCCTGGACAAGGCATCTGCAACAACATTCTCAGTACCACTTTTATAATGTATTTCATACTAAAACCCCATCAGTTTGGATAACCAGAATTGCTGAAAGGGGGTCGAGACTTTCTGTTCAAGGAGATATTTGAGACTGTGTTGGTCTGTCCTAATTATGAAAAGCCTGCCAAGTAGGTATTGTTCCCACTTTTGCACAGCAAAAACTATAGCTAACAATTCCTTTTCATACACTGATAGTTTCTGCCATCTTAGCCCTAGCTTTTTGCTAATAAATGCAATAAGGTGCTTGTTTTGCTGCAAAATAGCACTAACACCCAGACTTGAGGCATCAGTTTCTATCTCGAATTGCTCTTCAAAGTTTGGAAGAGCAAGGATTGGTGTAGTAGTTAGAGCTAACTTGAGGGATTGGAAAGCTTCCTTAGTGTTTTCATTCCAAAGAAACCCATCCCTTTGGAGTAGATCAGTAAGAGGCCTCCTAAGGGTTGCATATCCCTTGATGAACCTCCTGTAATATCCCGCTAAACCCAGGAAACTCCTAACATCCTTCTGGGACTTAGGTTGAGGCCACTGAGCAATGATTTCAATTTTCTTAGGGTCAGTTTCCACCCCTGCACCAAAGATATAATAACCAAGATACTCAATCCTAGATATACCAAAGGAGCACTTACTGATCTTAGCAAAGAGAGTGTTCTTTCTCATGAGTTGTAATACTTTCTTTAGATGCACAATATGTTCCTCCAAGCTTGGACTGTAAACCAGAATATCATCAAAAAATGCTAGCACAAATTTTCTCAAGTACTCACTGAACACAAAATTCATCAAACTTTGAAAAGTGGCCGGGGCATTAGTCAACCCAAAGGTCATAACTAAAAATTTATAATGTCCTGAATGGGTCTTGAATGTAGTTTTGGACATGTCATTTGGGTACATCCTTACCTGATGATGGCCAGATCTTAAGTTAATTTTGGAATGTATCCTAGAACCAGCCAATTCATCCAATAACTCTTCAATAATAGGGATTGAAAATTTATCCTTCACTGTACTCTTGTAGAGCTCCCTATAATCTACACATAGCCTTCAAGTGCCATCTTTCTTGCCAACTAAAACCACTGGAGAAGCAAAAGGGCTGAAGCTGACTTGAATGATTCCCTTGTCCTGCATTTCCTGAACCAACTGCTCAATGATGTCTTTGTGTTTCAGTGGGTATCTGTAAGGCCTAATATTAACAGGTGAAGCTCCTTCCTTAAGTGGAATCCTGTGATCAAATTGACCCCTAGAGAGGGGTAATGTAAGTGGCTCCTGGAACAAGTCTTGATAAGAGTTTAATACATGCTGTATTTCTGTTGCAACAGGCTGTTTGGTGGAAAACTCAAGTGCAGTTAAGCTGGCTGTACTATAAGGTACTAACTAGAGCAAACACAAGTGCCCTGCAGTATTCAAAGCCTTGGGAAGTTGTTCCTGTGCCATGAACTGTGCTTTTCCCACATTGATTTCCCTTAACACATGGAGTCTATCCAAGTATGAAAACTCCATTCTCAGTTGCTTAAAATCCCACTTAATTGTGCCTAATGTAGCCAACCATTGTACCCCAAGCACTAAGTCATAACCCCCCAGAGGCAGCAACCACACATCAGATTCAAATTCAGTCCTATGCAGCAGCCATTTAAACCCTTTGCATATGTAAAGGCATTGCAATTGGTGGCCCCCAGCTATGGTAACTGACTGAGCAGCAACAGATTCCAGCTTGCATCCTAGCCTTTTGGCAAAATTTTTTCCAAAAAATTATGAGTACTTCCTGAGTCTACCAGGATGTGCAAAGTTCGCTTTCCTACGTGTCCATTGACTTGCATTGTATGGAAACTAGTACCGCTATTCATTGCATTAATGGAAATTTGAGGTATTATTTCCACCTCGTCAAACTCCACCTTCCCGGTAAACTCCTCTGTGTTCATATAATCATCTTCTTACCCCATGACTTGCACCAGGAATAATTGCTTTCCTTTAGTCTCACACTTATGTTCCCAGTCAAACAGTTGGTCACAATAGTAGCATAGACCCTTAGCCATTGTTTCAGCCCATACTAAGGCTGGTATAAATTTGGTGGGTTTTTGAAAATTTCGGTTGTTGCTAGGGAGGTGTAGCTGCCACTATTATTTTGTACAACTTTGGCAAAAGGAGCAGGTGTTGGTAATATGGGTTTGGAATGAGAGGGAAGTGATTTGAGAGGTCTATCAGGGGGCAATTTCAAAGCCTGAATAATTTCCTCCTGGTACCTAGCACAATCGATGGTAGCGCTTAAGGTTTGTGGATTGAAAGCCCTCACAAGAGGTTTAACAGCTGCAGTTTATCCTCCAATAAAACTCTCTAGGAAGTATGAATCAGGCATAGAGGGATTTCTTACCAGCAAGAGAGCCTTAAGCTCCTCAAATTGGGCCAGATAATCTTCTAGGGACCAGTCTGATGCAAATTGTTAAAGTCCTCCACCACTTTGCTGCCTAAGTTATCTCTGAACCTTGCACATATATTCACTATGAATTCATCCCATGTCACACTTTTTCTTCCCATGATGTAGCTTCCAAACCAAGTCTCGGCTGGTCCTGTCAAATGTAAGGTAGCTAAGTCAACCTTCTGGTCCTCCTTGATCCTACAGAGGCCAAAATATCTTGTACACTTCTTGATCCATCCCTTAGGGTCCTGGCCATTAAAACCAGGAAACTCCACTTTGGGATTGAATTGTATGTGATTCCTTGTTATCCGCTCTTGACCATTACCATTGTTGAGCCTATCCTCTGAAACCCGCACTGAGCCATAATCTGATTCATCATTTGTTGGTGTTGTTGATTAAATTGCTGTTGTTGTTCAGCAATTCTTTGATTCTGCTCAGCGATTTGTAGTTGGAGCCATTGTTTCTGCTCTTCCATGAGAGCTTTAATCGCCTCTTCCATGGCCGACATATTGCGAGTTGGCACCAGATTAGTCGATCGTTTTACAGCTTCCCAAGTTGATACTCTGATACCAATGATACAACTTCAAGGAATTCTCCCAGAATGAAGAAAAGGGATTTCGATAAAGCTGTAACTTAGCTATTTTAGGAAAAATTCAGAGTGGGTAAAAAAGAGAAAAGACAAATGAGGATAAATTCTTTTATATATCATCCTTTCTTGCAGGTGCTATATATATATAGCACTATTACATCGATAATCCTCTCCCTGGTAACCAACTTTTGTCAGCTCATCATTCCTGTAACAACTTAGATAATTATCTTGTAGAAACTAAAAATAGAAAATAGAAATACTAGAAATAATTCCCCTGCATTAGAGGGTTTGATTTTCGCTTCTGAAGGTTAGATTTTTCCCATCGCTCCCTTGCACCTGAACCTTCGAAACTCAAGTTCATCTGGGCTCCTGAAGGTTTGATTTTCGCTTTTCTGCTAGAGTTTAGATTAGGTTTTGCATGTTCAAGCTAATTGTGGGTAATCTGGGCTTGTGCTTCAAATCTGACTCTTGTTTTAGGTTTGCCTTACTATATGGAAGTCCAGATTGAAGTTCAAAACTGCTTCATTTATATTTACGAGTGATTGCATTGAAGTTTTTTTTTTTTGGGGCTCCAGTCCCATTTTAACCCACTCCCTATTTGCTATTTTGGGGGGCCATTGGGGGCTGGAGAAGGGAATTAGATGTTCAAGGATTGATTGTTTCAATTTCGTGAGGTTGCACATTTTCGTTCCCCTGAAAAATCTGAATCAAAGAGAGTTTACATATATAGTATGTATAGCATATATGAGAACTTATGCTTGCCCTTTTGTTGTCGTGATGTTTTTACAAGACAGTTTTCTTATGTTTAGATAGGCTTCATATTACTCTTCAGCCTCCCTCAAGCTAGTACATAGTGAGTTGGTAATTTTTGCTGTGTGTAATTATAGTAATATGTTATTAGATTGAGGTTAATTTTGTTCTGTTAGTAGAAATTCAGAAGTTATTTTTATTCTTACTCTGTGGCAGTAGCTATGGTATTAGTTTGTTATAGTGATTACATTAAGCCACGGTGCATTAAAGCCAAATTTTTTCTATTACTCAAAATTGATAGTATATGTTATTCTTACTCTCTAGCTGTAGCAATGGTTACTTGCCTTATCGTTTTGACTGCTTAGAGATAATATGCACTTTATATCAACCTTGTGCACTTAGAAAATGATCAGCTAGCTTATTTACCTTTAGTTCATCCCACTATCACTGTTTAGAGTGTTGAAGCTTTGCAAATTAACTCTAACTCATTTGTCCATAGTATAATTTTCAATGCCTGTCAATTTTAATTTCTCTTCTCATGTTTGCTAGGTATAATATGACTTTTCTGGGTTTATGTAACTCACTTTGCTAGGTTCGTGTCTTTATTTTCGTATAGTCTGCTTGTATAATCTACTTATATAATCTGCTTTGCTGGGTTTGTGACTTTTTTTCCATATACTGTAACATTCTTCTTTAGTTGCTTTGCTTGACTTTGAGTTCTCTTTTCACTGAGGGGATAGTGAGTTGTCACTGGCAACGGCGTTGGACGAGGGTGCAGAGGAGAGACATACTGAGAAGGTTGGTACCCAAATCCCTCATTTTTAATTTTTGCCTAAGTTCTATTTCTTGAAATTTCTGTGCTTGAAAAAGGCTGACAGAACAAAGCAAGGACCAATTAATCGCTATATAAAGTTCCATTTCCCAACTAGATTCAGCAACTACAATAATTTCATTATGATTGTGGATTACGTAGTCTTTGTTGTTGGTAACCCTTTTTTTCTTTTGTACCTATAATGGTGCATTGAGACTGTTTAGATGGCTGAAACGGCATGTTGGTGGGACCATGTTGTGGAAAATTTTACATATCATGGGTGCATTCAGGCCTATGCATATGGCTGAAACTGCGTATGGCTGAAACTTACAACAAACATCATTTTGTTAGTTTGTGCCCGTAACCTTCATGATGTAAGTCTGTGTCATTAACGGAAGGCTAGCAATTCAACACAGTAACACTGTTCTGGACTGTTATATGTTGTGCCTTGGGAATGTGTGTTTTGTCGTCATCTCAGGTAAGGAACATGATCCTCTATTATCAGCTTCCACACTTCTTGGCAACATTTTGTTTGAGTTGTCAGCTTTTTTGAGTTTTCAAACTGTGACCCTTCAAATGTTTGGAAGTTGTCCTCAATAGTTGTAGTTGGGACGATGTTGATTAGTGATTGAGGATCATATACATTAATAGTTATATGTGAGGTGTGTGGATAGTTTTTCTTCTTTCTCTCTATATAGGAGTTGTCCATGTAGTTCATCTCAATATTCTTACATCTAGCTATTCTGGGTTTGTTCGATACTTTCTATCTACCAATAATGTGACCTTTCTTTTAGTTTATTACTCTTTGACATACCAAGTGCTGCCTGTAAGAAATTTTCTCTTTGATGCTTCCAATTCGCTTTCAAATTGGGATCCTGTATAAATGCAAACCTGTTTTCAACCAAATGAAAGAAAACAATAGATCTTCCTTGGAAATGTGTTCTACATTCAGCTGTGAACCTTGCCCTTTCTTCCTTAGTACCTGTGATGATGCAACTGAGACTGTTCGGATGCCTGAAACTTGGATGCCTGAAACTGCATGTAAGTGGGACCATGTTATAAAAAATTTTACATGTTTGAGGTGCATTCAAGTCTATGCACATGGCTGAAACTGAATATGGCTGATTATTGTATTATGTGCCTTGGGAATGTGTGTTTGCATTTTTTTAATGTAATGGACTGTAACACCTGATTATGTATCAAACCCTTTTTTTTCCTTTGTACCTGTGATAATGCGCTGAGACTGCTCAGATGGTTGAAAATGCAAATACGTGGGACCATGTTGTGAAATATTTTACATGTAATGGGTGTATTCAGGCATGTGGATATGGTTGTGTATGGCTCAAACTTACAGCAGCCATCCTTGGCAAACTGATGCACACTCTAGGAGCTTGGATTTTTTCAGTTTATTACTTTTTGAGATACCAACTGCTGCCTGTAAGTCAGGCCTGTGCATATGGCTGTGTATGGCTGAAACTTATAATTTTCAGAACTTATCACTTAGGGATTAATAATTATGGGAAAAATGTCTAGGGATTAACAATTATGGGCATAAGTAGCACGTGTATATAATTTTCAGAACTTATCACTTAGGGATTAACAATTATGGGCAAAATGTCAAAGTCTTCTCTACAAGAAACCTACTAATAATGTCACTGCCAACAAGCCTTCTTACACTTCCTCTGTTGTTGCACAACTCCAGACTGAACTAGATTGGACGAAGACCGAGTTGAACTCCATAAAAAGTGAAATACAACAACAACGTACTTCAAGGGAAGAGCTGCAACGGAAGTTGGCAAAGCAGCAAAGACAGATTAAAGAGCAGCAAAGACAGATTGAAGAGCAGAAACAAAGGATGGAAGAGCAGAAACGAATGATGGAGGCACAATGTAAGATGATGGAGGATCAAAAACAAGCACTATTAGGTATGCAATCCCAAATGGTGCTCATTTCAAGTTTGCTTGGTCATCCATCCAAGCTTCATGATTCAAAAAAGTAGGTTGCCTTATGGATATGCACAGGAAGATGCCTTTGAGGATTTGACTTTTTGGTGGTTTAGATCTTTTGGTATATTTATCTGTTCACTTTTAGATCTTGTTTAAGGTTAGTAAAATGCTGTAGATCATATTAATATGCGGTGCTTTTGGAGTATTACCATATTTAGTAACCTAGATGTTAACCTTTTAGAATCAACATTGTTGGAAAGCGTGGGCTGGCAAATTGTAAATCTTGCTGGAAAGTGTGGGCTGGCAAACTGTAAATCTTGCTGGAAAGCTTTTACAACTATGTATTATGCATTATCTTGCTGGAAAGCTTTTACAACTATGTATTATGCATTTTAATTGTAAATCTTGTAGACTTGTTAACAATGTTTTCATATCGGAAGTATTATCAATTACGACAGGGATTAAAATCGGCAAGCTAATGCTTATTGCTGAAAAGTGTGGATTGGCAAATATTATGAATTACGAGAGAGGTTATCAATTTGGCCATCACACTTTGTTCTACAAATCTGCAAAGTTCCAATACGTAGAAACCAATAATTTTGATCGGTTTCTAAATACGTAGAAACCAATAATTTTTAGAAACCGATGCCTTTAATCGGTTTCTAAAAATTAGAAATAGATACACAGGTTCGGTTTCATAAATATTAGAAACCAATACACATGTTCGGTTTCACAAAATTAGAAACCATGACTTTTAATCAGTTTCACAAAGTTAGAAACCGATGACTTTTAGTTGGTTTATAAATATTAGAAACCGATGATTTTTATCAGTTTCTAAATATTAGAAACCGATGACTCTAATCAGTTTCTAAAGTTTAGAAACCGATGTCTTCAATCAGTTTCTAAATATTAGAAATCGGCGGAGTGTCGATTTCAAATCTTGGTTTCAATTTTAGAAACCGAAACTGGTTCAGTTTCGAATCTATTTTGCTACCAAGCTTCCGAAAACGGATCCTTTTCGGTTTCAAATCGGTTTCCAATTGGGTTTAGAAACCGATTTTGGCTTTTTGTAGTGTCATCAGGTGCTTGAGATTTTTAATGTCAAAAAATTTGTGGTGTGTCTTTATTGAAACAATAATGACTAACCGAAGTTGCCGCCACTAATAGCAGTATAAATGTTTCTATTTCTAGTTTCATAAATAAACGATGAATAGTATGGTATTTATTATTATTATTTTCACCGTTAATTAGTTAGCTAATAACAACAATATATATTTTCATTGTTATTGGAATAACGACAAAAAATTTCATGTCGTCGTTAAAACCATTAACAACAGGACCAATAGCGACGGACGATGACCAATATTTTTTTTTTATTGTTATAGCCTTTAACGATGAAAAATTATACATTTAACGACCAAGTTGTTCATCCTTAGAACCCTCTTTTCTAGCAGTGGACCTTTCGTTTGAGGCAGAAGAAGCTTCGGTTAGAGGAACAAAGGCTCGAAGCCCAACAAGCATCTCTAAGTATGAGAGAAGAAGGAGGAGATCAATGAAAGATGCCTTGAGACTTCATTACCCAAGTTTCCGCATCACATTCAGCATTACTAGGCCAAAGGTAGAAGCTCATAATTTTGAGCTCAAACCGGCTCTTATATCTAAGGTGTAACAATCTCATTTCAAAGGCACCCCAATGGAGGATCCAAATCTACACCTCTCGGCCTTTTTAGAGGTATGAGTACTTTGAAGCTCAACAAAGGTTCAACCGATACCATCCGACTTCAATTATTTCCCCTCTCATGAAGGGACAAGGCGAGGGCGTGGCTTCACCCATTGCCTCCATGATGAGCTCACGAATGGCTTCCTTGCAAAGTTCTTTCCACCTAGCAAGGCGGCAATTAGGGATGAGCCAAAAAAAATAGAAACTGAAGAACCGAACCGAAAAGTCGAAGAATAAAATCAGTTAATCGGTTTGATTTCTCTAAAAATGCATTTGGTTAACTGAACCGAAAAAATTTTGCAACTTTGGATTCGGTTTCGATTCTGCCATTTGAGATCTATTGAAAGGATCCCCACGAGTATTCATAGTAACATGGTTTCTTTTTCATTGCGTAGTGCTTTCTTATTTTATAACTAATAATTATTTTTATTACTAACAAATTTCATCTTACTTCATTCTCATTTCTGAAATTTAGAAAGCAAGTGCTCAACACTCCGCAAATAGATCATAGAATAAGAAAGATAGACTCCATAGAATAGGAAGTAAGCCATATCGGCAAGTTGCTTGGGAGCTGGTAATGTAACTGTAAAAATTAAGGCTTTTTTGTAATTTCATGCATGTGATTGTTATATTTGACTACCAATTTGGTATTAGAAAAGGGTGCAAAGACTATAAATGAGCAGTCTCTTCTTCAAATGCTCCATGAGACTCACAAAAAGGATACTGAGTTTGCAACTCTAGGGATAGGCCCAAAATATGTACGTATAGTTAATTGAAGCTCAGTAACTTTGTTTAGAAAGTACAAATTGGTAATGTGCTTGGTTTCTTTTTTTTTTTTTTAAAGGATGAAATTCGAGATGTTATGGAAATAGGTCCTTCACTTTCACAAATGCAGGTGGGTGTTTCTTGAAAATATCCGTCAGATTGTAATTGTGTTTGTGTGATGTGCAGGCTTTGAGAATGCATCTGGTAAGCTTTTGTATTTTTGTTTTGGTTTCTCCGAGAGAGTCTAGTTGTTTATGAAAGATTTACTAGATTGCTGGGTTGTGTTTATGTGTTGTGCAGCTTTGAGAATGAATATCATGAGCATCTCTTTTTTAGTTCATCCTTTAAGAAAGTGTGGCGCTCGAGAAGATCTGCCAGATTGAAAGATTGTGTTTAGGTGTTGTGTTGTTTGACAATGAATCTCATGAACGTCTCTATTTTAGATGTGCATTTTGTAAGAGATCTTGCTACATTGTGAGTTCTTGGTGAAGGATTGTACATGGGTGCTACATAAAGGGAGCATGATTGGATACGTATAAGCCATTCATATACATTGTCTAGTTTGGGGGAGTAATTAAAGCCTACTCATCTTTTTTTTTTAAAAAAAAAACCGCAGGCAACGTAGTCGGATGATAAGTAACTCATATCTGCTTAATTGACTTTGCATAACTTTTTTTCAATTGGCAGGTTGCTGAAAAGACTTTCAAGTCAAAATCTCGAAGTCAAGTACTTGGCCTTGGGGGAGGAGTAAGGCAAAAAGATATAAGGGATCGTACTCTACTAGAGCTGAGCTTGAAGTTGAATTGAATGCTAAAAGAAGAAAGAATGAAATTCTTACTGATCATTTGGCTATAGTCGAAGTGAAAAGTGATAAACTTCAAAATTGCGTGGAGCCGGTTGAAACTGAAATGATGAAGATTAGGGATCTTGTTTTCAAACAATTCAACACTCGTCCACCATCTATTGCACGCAATGGACAAGAAACTCTAGGTTCGAACTTAATTTCAATTTTTATATTGCTCATTGAAAATTGGTTTGCGTCAAATGTTGGTAGATATTTGGATGGTGTGAGGTACTATTGTGTTACGGTGAAATGGGTGATTTATCTTGATGTGTAGTAATGTGCAGTGGTGAATGAGAAATCTATTTCGGAGCGTCAATTATGTTAGTTGTGTCAGTTGTGTTGTGGCGAATGAGAAGTCTTGCAATCATTTCCCCAGAACTAACGTGCTTTAGATTACAGAAGCTTCTAGTAAGAACATGAAAATGATAGGAACTCCCCTTCAAACTGACAAGAGCCTTTTTATGTTTATATGTGTGTTTTCACTTCAAGGAATGGATTGCATCTGTACTTCTCCATTAATTAGTGTGTCGTATTTGGATAAGTGGTGTTACAAAGTGGTGTCGAGATTGAGAAGGCTTTGCTTAAAATTATGTTGTTGCAAATGAAGTTAACTATTGATGCTAAACTTTTGGTGTACATACTTTTGGTGTACAAACTAAAAGGAACATCCTCCACTTGAAAACATAATTTTAAAGTCACGTACACAACCATTTTTATCACAAAGTGGTGTCAAGATTGAAATAGATTTGCTTAAAATTATTGTTGCAACAGATGAAGTTAACTGTTGATGTTAAAATTTTGGTGTACATACTTTTTGTAATCTCCCTCTCTATGAGTAAAGGTCTAATACTTTCTTTTTTTAATAGAAACATGAAGATGTTGCATCCTCACTCTAAGTTCTGGTGCTGTTCCAATACTTGGCTATAGGATGCGAAATCATTAGTTTTCCCCTCTGTTTTTAGTCAACTTTTTATGTACTTAGACATCAAATTTACAAACAACATAACTCATCTACTTTCTTGAATTGTTTCTAGAGTTAAGACGATTTTGGTAACATATGTATGGTTTTTCTTTGTAGCAAACATTTAAAAACTAATTTTTTTCCATTCAATAGATATATAAAATTGGTACTACTAGTATTTCCTTGAGCTATTTAATCCATTCTACCATTGTAGTGATTATACGGTTGAAACTAGCGCCACAGAATTATTAACGACAGAAGTAATTGGTCATTATCATCAGGTGCTTGTGATTTTCAGCAACAAAATATATTGTCGTTTGTCTTTATTGAAACAATAACGGCTAACCAAAGTTGCCATTACAGATAACATTATAAATGTTTTTTTTCTAGTTTCATTAATAAACGATGAATAGTATGGTATTTATATTTATTTTTTTCATTGCCAATTAGTTAACTAATAACGACAATATATCTTTTCATTGTTTTTAGAATAACGACAAAAATTTTCATGTCATCATTAAAACTATTAACGATGGGACCAATAACGACGGACAATGACCAACATTTTTTTAATTGTTATAGCCTTTAATGATAGGAAATTATACTTTAACGACCAAGTTTTTCATCCTTAGAAGCCTCTTTTCTAGCAGTGGACCTTTCGTTTGAGGCAGAAGAAGCTTTAGTTAGAGGAACGAAGGCTCGAAGCTCAACAAGCATCTCTAAGTATGGGAGAAGCAGGAGCAGATCAACGAAGGATGCTTTGGGACTTCATTACCCAGGTGTCTGCATTACATCCAACATTGCTAGGCCAACGATAGAAGCTCGTAATTTTGAGCTCAAGCCGGCTCTTATATCTTTGGTGCAACTATCTCAGTTTAGAGGCACCCTGATGGAAGATCCGAATCTATACCTCCTGGTCTTTTTAGAGATGTGAGATACTTTAAAGCTCAACAGAGGTTCAACCCATGCCATCCGACTTCAATTATTTCCCTTCTCATTAAGGGACAAGGCGTGGGCGTGGCATCACTCACTGTGTCCGGGGCCGATCACTACGTGGGACGAGCTCACGAATGCCTTCCTTGCCATGTTCCTTCCACCTAGTAAGGCGGCAATTAGGTTTGAGCAAAAAAAACCGAAACAGAAAAACCGAACAGAAAAATCGAAGAAAAAAATCGATTAACCGGTTTGATTTCTGTAAAAAATGCAGTTTGGTTAACCACACCGGAAAAATTTTGCAGTTTTGAATTCGGTTTCGATTCGGCAACTCGAGATCTATTGAAACGATCCCCACAAGGACTTAGAGTAATATGGTTTATTTCGCATTGCATATTGCTTTCTTGTTTTATAACTAATAACCATTTTTATTACTACAAAATTTCACCTTACTTCATTGTCATTTCTGAAGTTTAGAAAGCAAGTGCTCGAAACTCTGCAAATAGATCATAGCATAAGAAACGTAGACTTCATAGAACAGGAAGTAAGCGTTATCGGTAAGTTGCCAGGGAGCTGGTAATGTAATTGTAAAACTTTTTTTTGGGGGCCATTTCATGCATGTGATTGTTATATTTGACTGTCAATTTTGGTATTGGAAAAGGGTACAAAGACTGGAAATGAGCAATCTCTTCTTCAAATGCTCCATGAAACTCACAAAAAGGATACTGAGTTTGCAACTCGAGGAATCGCCAAAAAATATGTACATATAGTTAATTGAAGCTCTGCAACTTTCTTTAGAAAGCAAAAATTGTTAATGTGCTTGGTTTCTTTTTTTTTTTAAGGGTGAAATCCAAGATGTTATGGAAGATCCTTCACTTCCACAAATGGAGGTGGCTGTTCTTGAAAATATCCGTCTGATTGCAATTGTGTTTGTGTGATGTGCAGGCTTTGATAATGCATTTTGTGAGCTTTCGTATTTTTGTTTTGGTTTCTCCGAGAGAGTCTAGTTGTTTATGAAAGATTTACTAGATTGCTGGGTAGTGTTTATGTGTTGTGCAGCTTTAAGAACGAATATTATAAGCATCTCTTTTTTAGTTCATCCTTTAAGAAAGCGTGGCGCTCAAGAAGATCTGCCAGATTGAAAGATTGTGCTTAGGTGTTATGTTGTTTGACAATGAATCTCATGAACGTGTCCATTTTAGATGTGCATTTTGTAAGAGATCGTGATACATTATGAGTTCTTGGCGAAGGATAGTGCATGGGTGCTACATAAAGGGAGCATGATTGGATATGTATAAGTCCTTTATATGCATTGCCTATTTTGGGGGAGTAATTAAAGCTTACTCATCTTTTTTTTTTTTTTTAAAAAAAAAAAATGCATGCAGCATAGTTGGATGATAAGTAACTCATCTCTGCTTGATTGACTTTGCATTACTTTTTTCTAATTGGTAGGTTGCTAAAAAGTTTTTCAAGTCAAAATCTCGAAGTCAAGTACTTGGCCTTGGGGGAGTAGTAAGGCCAAAAGATGTAAGGGGTCGTACTCTACTAGAGCTAAGCTTGAAGTTGAATTGAATGCTACAAGAACAAAGAATGAAGTTCTTATCAATCATTTGGCTACAGTCAAAGCGAAAGATGAAAAACCTTAAAATTGCGTGGAGTCGATTAAAACTGAAATGATAAAGATCAAGGATCATGCCTTCCAACAATCCAACACTCATCCACCATCCATTGCACGCGAGCGGAGTGAAACTGTTGGTTTGAAATTAATTTTAATTTTTATATTGTTCATTAAAAATTTGTTTAGGTTAAATGTTGGCAGATATTTGGTTGGTGTGAGGTTTTGTTGTGTTACGGTGAAATGAGTTGCATATCTTGATGACCAGTATTGTGCTGTGGTGAATGAGAAATCTATTTCGAAGTGTTAATTGTGTTAGTTGTGTTAGTCGTGTTGCGGTGAATGAGAGATATCTAGGAGAGCAAAAAGTACGGCAGTCATTTCCCCAGAATTAACATCCTTAAGGTTGCAGAAGATTCAAGTAAGAATAGGAAACCGATACGAACTCCCCTTCAAACTGACAGGAGCCTTTTTATGTTTATATGTGTGTTTTCGCCAAGGAATGGATTACATTTGTACTCCTCCATTGACCAGTGTGATGCATTTGGATAAGTAGTGTTACAAAGTGGTGTCAAGATTGAGAAGGCTTTACTTAAAATTATTGTTGTTACAGATGAAGTTAATTAACGATGGTAAACTTTTGTTGTACATAGTTTTGGTGTACAAACTAATAGGAATGTTCTCCACTTGAAAACATGGTTTTGTGGTCACATACACAATCGTTTTTGTTACAAAGTGGTGTAGAGATTGAAATGGATTTGCTTAAAATTATTGTTGTAACAGATGAAGTTAACTGTTGATGCTAAACTTTTGTACATACTTTTTGTAATCTTTCTCTTTATGAGTAAAGGTCTAATACTTTCTTTTTTTTTTTAATCAATATGAAGATACTGAATCCTCATTCTAAGTTCTGCTGCTGTTCCACTATTTGGCTACAAGATGCGAGATCAGTAGTTTTCCCCTTTGTTTTTGGCCAACTTTTCATATTCTTAGACGTCAAATTTAAGAACAACATAACCCATCTATTTTCTTGAATTGTTTCTAGAGTTAAGACAATTTTGGCATCATATGTGTAGTTTTCTTTCTAGCTAACATTTGCAAACTACTTATTTTTCATTCAATGTACGTATAAAATTTGTACTACTAGTATTTCCTTGAGCTATTTAATCCATTTTACCATTATAGTGATTATACGGTTGAAAACTAGCTCCACAGAATTATTAACGACACAGGTAATTGGTCATTATCATCAGGCGCTTGCGATTTTCTGCGACAAAATATTTTGTCATGTGTCTTCATTGAAATAATAACAACTAACCAAAGTTATCGTTACTGACAAGATTACAAATGTTTTTATTTGTAGTTTCATAAATAGACGATGAATATGATGGTATTTATTAATTTTTTTCATTGTTAATTAGTTAACTAATAACGACAATATATCTTTTTCGTTGTTATTAGAATAACGATTAAAATTTTCATGTCATCGTTAGGGACCAATAACGACGGACGATGACCAACATTTTTTTATTGTTATAGCCCTTAAGGATGAAATTTTAACGGCCAAGTTTTTCATCATTAGAAGCCTCTTTTCTAGTAGTGGACCTTCCGTTTGATGCGGAAGAAGCTTCTGTAAGAGGAATGAAGGCTCGAAGCCTAACAAGCATCTCTAAGTATGGGAAAAGGAGTGAAGAGATCAACGAAGAACGCTTCGGGACTTCATGACCCAGTTGTCCGCATCACATCCAGCATTATTAGGCCAACAGTAGAAGCTCATAATTTTCAGCTCAAACCGGCTCTTGTATTCATGGTGCAACAATCTCAGTTCAGAGCAACCCGATGGAGGATCCGAATCTACACCTCCAGGTCTTTTTAGAGGTGTGAAATGCTTTGAACCTTAACAGAGGTTCAACCGATGCCATCCAACTTCAATTATTTCCCTTCTCATTAAGGGACAGGGCATGGGCGTGGCTTTACTTGTTGCCTCCGGGGTCGATCACTACATCGGACGAGCTCGTGAATGCTTTCCTTGCAAAATTCTTTCCACTTAGTAAGGCGGGAATTAGGGGTGAGCAAAAAAACCGAAACTGGAAAGCAAAACCGGAAAACTGAAGAAAAAATCGGTTAACCAGTTTGATTTTCCTACAAAATACAGCTTGCTTAACTGAATCGAAAACATTTTATAGTTTTTGATTCGATTTCGATTCGGCCATTTGAGATCTATTGGAAGGATCCCCACAAGGATTCATAGTAACATGGTTTCTTTTTCATTGCGTATTGCTGTCATGTTTTATAACAAATAATCATTTTTATTTCTAACAACTTTCATCTTACTTTATTGTCATTTTTGAAATTTAGAAAGCAAGTGCTCAAAACTCCATAAATAGATCATAGCATAAGAAAGATAGACTCTATAGAACAGGAAGTAAGCCTTGTCAGCAAGTTGCTTGGAGCTGGTAATGTAATTGTAAAACTTAAGTTTTTTTTTGCAATTTCATGCATGAGATTGTTATATTTGACTGCTAATTTGGTATTGGAAAAGGGTGCAAAGACTGGAAGTGAGCAATCTCCTCTTCAGATGCCCCGCAAAACTCACAAAAAGGACACTGAGTTTGCGAATCCAGAGATAGCCCAAAAATATATACGTATAGTTAATTGAAGCTTAGCAACTTTCTTTAGAAAGTACAAATTGTTAATATGCTTGATTTATTTTTTTTTTAAGTGTGAAATTTGAGATGTCATGGAAAAAGATCCTTCACTTTCACACATAGAGGTGGGTGTTCTTGAAAATATTCGTCATATTGCAATTGTGTTTGTGAGATATGCATGCTTCGAGAATGCATCTTGTGAGCTTTTGTATTTTTGTTTTGGTTTCTCCAAGAGAGTGTAGTTGTTTATGAAAGATTTATTAGATTGTTGGATTATGTTTATGTGTTGTGCAGCTTTGAGAATGAATATCATGAGCATCTGTTTTTTAGTTCATCCTTTAAGAAAGTGTGGCGCACGAGAAGATGTGCCAGATTGAAAGATTGTGTTTATGTGTTGAGTTGTTTGAGAATGAATCTCATGAACGTCTCTATTTTAGATGTGCATTTTGTAAGAGATCTTGCTCCATTGTGAGGTCTTGGTGAAGGATAATACATGGATGCTACACAAAGGAAGCATGATTGGATACGGATAAGTCCTTTGCATTTTCTAGTTTGGGAGAGTAACTGAAGCTTACTCATTTTTTTTTAAAAAGAAAAACGCATGCAGCATACTTGGATTATAAGTGACTCATCTCTGGTTAATTGGTTTTGCATAACTTTTTTCCAATCGGCAGGTTGCTGAAAAGGTTTTCAAGTCAAAATCTCGAAGTCAAGTACTTGGCCTTGGGGGAGGAGTAAGGCCAAAAGATGTAAGGCATCATAATATACTATAGTTGAGCTTGAAGTTGAATTGAATGCTATGAGAAGAAAGACTGAAGTTCTTACTAATTGTTTGGCTATAGTCGAAGCAAAAAATGAAAAACTTCAAAATTGCGTGGAGTCGGTTGAAACTGAAATGATGAAGATCAAGGATCTTGTTTCTAAAAATCAACACTCGTCCACCATCTCTTGCATGTAATGGACATGAAACTTTAGGTTCAAACTTAATTTCAATTTTTATATTGCTTATTGAAAATTGGTTTGGGTTAAGCATTGGTAGATATTTTGATGGTATGAGGTTCTGTTGTGTTACGGTGAAATGAGTGATATATCTTGATGAGCTGTATTGTGCTATGGTGAATGAGAAATCTATTTCGGAGTGTTAATTGTGATAGTTGTTTCAGTTGTGCTGTGGTGAATGAGAGATATCTGGGAGAGCAAAAAGTCTTGCAGTCATTTCCCAAGAACTAACATCCTTAAGGTTACAGAAGATTCAAGTAAGAACATGAAATTGATAGGAACTCTCCTTCAAACTGACAGGAGCTTTTTATGTTTATATGTGTGTTTTCACTTCAAGGAATGGATTACATCTGTACTTCTCCAGATGTCGTACCTCTATTGAATAGTGTGCGGTATTTGGAGAAGTGGCATTACGATGTGGTGTTGAGATTGAGAAGGCTTTACTTAAAACTATTGTTGTTACAAATGAAGTTAGCTGTTGATGATGAACTTATGGTGTGCATACTTTTGGTGTACAAACTGACA
Organism: Carnegiea gigantea; assembly: GCA_029747015.1. Lineage (NCBI taxonomy): Eukaryota > Viridiplantae > Streptophyta > Magnoliopsida > Caryophyllales > Cactaceae > Carnegiea > Carnegiea gigantea. Next base: position 60,662 of record JAKOGI010000554.1, on the reverse strand, counting down.
GGAACATCCTCCACTTGAAAACATGATTTTAAAGTCACGTACACAATTGTTTTTTTTTTTTTTAACAAAGTAGTGTCGAGTTTGAAGTGGATTTGCTTAAAATTATTGTTGTAAGAGATGAAGTTAACTATTGATGCTAAACTTTTGGTGTACATACTTTTTGTAATCTCTCTCTTATGAGTAAAGGTCTAATACTTTCTTTTTTTTAATAGATAGATGAAGATGCTAGATCCTTATTCTAAGTTCTAGTGTCGTTCCACTATTGGCTATATGATGCGAGATCATTAGTTTTCCCCTTTGTTTTTAGCATACTTTTTATGTACTTAGACATCAAATTTAAGAACAATGTAACTCATCTACTTTGTTCAATTATTTCTAGAGTTAAGACGATTTTGGTATCATATAGATAGTTTTGCTTTCTAGCAAGCGTTTACAAACTAATTGTTTTTCATTCAGTAGTTGTATGAAATTGGTACTACTAGTATTTTCTTGAGGAATTTAATCCATTTTACCGTTATAGTGATCACATGGTTGAAACTAGCTCCACAAAATTATTAACTACAGAAGTAATTGGTCGTTATCATTAAGTGCTTGCGATTTTCAACAACAAAATATTTTGTCGTTTGTCTTTATTAAAACAATAACGACTAACCAAAGTTGCCGTCACTGATAATATTATAAACGTTTTTATTTCTAGTTTCACAAATAGGCGATGAATATTGTGGTAGTCATTATTATTTTTTCATCATTAATTAGTCAGTAATAATAAAAATGTATCTTTTCATTGTTATTAGAATAACGAGATAAATTTTCATATCGTCGTTAAAACTATTAATGACGGGACCAATAATGACAGACAATGACTGACCATTTTTTTATGGTTATAGCCTTCAACAACTGAAAATTATACTTTTAACGACCAAGTTCTTCACCATTAGAAGGCTCTTTTCTAGTAGTGGACCTTTTGTTTGAGGCGGAAGAAGCTTCAGTTAGAGGAACGAAGGCTCAAAGCCCAACAAGCATCTCTAAGTATGGGGAAAGGAGGAGGAGATCAATGAAGGACGCTTTGGGACTTCATTACCCAGGTGTCCGCATCACATCCAGCATTGCTAGGCCAAGGGTAGAAGTTCATAATTTTGAGCTCAAACCGGCTTTCATATCTATGGTGCAACAATCTCAGTTCACAGGCACCACGATGGAGGATCCTAATCTACACCCGCCGGTCTTTTTTGAGGTGTGAGATACTTTGGAGCTCAACAGAGGTTCAACCGATGCCATCCAACTTCAATTATTTCCCTTCTCATTAAGGGAGAAGGCGTGGCCATGGCTTCACTCATTGCCTCTGGGGTCGATCACTACATGGGATGAGCTCACGAATGCCTTCCTTGTAAAGTTCTTTCCACCTATGCAGCAATTAGGGGTGTGTAAAAAAAAAGCCAAAATTGAAAAACCGAACAAAAAGTTCGGTTAACCGGTTTGATTTTTCTAAAAAATATAGTTGTGTTAACCGAAACGAAACAATTTTACTGTTTTGGATTCGGTTTCGATTTGGCCATTTGAGATCTACTGAAAGGATCCCTACAAGGATTCATAGAAATATGGTTTCTTTTACATTGCACATTGCTTTCTTGTTTTATAATTAATAATCATTTTTATTACTAACAAATTTCATCTTACTTCACCATCATTTATGAAATTTGGAAAACAAGTGCTTCAAACTCTCCAAATAAATCATAGCATAAGAAATGTAGACTCTGTAGAACAGGAAGTAAGCCTTATCATCAAGTTGCTTGGGGGCCGGTAATGTAATTACAAAACCTAACTTTTTTTTTGCAATTTCATGCATGTGATTGTTATATTTGATTGCTAATTAGGAATTGGAAAAGGGTGCAAAGACAGGAAATGAGCAATCTCTTCTTCAAATGCCCCATGAAACTCGCAAGAAGGATAATGAGTTTGCAACTCCAGAGATAGCCCAGAAATATGTACGTATAGTTAATTAAAGCTCAGCAACTTTCTTTAGAAAGTGCAAATTGTTAATGTGCTTGTTCTTTTTTTTTTTTTAAGGATGAAATCCGAGATGTTACGGAAAAAGATCCTTCACTTTCACAAATGAGGGGGGGTGTTCTTGAAAATATCCGTGAGATTGCGATTGTGTTTGTGTGATGCGCAGGCTTTGATAATGCATCTTGTGAGCTTTTGTATTTTTGTTTCGGTTTCTCCAAGAGAGTCTAGTTGTTTATAAAAGATTTGTTAGATTCGTAGATTATTTTTATGTGTTGTGCAGCTTTGAGAATGAATATCATGAGCATCTCCTTTTTTGTTCATCCTTTAAGAAAGTCTGGCGCTCCAGAAGATGTGCTAGATTGAAAGATTGTGTTTATGTGTTGTGTTATTTGAGAATGAATCTCAGGAACGTCTCTATGTGTATTTTGTAAGAGATCTTGCTCTATTGTGAGTTCTTGGTGAAGGATAGTACATGGGTGCTACATAAAGGAAGCGTGATTTGATACGCATAAGTCCTTTGGTATGCATTGTCTAGTTTGGGGGAGTAATGAAAGCTTACTCATCTTTTTTTTTTTTTAAAAAAAAAAAACTACATGCAGTGTACTGGGATGATAAATAACTCATCTCTGCTTAATTGATTTTAAATAACTTTTCTCCAATTGATAGGTTGCTAAAAAGTTTTTCAAGCCAAAATATCAAAGTCAAGTACTTGGCCTTGGGGGAGGAGTAAGGCCACAGAATGTAAGAGATCGTATTCTCCTAGAGTTGAGCTTGAAGTTGAATTGAATGCTACAAGAAGAAAGAATGAAGTTCTTGCTGATTGTTTGGCTATAGCCGATGCAAAAAATGAAAAACTTTAAAATTGCATGTAGTCGGTTGAAACTGAAACGATGAAGAATAAGGATCTTGGTTTCCAACAATTCAACACTCGTTCACCATCTATTGCACGCGATGGACATGAATCTCTAGATTCGAACTTAATTTCAATTTTTATATTGTTCATTGAAAATTAGTTTGTGTAAAACATCGGTGTATATTTGGATGGTATGAGGTTCTCTTATGCTACGGTGAAATGAGCGATATATCTTGATGAGCAGTATTGTGCAATGGTGAATGAGATATCTATTTCAGGGTGTTAATTGTGCTAGTTGTGTTAGTTGTGTTGTGGTGAATGAGAGATATCTGGGAGAGCAAAAAGTCTTGTAATCATTTCCCCAGAACTAACATCCTCAAAGTTATAGAAGATTTAAGTAAGAACATGAAAATGACAGGAACACCCCTTCAAATTGACAGAGCCTTTTTATGTTGATATGTGTGTTTTCATTTCAAGGGATGGATTACATCTGTACTCTTCCATTGAACAGTTTGCCATATTTGGATAAGTGGTGTCGGAATGTGGTGTCGAGATTGAGAAGGCTGTGCTTAAAATTATTGTTGTTACAGATGAAGTTAACTGTTGACGCTAAACTTTTGGTGTACATACTTTTGGTGTACGAACTGACAGGAACATCTTCTACTTGAAAACATGATTTTGTAGTCACGTACACAATCATTTTTGTTACAAAGCGGTGCTGAGATTGAAATGGATTTGCTTAAAATTATTGTTGTAACAGATGAAGTTAAGTGTCGATGCTAAACTTTTGCTGTGCATACTTTTCGTGATCTCTCTCTTTATGAGAAAAGGTCTAATACTTTCTTTGTTTTAATATATACATGAAGATGCTGCATCCTCATTCAAAGTTCTGGTGTTGTTCCACTGTTTGGCTACAGGATGCGAGATCTTTATTTTCCCCTTTGTTTTTAGCCAACTTTTTATGTACTTAGACATCAAATTTAAGAACAACATAACTCATCTACTTTCTTGCATTGTTTCTAGAATTACGACGATTTTGGTATCATGTGTATAGTTTTTTTTTCTAGCAAACATTTACAAACTAATTGTTTTTCATTCAATAGATGTATAAAATTGGTACTACTAGTATTTCTTTGAGCTATTTAATCCATTTTACTATTATCGTAATTATGCGGTTGAAACTAGCTCCACAGAATTATTAATCACATAAGAAATTGGTTGTTATAATCAGGTGCTGGCGATTTTCAGCGACAAAATTTTTTGTTGTTCACCTTTGTAGATATAATAATGTTTATAAAAATAATAACAACTAACCAAAATTGCCATTACTGATAACATTATACATTTTTTTAACTTCCAATTTCAAAAATAAACGACGAGTAGTATGATACTTATTATTATTTTTTTCTTCTTTAATTAGTTAAGTAATAACGACAATATATCTTTCCATTGTCATTAGAATAATGATGAAAATTTTCATGTCATTGTTAAAACTGTTAATAAGGGGACCAATAACGACAGACAATCATCAACATTTTTTTTTGTGGTTATAGCCTTTAACAACGGAAAATTATACGTTCAACGATCAAGTTTTTCATCATTAGAAGCCTCTTTTCTAATAGTGGACCTTTCGTTCGAGGCAAAAGAAGCTTCGGTTAGAGGGGCGAAGGCTCAAAGCCCAACAAGCATCTGTAAGTATGGGAGAATGAGGAGGACATCAAGAAAGGACACTTTGTGAATTCATTACCCAAGCGTCTGCATCACATCCAACATTGCTAGGCTAACGGTAGAAGCTCATAATTTTCAGCTCAAACCGGCTCTTGTATCCATAGTGCAACAATCTCAGTTCAGAGCAACCCGATGGAGGATTCGAATCTACACCTCCAGGTCTTTTTAGAGGTGTGAAATGCTTTGAAGCTTAACAGAGGTTCAACCGATGCCATCCGACTTTGATTACTTCCCTTCTCATTAAGAGACAAGGAGGGGCGTGGCTTCACTCATTGCCTCCGGGGTTGATCACTACATGGGAGGAGCTCACTAGTGTCTTCCTTGCAAAGTTCTTTCCACCTAGCAAAACAAACCCGCACTGGAAAATCGAAGAAAAAAATCGGTTAAGCAGTTTGATGTTTCTAAAAACTTTTCAGTTTGGTTTACCGAACTGAAAAAATTTTACAACTTCAGATTCAGTTTCAATTTAGGCATTTGAGATCTATTCAAAGGATCTCCATAAGGATTCATAGTGTTAGAATTAATCGCACAAGGACACAAGAGGGGGTGAATTGTGTTTACTGACTTTTCTGATTGTTTCAGAGCACTCGTGAAAACTATTTGGATTGAGTGTTTGAAGTGAGGCAGAAACAAAACTAATTGGGGAAATAATAAAGGAGACATAATATTTCTACATGGAAAACCACATCTGGCCCAACTGAGGTGTAAAAACCATAACCTACCACTGTAGGATTTCAACACACTTTCACTAAATGAGTCAAACACATTACAACTGTAACACACGTAACTAGTCTACCCGAGACCCTAGCTACACGGACACCACGTCCAACGTCTCCTAAGAGACCACGTCTAATGACTTGGATAATATGGACAACACGTCTAACGTCTCCTAAGAGACCACATCCATTATCTCCTAAGACTTGGACAATTCCTTTATTCAATGATAAAAAAAGAAATAGCAAGACACCTTACTTGAATGCTTCTAGACAAGCTGAATGTAAGGTACAATACAATCCCTATTATGCCAACATGAAAGACTCAATTTAGCACTCTCTTTGAAAGTTTTCTCTTAGAAAATTCAGACTCACAAATGCAATTTCAAGCCCTTGGAAAACCTTAAGAAAAACCAGAGAAGGAGGAGACTTAAATAGTGTGGTGCACATGGTGCACGAGTAGGGTAAAAAGAATTCCACGCCCACTTAGCAACTTAGCAGCCAAGCTCCTCACAATTTCTCTGCTTGATATTCTTCCCTTAAAAGATAGGATAAAATCTTTCAAGGATCTTTTAAAAGTATTTTTTAAGGGAAGAAATCTTTTTAGATTCTACAGAAAAATCTCTCAACATTATCTTTAAAGAGAGAATATTTTTAGACGTAACTGACACAGGAAAATTAATCCTAATTATTTTCAAGAAAATCGTCAGTAAAAAATCATTCTAAAATCTTAAAATTCATTTTTTGTCTTTGACGTCAGAACACCACAGACTTGACTTCTCAGAGCTGTTCTGAGGCAGTGTTCTGAAGTACTTAAAAATATTTCAAAGCAAATGCTAAGTCAAGACATTCTAATTGGCATATTAACAAGAATCTAAAAAATACAACCAATGCTAAGCCTAAGACTTTTGTTATCAGCTGAACTCCTTGGATATAATTTTGATGTTCTATGCTCTGTGCTTAGAACTGTTCTAAGGCAATGTTCTCAGACTCTTGTCATCAGCTGGGCCCCTTGTGTATGTATCGACCTTGATGCTCCATGCTCATTCGAACTGCTCCATGTATTTTCGGATCATGTCTCAACACACAACTCAAGCATAGCATATTGGCTGGTCCATTTGGTTTGTTATCATCAAAGCCTTACACTTTAATTAGGTCAACAGTTTCCCCCTTTTTAATGATGACAAACCAAATGATCATAAGTCATCAAGGACAATTAATAGTGAGACAAGAAAAATATACATTAGTGCTAAAATAGTTATCCACCCTCGCATTAGAGAGAAAACAAGAGTTAAGAGGTCAACTTAAACTAAACAAACCAATCGAAATAAGGACATACTTATCTTCCCCCTTTTGACATCATCGAAAAGGGTGAAGAGACCGGAAACGGAAATCCAGTGTGGATGCAATCTCCACCAAAGCGGTAATGTGCGAGGTAACAGCGACACACTCAAGTATCTGGTACAGTAATGATATTGGCCATCTGAGTCACGCACAAATAAATAACACATACAACAAGCAAAGTTATAGCATAAATACATTAACCATCCAAAAATAGCCATAGTAGTCACATGCATAACCAAGTGTTTCAAAAACAGTGTTGGAAACAAGGAAAGGAACAGGTTCAGGTAGAGGAAGGTGGAGGAGGGAATTTGGCTGTGAGGGCAAGAAGGGCACTCAGCAGATCCTCGTGATGTTTGGCATTGAGAGCCTTTTCCTCTGCAAGGGCCTACTTTACTTCAGCTGTCTCCCCCTTCAATGTAATTTAGTCCTGTAACAATGTATCAATTATGAGAGCGCTGGATGTGGAGGCTTCACTGAGAATAGGTCCAAGTGATGTTTGGAGCCCCTGTTCTAAAGTTGCACTGCCGCCTTTTGTCACTTTGAAAGCAAACCCAATCAATGTGTTGTTGCCAATCTTATCACTGACCTCAAAGCATATTCTCTTCTACAAGGGAATCCCAAATTTCTCAAGCACTGATGTCAGCAAGAACCCATACCCCATGTCATGATCCTTGGACGTGTTGGCACTTCTCCTAATATGGCTAATCATGATTGAGGGCAAGTTAATCTGCTCACCTCTATCCAACAAATCAGTGTAGCACATGTCCATGGGATCAACAAGGTTACGTCCCTAACCTCGAGGAATAATAATCTTAATCACAAACCAAAATAACAGTTGATGCAATGGCATCATTTCCCCCTTTCTCACAGACCGGAACACAGTCAGATAGGGTTTTTGGGCTAGCTTTTGGGTCAGTTCTAATAGCCGTTCTCCACCTAAGATGCTCTTGTCCTCTCGTGCATACACATCAAAACCTTCAGAGGACACCCCAAGTAACTCACATAACTTCTTAGCATCAAACTGTAGGTAATGATCATTAACTGTGCTTATCACCACTCTATTGGTGATAACACAGTTCGCATAGAACTCAGCCAAGTCTGGAACTGAACATCGTTTCTTAGTATCAGTGAACAGGTCTAACCATCTCTGAGCTTCCAACTTCTCTAAGAACACCCCTAGCCCCTGTTCCTGAAAGTATGACACCTCAACTAGCTTCCCCCGAACCACAGATTTCTGGAGGAAATGCTTATATCTTTCAGCAAGTGTCATATTTTTTCTAATTTTCTTCTTCTTGGGTGGATTAGATTCTTCAACCAGTTCAGATGTTTGTTCTGGCGCAGCCAGTTTTTGGGCAGGTTTCTTGGATGGAACTGGTTTGAGGGGTATTTTGGTGGGTGTTTTGAAGAATTTAAGGGTCGGTTTGGTCTTATTAACTGGGCTTTCAATTCTGTCTTCTGGCAGGGGCAGCACAGTGGGAGGACCCAAACTTCGAGTTTGAGGACGTGATAAGGATGCAGTAAGAGGTACATTGGGTGAAGTGGTGGTCTTTCTTTTGTGTTTAAATGTCGGTTTGGTTGTGGTTTGGGGCTTAGTTGGAATAGTTTGTTTGAACCGCAGAATTGGTTCATTCTCTTCACTATCCTCAGCATCTTCAACAACAAATTCATTATCAACATGTCCAACATCATACTCCTTAGGCCTCCCAATTGATTCGCCTTCATTCCCCCTTTATTTAAACTCGGCCACAACCGGGTCATACACCACAATCTTCCAACCCATAATTAGGTGTACCAAAGGTACCATATCAAGGTTCAAGTCTATTGATCTTAAGTCCAAGCTCTTCAAGAACCCAAAAATAGAGGGAGCAATCGAAAAAGAAGGTGAGGGAGGGTTTTCCACACTAATCGAGATCGTTTATGGCGATGAAGGTGCCGGTAATGTTCCCTCAGAACGCATCCCAATTTCGCTCCTTTTTCTTGATAGTTGGTCTCGTAGTGATCTTGGGTGAGAAGTCTTGCGCTTGGAGGATGCTTGACCGCCACGAGTTCTTTCCATTGTGAGGATTTAAGGATTTGAGGTGATTTGAAGTTAGGATTTTGAAGGGTTTTAAGGAAAGAGAGGGAAATCGGGTTCTTGGTAGATAGAGAAGGATGGATGGATGGATTATGGCGAAAGAGAGCGGAGGGATTTCATGGTAAGCATGAGTGGCCTGAAAATTGAGGGAGTTTATGGGAGAGTTTCTTTAGGCTCTTCTTGAAGACAGAGAATGTTTTGCTTGCAGCACGTCATTACCCTAGGTATGGTATAAATTATAGCTTAGGTGTAATGAAAAAAGAAATTTCGGTTTCCAACATTCCTTTAATAACGCCACTTGGTCAGCACATGATACAAACAGTGGTTACGTCTGTTCCTTAAGCCTGTTTGTACTATTAAAAGTTCGGTGTCTCAGGACACTAAGGGCAATATCATTAGACCTCAACGAGTGTCAGCATGTTACATTCCTGACATATGCTAGTGAAAGCACAAAAATTAAATACATCCATTGTAACAATTTATTTGGCCTAAAACCCTTAACTAGTCAATCATTGGGGTTAGACGAGCATGCTCAACTTCTTTTAATCATTCCCAATTCAAGTCTATTCCTCTCAAACTGCTCTCTACTCAGTGCCTTGGTAAAGATGTCAGCAATTTGCTTATCAGTGGCACAAAAATTCATCGAAATTAAGCCCTTTATAATATTGTCTCTCAAAAAATGATGATGTATGTCAATATGCTTAGTCCTTTTATGTCGATATGGATTTTTAGCAATGTTAATTGCATTTGTGTTATCACAAAATATGGGAATGCATCCCATGTCAACAGAAAAGTCCTTGAGTTGTTGCCTTATCCAAAGCAATTGAGCACAATAAGAAGCTGCCGCTACATACTCGGCTTCTACTTTGGACATAGCGATGGAGTGTTATTTCTTGGTTGCCCAGGAGACCAAATAGGGTCCAAGAAAATAAGCCATACCTGAGGTGCTTTTTCTATCAACCAAGGATCCAGCATAATCTGGCCTTGTTCCGAGTAACTGTTCCGAACTCATCTAGTTTGTTCTTGAACACTCACTTGGTGCCAATTATCGATATGTCCTTAGGCCTTGGTTCAAGGTGTCAAACCTTGTTCCTTTCAAACAATCTCTCCTGGGTACTCAGTGAAACAGGTTCAGGAACTGTTCTGGTGCCTGTTCCTATATCAGTTCGGGAATAATTGGGTTGAATGGGCCGATTCTGTTCAGGTTCAGCAATGCTCCCCCCGACTAGTTTACTTCCTGCCCACCTTTCAAATTATCAGTTCCAGGACTTAGTTCACCTTCAGGAGCCTTACCTTTTCAACTATGGAGCTTTGAGTGAGCAAGAGGCCTTTTCTCACAAGACCAAGTTCAAACTCTTCATCCCATGTATCATGCTCAATCAAGGAGTTAGTCTCATCAATAATACATGCACACTTTCCTCAACACACAAGGTTCGTTTGTTAAAGACTTTATAGGCCTTACTGTGTGAGGAGTACCCTAAGAATATGGCTTCATCACTTCTATGGTCAAACTTTCCCAAGGGTTCCTTCCTATTATTGTACACATAGCATTTGCAACTAAACACCCTCAAGTGCATAATATTGGGCTTTCGTCCTTTGAAAAGTTCATAGCTAGTCTTGTTGAGTATAGGTCTAATCATGCACCTATTAATAATGTAACACGATGTATTCAACACCTCTGCCCAAAAGTTTCTAGGAAGAGCACTAGTGACAAGTATAGTCCTAGCCATATCTTCTAGAGTACGATTTTTACGCTCTACCACCCCGTTCTGTTGGGTTGTTCTGGGGGCAGAAAAGTTGTGATATACACCGTGTTCATTACAATAATCAATGAAGCTCGAGTTTTCAAATTCTTTGCCATGGTCAGACCTAAGACTTACCAATAAGTGTCCTACTCTCTTTTCAATTTTCTTAAGAAGCACAAGAAACTTCTCAAATGATTCATCTTTCGATGCCAAAAATAAAGTCTAAGTAAAACGAGAGTAATCATCCACTACAACAAACACATACCTCTTCCCACCCCTATTTGTGATCCTTATAAGACCACATAAATCAACATGCAGCAGTACAAGAGGTCGAGAAGTGCTAACACATTTCTTTGACTTGAAAGAAGTCCTAACCTGTTTTCCTCTAGCACAAGCGTCGCACACCTTGTCATTATTGTACTTGATGGAACGTAGTCCGACTACTAGGTCCTTAGAAACAAGTTTATTCAAAAGAGAAAGGGTTGCATGACCTAGCCTCTTATGCCAAAGCATAACATCATCATCAAGAGCACTTAAAAAAGTCAAATGATTTTGGAGAAGTGAAAGAACACACACTCTATACACATTGCTGTGTCGCTTCCTCCTTAACACAACACTATACGAATTGACATTGGTAATCGAGCATTGATCTGAAGAGAATTCAACGTGATTACCTCTATCACATAATTGAGACACACTTACCAAATTATGTTGTAACCCATCAACTAAATACACATGATCAATAGATTGAGAGAGTGATTTACCTATCTTACCTACACCGATAATTTTTTCAGACTTGCCGTTTCTAAATGCCACTCTCCCTCCATCACAGGCTTTAAGTGAGAGGAAGTTTGATTTGTCTCTCATCATGTGCCTTGCGTAACCACTATCCAAGAACCATAGTTGATTTCCTCTTCTCACTTTAGCCTGTAAAATAGCTAAGTGTTTGTCTTTGGAACCCAGATCCACTTGGGTCCTATTTTCTTTGACATAGAGGTTAAGTCATCTTTTCTAATCCATACTTGTTTAACATATAATGAGTTTCTCTCCATGGCTCTTTTTCTCAAAGGACAAGTGTAGCGATAATGACCAGTTTTTCCACAATGAAAAGAAATTATATTTTCTTGAAGTCCAACATATTTTTTGTTAACTGGTCTAGTAACACACCTATTCACCCATCCTAGTCCTTTTCTGTTTCAGCTATGGTGAGTATTTAACAGTCAAGCACTTCTGAAGAACTATTCCAATGCCTGTTCTCAGTAAGGTCAGATTCGGCCTTATGAGCTTTTTTAAGAAGCTGGTTATTTTCACTCGTCAGGGATTCAAGTCTAAGTTTCAGATCTAGGGACTCACTTTTTAGCCTAGAGAGATCAGTGTTAAACACCTCCTCTCTTGTGTTCATAAGGTCCTTAAGTGTGTCAAGATCTTCACATAGGGCAAGGGCCTCTTCTTCTGCCTCAAATTTTTCACATTTGAGAACTTCATTGACATGTTCAAGTTCTAGTTTGTTCCGTTCAAGCATTCTAACATTTTTTTTCAATTCGAAATAAACATCTTTAAGCATGCAATTTTCAGCAATTATTGTCTCATACTCATTCATTATGGCAAATAATAATTTCATAACTTTAACTTTGCTAAGACCACGTACCGTATCCTTGAGTTAGAACAAGCTTTTGACTGATTCAAGGTTCGATTCAGACTCCCTTCTAGCCATGAGGGCTTCTACAACTTCTTCCTCTTGGGAGTCCTCTTCCTTCTCTGAAGTTTCACCCCAGGCTGCCATCATTGCCTAACCAAAATGCTTTGAGGAGCTGCTCTGTTGCGGCATCTTCCCATGATTTTGGAACTGTTCTGACCCCTGTTCTTCCTTCTGTATGGGGCAAATCATCACAATGTGATCAAGTTTTCCACATCTAAAGCATCCTGAAAACTGATCGTGATCACTGTTCTATAGCTTCCTGGTACTTCCTTTCTTGATATTGCCTTCAGCCTTCTTGAAGAATTTCTTGAACTTTCGAGTCAGCATGGCTATCTTTTCAAAATCCAGGTCCAAATAATCACTCTCCAAAGCTTTTAGAGCAAGGCCTTAGCCTCTTTTTGCTTCTTCCTTCACCTGGGCACTTCTCCTCAATTTGTATGTTTGAAGGTTCCCAATGAGCTCTTCCAAGGAGATCTCGTTCATCTTCTTTGCTTCCTGGATGGCTGTAACTTTCGTTTTCCATGATTGAGGCAAAAATCGTAGGATCTTCCTTACCAATTCTTCAGTGGCAAAGGATTTTCCTAGCGATTTCAACTCATTGGTAATGTGGGTAAAATGAGTGTACATATCCATCATAATCTCTTTATCGCTCATTTCGAGCAGCTCATATTTCCTCATTAGCAGTTCAATCCTGGACTGTTTGACATGGTTGGTTCCTTCATGGGTGATGCGAAGAGCATTCTATATTTCTTTTACGGACTTACACTATGAGATCCGAGTGTATTCATCTGGTCCAAAACCAAAGTACAACAACTTCTTAGCCTTGGTGTTTTCCTCCATCTTTTTGAAATCCTCCGAGTCGAACTCCTTTGGCTTTTTAGCAACGGTCTTGCCATCTTCCGTGGTCTTCATTGGAATGTAAGGACCATTCACAATGATTATCCATAGCTCATAGTCATCAGCCTGAATGTAGTTCTCCATACGATTCTTCCACCAGTTGTAGTGTTGTCCATTGAAGTATGGTGGTCGAGTAACAGATTAACCCTCCAGAATTTCTTGTGGAGCATTCATCTTTTCAGGATTCTTAAGGCGTTAACCTAACTATGAGAACTCTGCTCTGATACCACTTGTTAGAATTAATCGCATAAGGACACAAGAGGGGGTGAATTGTGTCTACCGACTTTTCTGATTGTTTTAGAACACTCGTGAAGACTGTTTGGACTGAGTGTTTGGAGTGAGGTAGAAACAAAACTAATTGTGGAAATAATAAAGGAGACACAATATTTTTACGTGGAAAACCACCTCTGTCCCAATTTAGGTGTAAAAACCATGACCTACCACTGTAGGATTCCAACAGACTTTCACTAAATGGGCTGAACACATTATAACCGTAACACACGTAACTAGTCTACCCCGAGACCCTAGCTACACGGACACTACATCCAACGTCCCCTAAGAGACCACATCCAATGACTTGGACAACACAGACAGTACATCCAACGTCTTCTAAGAGACCACGTCTAACGTCTCCTGAGACTTGGACAATTTCTTGATTCAATGATAAAAAAGAAATAGCAAGACACCTTACTTGAATGCTTCTAGACTAGCTGAATGTGAGGTACAATACAATCCCTATTATGCCAATACGAAAGACTCAATTTAGCACTCTCTTTGAAGGTTTTCTTTCAGAAAATTCAGATTTACAAAGACCATTTTAAACCCCTGGAAAACCTTAAGAAAAAACCAGAGAAGAATGAAACTTAAATAGTGTGGTGCATATGGCGCACGAGTAGGGCATAGAGAATTTTACGCCCACTTAGCAACTTAGAAGCCGTGCTTCTCACAATTTCTCTGCTTGATATTCTTCCCTTAAAAGATAGGATAAAATCTTTCAAGGATCTTTTAAAAGTATTTTTTAAGAGAAGAAATCTTTTTAGATTCTACAGAAAAATCTCTCAACATTATCTTTAAAGAGAAAATATTTTTAGATCTAACTGACACAGGGAAATTAATCCTAATTATTTTCAAGAAAATCATCAGTAAAAAATCATTCTAAAATCTTAAAATTCGATTTTTGTCTTTGACGTCAGAACACTACAGACATGACTTCTCAGAACTGTTCTGAGGTAGTGTTCTGAAATACTTAAAAACATTTCAAAGCAAACGCTAAGTCAAGGCATTCTAATTGGCATATTAACAAGAATCTAAAAATAAAACCAATGCTAAGCCTAAGACTCTTGTTATCAGCTGAACTCATTGGATATGATTTTGATGTTCCGTGCTCTGTGCTCAGAACTGTTCTGAGGAAATGTTCTCAGACCCTTGTTATCGGCTAGGCTCCTCGTGCATGTATCGACCTTGATGCTCCATGCTCATTCGAACCGCTCTAAGTATTTTCGGATCATATCTCCACACACAACTCAAACATAGCATATTGACTGGTCCATTCGGTTTGTTATCATCACAACCTTACACTTTAATAGGGTCAACACATAGTAACATGGTTTCTTTTTCATTGCGTGCTCCTTCCTTATTTTATAACTAATAATCATTTTATTACTAACAAATTTCATCGTACTTCATTGTTGATCCGAAAAATGCGATTTTCCTAGGATGACTCACACGCCTCAACTATAGGTCAGGTCCAATCCAGCATAATGGGCCCTAGTGGGACCATTATGGCACCAACCAAGGGCCCATGCGGAGCAACCAGTCTAATAGTCCATTTAGAGAGTCTCTAACACGAAATTACTATTTGACCCTTTGTTACGGGAGTTATAAAGTCTCACTTATCTACTTCGACAAGGGGGACATTCTCCAATACACAAAATAGCACTTTTCTCTCTACTTTATTGTTTCTTGGGGCTTGATAGTGACTTGATCATCGGGGAGGCGCCCCTCGGGTCCACACCCGAGGTCTGCCTTTTTTGTAGGTCAGGAGTTACAGGCTGAGTCGACTTCGAAAATTGCCACACGTAAGCCCACTCTTCCGACTCATCATAAAAATTTAGTTTCTTCGGAAACAGATGGGCGCCGTTTGTGGGCAAGAGTGGTAGATGGCGGTCATCAACGAAAAGACTTGGCCGAGGGTATCAATCATGCAGCATTATTTAAATTAGAAGTTGGTCGGTAACGGCCCAACATGACACAAGTCCATATGTCAACTCCTTGCTCGGCCCTACGTACCGCATGCGCGTATACTTATGAACAAGGGACAACAACACCGAGTATGAAGAAACAAGACAACAAACACCCGGCAAGGTAAATTTAGCAAGGAGGTCAACAGCAATTATTAGGTTCAGCCCACTACAGGAAAATCAATAAAAAAAGAAGAGCACTTCACGCCGCAGTCACCAAGAAGCGGAAATTATGTTGTATTATCACAATGTGTGGGACTCGCATTAAATTAAATATAAAATGGCAAAAACAAAGTGAAAGAAGAGGTCCAAGAGCTAGAAACTAGAAGAACGGGAACTGCATGCAACGGCACGGCAAGTCAACAATAAGGGCCAACGGTCGGCGAAAGAACAGTGTCTGGCAACTCGACATTGAGACTTGACCACACCCTGCAGTAGGGTCAGCTCCACAATCCACTGGGATGAGACCTCCTCTTCCACGTCGAGGCATCTCTCTCAGTGGCCTGGTAAGATGAGGCTGCCCACAACTGGTACGCTCGACCGCACTGGTCGTCCGCACAAACAGAGAGGTCTACCTTAGATGCGTAGCATGACAGGGACGTCAGGTAGATGCCCGGGTCTGGCCATTGTTAAAAGGCAACCGGTTGACTGGCCAGTCGCTTTGGCCAACCACCTCACGTTCGTGGAGTTGCAAGCCGAGCGAGGCGGACCGCTTGGCACCCTCAACACTTGGTAACTAGTCGTCCGCCCCTCATGGAGTGCCCTATCGAGCCTAAATTTCAGCCGCTCGGTGCACAACGCGAGGAGCCGGCACATAGTGGGGTGCCCTTCTCAACGACCCAACAGCATGTGGGATTCAAGCACCGTGCCATAACTCCCATGGCAAGAGGAGAGACAACGACGCCTGAAGCATATCTGAGGGTCACGTCAAAGGGGAGGTTGTTCCCGCCAGCCGTCCTCGCGAACAGAGGGGTTCCCTCAGACGCTTACTGCATGGGACGACCCCGTCTAGCCGGCGATGAAAAGGACATCTGTTCAGAAACGAAGAGCCCATTGCCAAGACCAACTAGAAACACCGTAACTGTGACCAATGGTCCGCTGCAATGAGCGTGCGTCAAACCCAAAAAAAGGTGGCCGCCCGAAAGCTAAACACCATCATCCCAGTGGCGCGACAGCAGCTTCGTCCACCGTAACTGTCGTCCCCACTTAGCACCTGGAATGCATAAAGGAAAAGGCGAAGCAGAATCGCCCGGTTCAGTAGTAATAGACGCGCGCCTTAGTCAAGACGGCCACGCCAGTTGTCCATATGAGGAGAGAGATTGCCGCACAACATGGACGGACAACTTTCCACAACCTAGCCCTCGGCTTCCCATGGCTACCAACCATGCTGGGAGCACGCCATGACTCAATGCCTTACGCTTTATTCGACCACGGACACAAAGAGCCGGCGAAGTGCACCGGAACGCCCGCTTCTATTTCCTTAACACAAGTCGAGCGTGGCGGTAAAAGGGGGGCTGCCCAGTGCTTGTTGTTCGGTGATGGAAAAAATCTGGAAGGATAGCTCAGAACATTAGGCTAATGAGAAATATGAAATCATAAGTGGTAGAGCCCCACGTACACCCTCCCAAATAAAAATGATAAAAAAAGGGAGAGGGGTGATGAGCAATGGCGCAGCAAGCGTGGCCATCATTCACCTGAAAATGGGCATTCTTTTAATTATATTATACTAGCACATGGCTCATTTGAATGGGCCCGCACCAGAACCCCCTTCCCAAAAGCTGCGTCATAGCTAGCAACACTTCGGATTCAATACAAGTGACATCTTCCTTCATCTTGTTGTCGCTCGATCCGCTGGGTTATCTTCGCATCACGACGGCTAGAACTCACCGCGCAACTTAAGATGAAGCAGCCAACACTCGGCGCCTCCCTAGACATCCTAATACGAGGGGCTAAGGACACGCCAAGGGAAGTCAGAACTGAGAAGCATAGACCCATTATTTTTAAAATCTTGGCAAACGGTCCCCAAATTTTTGCGTAGTTTATTGATCAAGTGCATGATCAACAATTTTTGCCATTCATCACTCCAAGAAGCGCGTCAAAAATCACTGCACCATCCACTCACTCGAGCATGTCACCCTATGCCAATGCTTCTTCCGCCCAACAGTCCTCAAGCCAGGCATCCCCTCGCCCATCGCACCTTCTACACCTCTCGCCCAATAGGGCGAAGGATCAAGAAGCATGACCCAAGGCCGGTCGCTACTAAGCATGACCCTGAGCCGGACGCTACACCTCTTCCCCAATGGGGCGAAGGATCAAGAAGAGCGGCCCAAGGTCGGTGGCTGCTAAGCATGGCCCTGAGCCGGTCGCTACACCTCTCGCGTAATGGGGAGAAGGATCATTACGCATGGCCGGTCGCTACAAAGCACGGCCCCAAGCCGGTTGCTGCACTTCTCACCCAATTGGGCGAAGGATGATTAAGCACGACCCAAGGCCGCTCGCTACCAAGCACGGCCCTGAGCCGGTCGCTACACTTCTTGCCCAATGGGGTAAAGGATCATTAAGCACGGCCCATGGCCGGTCAATACTAAGTACGGCCCCGAGCCGGTCGCTACACCTCTCGCACAATGGGGCGAAGGATGATTAAGCATGGGCCAAGGCCGATCGCTACTAACCACGGTCCTAGGCTGGTCGCTACTGACCACGACTTTGGGCCAGTCGCTAATAAGCACGGCTTGAGGCCTGTCGCTATACTTTTTGCCCCAATTAGGGCTAAGAGCCGTTAAGCACGGTCTTATGGTCGGTCGCTATACTGTTAGCCCCAACGGGGGCTAAGAGTCCTTAAGCACGGCCTCAGAGTCTGTTGCTATACTTTTAGCGTCAATTGTGGCGAAAAGTCCTCGAGCACGGCCTTAGTGCCGATCACTATGCTTTTAGCCCCAATGGGGGCTAAGAGTCCTTAAGTACGGCCTCAAAGCTGATCACTATGCTTTTAGTCCCAATGGGGACTAAGAGTCCTCGAGCAAGGCCTCAGAGCGGGTCGCTACGCTTTTTGCCCCAATGGGGGCTACGAGTCCTCAAGCACGGCCTCATAACCGGTCGCTATGCCTTTACCTCCATTGGGGGTTAAAGGTCCTTAAGCACGGCCTAATGGCCGCTCGCTACTAAGCACAGATCGCGGCCAGACGTGGTAGGCACTGCCGGCGGCCTTTGGCTTATCGACCGTGGGCGCGGCCTGCGGTCTGCCGCTCATGAATGTGGCGTGCGGCCCGCAGCCTGGTTCCCTTAGGCGCGGGCCTCGCCCCTAAGCCGGTCACTAGTAAGCACGGCCCTCCACTGGTCGCTCATAAGCACAGCTCGAGGCCGGTCTTTGGTAAGCGCGGGCCTCGAACAGTTATCTATAGGAGTGACGCACGATCGGTTAACCATAAGCGCGGACCGAGGCCCTTGGCTGATCGCACACAGCCGCGGATTGCGGCCCTCGGAAGGTCACCCATGGGTGCGGCCTGCGACCATTTGCAAGTACGTGCGGCCATAGCCGTCGGACAGTCTTCCGTAAGCACGGCTCGCGGCCCTTGGCTGACCACCCATAGGCGCAGCCCTCGGCCTGTCGCTTGCGACTCTGGGCCGGTCGCCCGTAAGCGCGACCCTAAGCCGATCGACCGTAGGCGTGGCCCAAGCCCCTCTACTGGTCGCCCGTAGGTGCGGGCCTTGGCCCTACACCAGTCACTAGTAAGCATGGCCCAAGGCCGCTCGCCTGTAAGCATGGCTCAATGCTAGTCACTAGTGAGCATGGCCAATGCTGGTCGCTGCACTACGCCTTTAGCCCCAGGGGCTTAGGCCGTTCTTGAGCTGGGTGTCCTCCCACCCAACGCTCTTTGAGCGGGGCGTCTTTTCACACGTCGCTCCTTCCGCGCCTTTAAGGTCGTCCTTGTGTTAGGCGTCCTTTCACCCAACGCTCCTTGAGCTAGGCATCTTCTCGCCTAGTACTCTTAAGCGCCTTTAGCCCAAATAGGTCGTCCCAGAGTATGGAGTCCTCTGGCCTATCACTTCTCTCATGCCTTTGACCAAGGAGAAAGGATGATCAACAATTTCCCAAGTTCAACTGATAGAGTTCTCGCCACGGATGTACTCCACATTCCACCTAACTACTCACCCGGTTCGACGTGCAAGTAAAATGTGAGGGGCTAAATGATCTAAAAAATATGATTTTCTTGGGATGACCCACACGCCTCAATCATAGGTCAAGCCCAATCCAGCATAATGGGCCCTGGGGGGACCCTTCGGGCACTAACCAAGGGCCCAAGCGTATCGAGCAGTCTAATGGTCCATTTAGAGAGTCTCCAACACGAAATTACTATTTTACGCTTTGCTACAAAAGTTATAAATACTCACCTACCTACCTCGGAAAGGGGGACATTCTCCAATACACAAAATAGCACTTTTCTCTCCGCTTCATTATTTCTTGGGGCTTGACACTAACTTGATCATCGGAAGGACGTCCCTCGGGTCCACACCCGAGGTCTGCCTTTTTTGCAGGTCAGGAGCTACAGGCCAGGTCGACTTCGAATACTGCCACGCGTACGCCCACTCTTTCGACTCATCATAAAAATTTAGTTTCTCCGGAAACGATTGTCATTTCTAAAATTTAGAAAGCAAGTGCTCCGAACTCCACAAATAGATCATAGCATAAGAAAGATAGACTCCATAGAACAGGAAGTAAGTCTTATTGACAAGTTCCTTCGGACCTAGTAATGTAATTATAAAACTTAAGTTTTTTTTTGCAATTTCATGCATGTGATTGTTATATTTGATTGCCTATTTGATCTTGGAAAAGGGTGCAAAGATTCAAAATAAGCCATCTTTTCTTCAAATATTTCGTGAAACTCACAAAAAGGCTACGGAGTTTGTAACTCCAGAGGTAGCCAAAAGATATGTACGTATAGTTAATTGAAGCTTAGCAACTTAATTCCTTTGAAAAGTACAAATTGTCAATGTGCTTCATTTCTTTTTTTTTTTTTTTTTAAGGATGAAATCTGAGATGGCATGGAAAAAGATCCTTCACTTTCACAAATGGAGGTGGATGTTCTTTCAAATATCCATCAGATTGCAATTGTGTTGTGTGACGTGTAGGCTTTGAGAATGCACCTTATGAGCTTTTGTGTTTTTGTTGTTTATAAAAGATTTATTAGGTTGTTGGATTATGCTTTTGTGTGGTACAGCTTTGATAAGGAATATCATGAGAATTTCTTTTTTAGTTCATCCTTTGAGAAAGTGTGGTGCTTGAGAAGATATGAAAGATTGAAAGATTGTGTTTATGTGTTATGTTGTTTGAGAACGAATCTCATGAACATCTCAATTTTAGATGTGCATTTTGTAAGAGATCTCACTCCATTGTGAGTTCTTGGTGAACGACAGTACATGGGTGCCACTTAAAGGAAGCATGCTTAGGTATGTATAACTCATTTGCTATGCATTGTCTAGTTTGGGGGAGTAATTAAAGCTTACTCATCTTATTTTTTTTTTAAAAAAAAACGCTTGCAGCATACTTGGATGATAAATAAGTCATCTCTACTAAATTGATTATTCATAACATTTTTGTAATTGGCAGGTTGCTGAAAAGGTTTTCAAGTCAAAATCTCAAAGTCAAGTTCTTGGCCTTAGGGGAAGAGTAAGACCAAAAGATTTAAGGGATCATACTCTACTAGAGCTGAGCTTGAAGTTGAACTGAATGCGACAAGAAGAGATAATGAAGTTTCTGACTAATCGTTTGGCTGCAGTCAAAGCCGAAAATGAAAAACCTCAAAATTGCTTGGAACCAGTTGAAACTAAAATGATAAAGATCAAGGATCTTGTTTTTCAGCAATTCAACACTCGTCCACCATCTATTGCACGTGACGGACATGAAACTCTAGGTTCGAACTTAATTTCAATTTTTATATTATTCATTGAAAATTGGTTTGGGTTAAACATTGGGAGATTTTTGGTTGGGGTGAGGTTCTGTTGTGTTACGGTCAAATGAGTGATATATCTTGATGAGCAGTATTGTGCTATGGTGAATGAGAAATCTACTTCAGAGTGTTAATTGTATTAGTTGTATTGTGGTGAATGAGAGACATTTGGGAGAGTAAAAAGCCATGCAGTGATTTCCCCAGAACTAACATCCTTAAGATTATAGAAGATACAAGTAAGCACATGAAACTGATAAGAACTCCCCTTCAAACTGACAGGAGCCTTTTTATGTTTATATGTGTGTTTTCACATCAAGGAATAGATTACATCTGTACTCCTCCATTGGCTAGTGTGCTGTATTTGGATAAGTGGTGTTACAAAGTGGTGTCCAAGTTGAAAAGGTTTTGATTAAAGTTATTGTTGTTACCTGTTGATGCTAAACTTCTGATGCCCATACTTTTGGTGTACAAACTGACAGGAACATCATCCACTTGAAAACATGATTTTGTAGTAACGTACACAATCGTTTTTATTACAAAGTTGTGTCAAGATTGAAAAGGATTTGCTTAAAATTATTGTTGTAACAAATGAAGTTCACTGTGGATGCTAAACTTTTGGTGTACATACTTTTTGTAATCTCTCTCTTTATGAGTAAAAGTCTAATACTCTCTCTCTTTTTTTTTTTATATCGATACATGAAGATGCTGGATCCTCATTTCAAATTCTAGTGCTATTCCACCATTTGGCTACAGGATCCGAGATGATTAGCTTTCTCCTTTGTTTTTAGCTAACTCTTTATGAACTTTGACATCAAATTTAAGAACAAAATAACTCATCTACTTTCTCGAGTTGCTTCTAGTGTTAAGATGATGAATAATATGGTTGTTATTATTAATTTTTTTTGGTCGTTAATTAATTAACTAATAACAACAATATGTCTTTTCATTGTACTGGAATAACGACGAAAATTTTCATGTCGTCGTTAAAACTATTGACGACGGGACCAATAACGACGGACGATGGCCAACATTTTTTTTTGTTGTTGTTAAAGCCTCTAACGACGAAAAATTATACTTTTAACGGGCAACTTTTTTGTCATTAGAAGCCTCTTTTCTAGTAGTGGGGCTTTCGTTTGAGGCGAAAGAAGCATTGGTTAGAGGAACGAACGCTCGAAGCCCAACAAGCATCTCCAAGTATGGCAGAAGGTAGAGGAGATCAATTAAGGACGCTTCGGGACTTCATTACCCAGGTGTCCGCATCACATCCAGCATTGCTAAGCCAACGGTAGAGGCTCATAAGTTTGAGCTCAAACTGGCTCTTATATCTATGGTATAACGATCGCAGTTCAGAGACACCCCGATGGAGGATCTGAACACCTCCTAATCCTTTTAGAGGTATGTGATACTTTGAAGCTCAACAGAGTGTCAACCGACGCCATTCGACTTCAATTATTGCCCTTCTCATTTAGGACAAGGCGCGGGAGTGGCTTCACTCATTGCCTCCATGGTTGATCACTACATGGGATGAGCTCATCAATGCCTTCCTTGCTAGGTTCGTTCCACCTAGCAAGATGACAATTAGGGATTTAAAAAAAAACCGAAATTGAAAAGCCAAACTAGAAAACCGAACCAAAAACTGATTAACCGGTTTGATTTTTCTAAAAAATTCAGTTTGGTTAATCAAACCGAAAATATTTTACGGTTTCAGTTTTGGTTTTAGTTCAGCCATTTGTGATCTATTGAAAGGATCCTCACAAGGATTCATAGTAACATGGTTTTCTTTTCATTTCGTATTTCATTCTTGTTTATAACTAATGATCACTTTTATTACTAGCAAATTTCATCTTACTTCATTGTCATTTCTAAAATTTAGAAAGCAAGTGCTCGAAACTCTGCAAATAGATCATACATAAGAATGATAGACTCCATATAATAGGAAGTAAGCCTTATTTGCAAGTTGCTTGAGAGCTGGTAGTGTAATTGTGAAACTTAAGTATGTTTTACATTTTCATGCATGTGATTGTTATATTTGACTGCCAATTTGGTATTGGAAGAGGGTGCGAAGACTGAAAATGAGCCATCTTTTCTTTAAATGTTCCATGAAACTCACAAAAAGGGTATTGAGTCTGCAATTCCAGAGATAGCGCAAAAATATGTACGTACAGTTAATTGAAGCTCAGCAACTTTCTTTGGAAAGTACGAATTATTAATGTGCTTGGTTTCCTTTTTTTTAGGGATGAAATCCGAGATGGTATGGAAAAAGATCGTTCACTTTCACAAATGGAGGTTGTTCTTAATAATATCTGTAAGACTGGAATTGTGTTTGTGTGATGTGCAGGCTTTGAGAATGCATCTTATTAGCTTTTGTATTTTAGTTTTGGTTTCTCCGAGGGAGTCTAGTTGTTTATGAAAGATTTATTATCTTGTTGGATTATGCTTATGTGTCGTGCAGCTTGGAGAATGAATTTTATGAACGTCCCTTTTTCAGTTCATCCTTTAAAAAAGTGTGGCGCCTAAGAGGATGTGCCAGATTGAAAGATTGTGTTTATGTGTCTTGTTGTTTGAGAATGAATCTCATGAACATCTCTGTTTTGGATGTGCATTTTGTAAGAGATCTAGCTCCATTGTGAGTTCTTGGTGAAGGATAGCACATGATCGCTACTTAAAGGAAGCATGATTAGATACGTATAAGTCCTTTGCTATGCATTATGTAGTTTGGGGTAGTAATTAAAGTTTGCCCGTCTTTTTTTTAAAAAAAGCACATGCAGCATACTTAGATGATAAATGAGTCATCTCTGCTTAATTGATTATTCCTAACATTTTTCCAATTGGCTTGTTGCTGAAAAGGTTTCAAGTCAAAATCTCGAAGTCAAGTACTTGGCCTTGCGGGAGGAGTAACGCCAAAAGATGTAAGGGATCGTACTCTACTAGAATTGAGCTTGAAGTTGAACTGAATGCTACAACAGGAAAGAATGAAGTTCTTACTGATTGTTTGGCTGCAATCGAAGCCGAAAATGAAAAACTTCAAAATTGCATGGAGTTAGTTGACAGTGGAATGATGAAGATCAAGGATCTTTTTTTCCAACAATTCAACACTCTTCCACCATCAATAGCACGCGATGGACATGTCACTCCAGGTTCGAACTTAATTTCAATTTTTATATTGTTCATTGAAAATTGGTTTGGATTAAACATTAGGAGATATTTGGATGGCGTGAGGTTCTGTTGTGTTGCGGTGAAATGAGTGATATATCTTGATGAGTGGTATTGTGCTGTGGTGAATAAGAAATCTATTTCTAAGTGTTAATTGTGTTAGTTGTGTTAGTTATCTTGCAGTGAATGAGAGATATCTGCGTGAGCAAAAAGTAGCGCAGTCATTTGCCCAGTACTAACATCGTGAAAGTTACCAAAGATTCAATTGAGAACATGAAACTGATAGGAACTCCTCTTCAAACTGACAGGAGCCTTTTCATGTTTACATGTATGTTTTCACTTCAAGGAATGGATTACATCTGTAGTCCTCCATTGACTAGTGTGTTGTATCTAGATAAGTGGTGTTACAAAGTGGGGTCGAGATTGAAAATGCTTTGCTTAAAGTTATTGTTGTTATAGATGGGGTTAACTGTTGTTGCTAAACTTTTGCTGTGCATACTTTTGGTGTACAAATTGACGGGAACATCCTCCACTTGAAAACATGATTTTGTAGTAATGTACACAACCGTTTTTGTTACAAAGTGGTGTCGAGATTGAAATTGATTTGCTTAAAATTATTGTTGTAACAGCCGAAGTTAACTGTTGATACTAGACTTTTGGTGTACGTACTTTTTGTAATCTCTCTCTTTATGAGTAAAGGTCTAATACTCTCTCTTTTTTTAATAGATACAGGAAGATGTTGCATCCTCATTCCAAATCTTGGTGTTGTTCTACTAGTTGGCTGCAGGATGTGAGATCATTAGTTTTCCCCTTTGTTTTTAGCCAACTTTTTATGTAGTTAGACATCAAATTTAAGAACAATTTTATGTAGTTAGACATCAAATTTAAGAACAATGTAACTCATCTACTTTCTTGAATTGCTTCTAGAGGTTATTATTATTTTTTTCGTCGTTAATTAGTTAACTAATAGCAACAATATGTCTTTTCATTGTTATTAGAACAACGACGAAAAGTTTTATGTGGCCGCTAAAACTATTAATGACGGGACCAATAATGATGGACGATGATGAACATTTTTTTTTTATAATGTTGTTGAAGCCTTTAACTATGGAAAACAATACTTCTAACGAGCAACTTTTTCATCATTGGAAGCCTTTTTTCTAGTAGTGGACCTTTCGTTTGAGGCAGAAGAAGCTTCAATTAGAGGTGTGAAGGCTTGAAGCCCAACGAGTATCTCCAACTTTGGTAGAAGGTGGAGGAGATCAACGAAGGACACTACGGGACCTCATTACTCAGGCGCCCGCATCACATCCAGCGTTGCTAGGCCAATGGTAGAAGCTCATAATTTTGAGCTCAAATCGACTCTTATATCTATGGTGCAACAATCTCAGTTCAAAGGCACCCCGATGGAGGACCTGAATCTACACCTCCAGTTCCTTTTAGAGGAGTGTGATTCTTTGAAGCTCTACATAGTTTCAAACGATGCCATCTGACTTTGATAACTTCCCTTCTCATTAAGGGACAAGGAGCGGGCGTGGCGTCACTCATTGCCTCCAGGGTCGATCACTACATGGGACGAGCTCACCAGTGCCTTTCTTGCAAAGTTCTTTCCACCTAGCAAAACAAAAACCACATCGAAAAATCAAAGAAAAAAATCACTTAAGCGGTTTGATGCTTCTAAAAAATTTTCTGTTTGGTTTGCCTAACCGAAAAAATTTTGCAGCTTCAGATTCGGTTTCAATTTGGGCATTTGAGATCTATTCAAGGGATCTCCATAAGGATTTACATAATCATTTTTATTACTAACAAATTTCATCTTACTTCATTGTTGATCCGGAAAATAAGATTTTCCTGGGTTGACCCACACGCCTCAATCATAGGTTAGGCCTAATCCAGCATAATGGGCCCTAGCGGGACCATTGGGTCACCAACCAAGGGCCCACGCGGAGCGACCAGCCTAATAGTCCATTTTGGGAGTCTCCAACACGAAATTACTGTTTTATCCTTTGCTACGGGAGTTATAAATTCTCACCTACCTACTTTAGAAAAGGGGACCTTCTCCAATACACAAAATAGCTCTTTTCTCTCTACTTTATTGTTTCTTGGGGCTTGACACTGACTTGATAGTCGGAGAGGCGTCCCTTGGGTTCACACCAGAGGTCTGCCTTTTTTGTAGGTCATGACTTACATGCCGAGTCGACTTCGAAAATTGCCACGCGTAAGCCCACTCTTCGGTCTCATCATAAAAATTTAGTTTCTTCGAAAACAGATTAGCGCCGTCTATGTGGAAGAGTGGTAGATGGCGGTCATCAATGAAAAGACTTGGCCTAGGGTATCAATCATGCAGCATTATTTAAATTAGAAGTTGGTCGGCTAACAGCCCAACATGACACAAGTACATATGCCAACTCCTTGCTCGGCCCTACGTACCGCATGTGCGTATACATATGAACAAGGGACAACAGCACCGAGTATGAAGAAACAAGACAGCAGACACATGGTAATGTAAATTTAGCAAAGGGGCCCACAGCATTATTATGTTCAGCCCACTACAGGAAAATCAATAAAAAAAGAAGAGCATTTCACTCCCCAGTCACCTGGAGATGGAAATTATGGTGTATTATCGCAACGTGTGGGACCCGCATTAAAGAAATATGAAATGGCAAAAACAAAGTGAAAGAGGAGGTCCAAGAGCTCGAAACTAGAAGAACGGGAACTGCATGCAACAGCACGGCAAGTCAACAACAAGGGCCAACGGTCGACAAAAGAACAACGTCTGACAACTCGGCATTGAGACTTGACGACAGCCTGTAGTAGGCTCAGCTCCACAATCCACTGGGATGAGACCTCCTCCTCCACGTCAAGGCATCTCTCTCAGTGGCCTGGTAAGATAAGGCCGCCCACAACTGGTACGCTCGACCGCACTGGTCGTACGCATAAACAGAGAGGTCTACCTTAGATGCGTAGCATGTCAGGGACGTGTTACTGCTTCCCCAGGTAGATGCCCAGGTCTGGCCATTGTCAAAAGGCAACCGGTCGACTGGCCAGTCGCTTTGGCCAACCACTTCACGTTTGTGGAGTTGCAAGCCGAGCGAAGCGGACCGCTTGGCACCCTCAACACTTGGTAACTAGTCGTCCGCCCCTCATGGAGTGCCCTATTGAGCCTAAATTTCAGCCGCTCGGTACACAACGCGAGAAAGAGGAGGGTAAGGACACGCCAAGGGAAGTTAGAACTGAGAAGCATAGACCCATTATTTTTAAAATCTTGGCAAACGGTCCCCAAATTTTTGCGTAGTTTATTGATCAAGTGCAAGATCAACAGTTTTTTGCATTCATCACTCCAAGACGCGCGTCAAAAATCACTGCGCCATCCACTCACTTGAGCATGTCACCCTATGCCAATGCTTCTTCCGCCCAACAGTCCTCGAGGTAGGCATCCCCTCACCCATCGCACCTTCTACACCTCTCGCCCGATGGGGCGAAGTATCAAGAAGCACGGCCCGAGGCCGATGGCTGTTAAGCACTGCCCTGAGCCGATCGCTACGCCTCTTGCCTAATGGGGCGAAGGATCATTAAGCATGTCCCACGGCCGGTCGCTACAAAGCACGACCCCAAACCGGTTGCTGCACCTCTCACCCAATGGGGTGACGGATGATTAAGCACGATCCAAGGCCGGTCGCTACCAAGCGCGGCCCTGAGCCGATGGCTACACTTCTCGCCCAATGGGATGAAGGATCATTAAGTACGGCCCATGGCCGGTCAATACTAAGTACGACCCCGAGCCAGTCGCTACACCTCTTGCCCAATAGGGCCAAGGATGATTAAGCACGACCCAAGGCCGATCGCTACTAACCACGGTCTTAGGCCGGTCACTACTGAGCACGATTTTGGGCCAGTCGCTAATAAGCACGGCTCGAGGCCAGTCGCCATACTTTTAGCCCCAATTGGGGCCAAGAGCCATTAAGCACGGTCTCATGGCCGGTCGCTATACTTTTAACTACAACGGGGGCTAAGAGTCCTTAAGCACGGCCTCAGAGCATGTCGCTATACTTTTAGCCCCAATTGTGGCTAAAAGTTCTCGAACAGGGCCTCAGAGTCGGTCGCTATGCTTTTAGCCCCAATGGGGGCTAAGAGACCTCAAGCACGGCCTCAGAGCCAATCACTATGCTTTTAGTCCCAATGGGGACTAACAGTCCTCGAGCAAGGCCTTAGAGCCGGTCGCTACGCTTTTTGCCCCATTGGGGGCTAAAAGTCCTTAAGCACGGCCTGATGGCCGATCGCTACTAAGCACAGCTCGTGGCCGGACAGGGGTAGGCGCAGCCTGCGGCCCTCGGCTTATTGACCGCAGATGCGGCCCATGACAGGTCGCCCATGAATGCGGCCCGCGGCCCACGGTCGGTCACCCTTAGGCGCGGGCCTTGGCCCTAAGCGAGTCACTAGTAAGCACGGCCCTTCGCTGGTCGCTCATAAGCACGGCTCGAGGCCGGTCTTTGGTAAGTGCGGTCCCCGACCGGTCACCCGTAGGAGTGACCCACGATCGATTGACCGTAAGCGCGGACGGGGCCCTCGACTGATCGCACATAGTCGCAGCCCACGGCCCTTGGAAGGTCACCCATGGGTGCGGCCTGCGACCGCTCGCAAGTACATGCGGCCGCAGCTATCGGCCGGTCTCCTGTAGGCGCGGCCCGCACCCCTCGACTGACCACCCATAGTGCAACCCTCAGCCTGTCGCCCACGGCTTTGGGCCGGTCGCCCGTAAGCCCGACCCTTGGCCGATCGGCCGTAGGCGTGGCCCAAGCCCCTCGGCTGGTCGCCCGTAGGCGCGGGCCTTGGCCCTATGCCAGTCACTAGTAAGCATGGCCCAAGGCCGGTCACCTGTAAGCATAGATCAATGTCAGTCATTGGTAAGCATGGCCAATGCCGGTCACTGCACTACGCCTTTAGCCCCATGGACTTGGGCCGTTCTTGAGCTGGGTGTCCTCCCGCCCAGCGCTTTTTGAGCGGGGTATCTTTTCGCGCATCGCTTCTTGTGCACCTTTAAGGTCGTCCTTATGTTAGGCGTCCTTTCACCCAACGTTCCTTAAGTTGGGCATCTTCTCACCTAGTACTCCTAAGCACCTTTAGCCCCAATAGGCTTCGGCTGTCCCTAAGTACGGTGTCCTCTGGCCCATCACTTCTCTCATGCCTTTGACCAAGGAGAAAGGACAAATCAACAATTTCCCAAGTTCACCTGATAGAGTTCTCGCCATGGATGTACTCCACATTCCGCCTAACTACTCACCCGGTTCGATGTGCAGGGAAAATGTAAGGGGTCAAATGATTCAAAAAATATGATTTTCTTGGGATGACCTACACGCCTCAATCATAGGTTAGGCCCAATCCAGCATAATGGGCCCTAATGGGACCCTTGGGGCACTAATCAAGGGCCCAAACATAGCGAGCAGTCTAATAGTCCATTTAGGGAGTCTCCAACAGGAAATTACTATTTTAACCTTTGCTACAGGAACTATAAATACTCACCTACCTACCTCGAAAAGGGGGACATTCTCCAATACATAAAATAGCACTTTTCTCTCCGTTTTATTGTTTCTTGGGGCTTGACACAGGCTTGATCGTTGGAAGGGCGTCCCTCAGGTCCACACCCGAGGCCTGCCTTTTTTATCGGTCAGGAGCTACAGGACGAGTGGACTTCGAAGATTGCTGCTCATATGCCCACTCTTTCGACTCATCATAAAAATTTAGTTTCTCCGAAAACAGTTGTCATTTCTAAAATTTAGAAAGCAAGTGCTCCAAACTCCACAAATATATCATAGCATAAGAAAGATAGACTCCATAGAACAGGAAGTAAGTCTTATCGGCAAGTTCCTTCGGACCTAGTAATGCAATTATAAAACTTAAGCTTTTTCTTTGGGCAATTTCATGCATGTGATTGTTATATTTAACTGCCTATTTGCTCTTGAAAAAGGTTCCAAAGACTCAAAATGAGCCATCTTTTCTCCAAATGTTTCGTGAAACTCATGAAAAGGGTACGGAGTTTGCAACTCCAGAGATAGCCCAAAAATATGTACGTATAGTTAATTAAAGCTTAGCAACTTAATTCCTGTGAAAAGTTCAAATTGTTAATGTGCTTCGTTTCTTTTTTTTTTAAGGATGAAATCTGAGATGGTATGGAAAACGATCCTTCACTTTCCCAAAGGGAGGTGGGTGTTCTTTAAAATATCCATCAGATTGTAATTATGTTGTGTGATGTGTAGGCTTTGAGAATGCACCTTATGAGCTTTTGCATTTTGTTTTGGTTTCTGTAAGAGTTTCTGGTTGTTTATAAAAGATTTATTAGGTTGCTGTATTATGGTTTTGTGTGGTGTAGCTTTGAGAAGGAATATCATGAGAATTTCTTTTTTAGTTCATCCTTTAAGAAAGTGTGGTGCTTGAGAAGGTGTGAAAGATTGAAAGATTGTGCTTATATGTTGTGTTGTTTGAGAACGAATCTCATGAACATCTCAATTTTAGATGTGCATTTTGTAAGAGATCTCACTACCTTATGAGTTCTTGGTGAACGACAGTACATGGGTGCCACTTAAAGGAAGCATGCTTAGATATGTATAACTCCTTTGCTATGCATTGTCTAATTTGGGGGAGTAATTAAAGCTTACTCATCTTTTTTTTTAAAAAAAAAAAAATGCTTGCGGCATACTTGGATGATAAATAAGTCATCTCTACTTAGTTGATTATTCATAATATTTTTGCAATTGCCAGGTTGGTGACAAGGTTTTCAAGTCAAAATCTCAAAGTTAAGTTCTTGGCCTTGAGGGAAGAGTAAGGCCAAAAGATGTAAGGGATCGTACTCTACTAGAGCTGAGCTTGAAGTTGAACTGAATGTGACAAGAAGAAATAATGAAGTTTCTCACTTATCGTTTGGCTTCAGTCAAAGCCGAAAATGAAAAACCTCAAAATTGCTTGGAACCAGCTGAAACTGAAATGATGAAGGTCAAGGATCTTGTTTTCCAACAATTCAACACTCGTCCACCATCTATTACACACGATGGACATGAAACTCTAGGTTCGAACTTAATTTCGATTTTTATATTATTCATTGAAAATTGGTTTGGGTTCAACATTGGGAGATTTTTGGATGGTGTGAGATTTTGTTGTGTTACGGTCAAATGAGTGATATATCTTGATGAGCATTATTGTGCTGTGGTGAATGAGAAATCCACTTCGGAGTGTTAATTGTGTTAGTTGTATTGTGGTGAGTGAGAGATATTTGGGAGAGCAAAAAGCTATGCAGTGATTTGCCCAGAACTAACATCCTTCAGGTTACAGAAGATTCAAGTAAGCATATGAAATTGATAAGAACTCCCCTTCAAACTGACAGGTGCTTTTTTATGTTTATATGTGTGTTTTCACATCAAGGAATAGATTACATCTGTACTCCTCCATTGACCAGTGTGTTGTATTTGGATAAGTGGTGTTACAAAGTGGTGTCCAGATTGAAAAGGTTTTGCTTAAAGTTATTGTTGTTACCTATTGATTCTAAACTTTTGATGTACATACTTTTGGTGTACAAACTGACACGAACATCCTTCACTTGAAAACATGATTTTATAGTAACGCACACAATCATTTTTATTACAAAGTGGTGTCGAGATTGAACAGGATTTGCTTAAAATTATTGTTGTAACAAATGAAGTTCACTGTGGATGCTAAACTTTGGTGTACATACTTTTTGTAATCTCTCTCTTTGTGAGTAATGGTCTAATGCTCTTTTTTTTTTTTTTTTTAAAATCGATACATGAAGATGCTGGATCCTCATTCCATATTCTAGTGCTATTCCACTATTTGGCTATAGGATGTGAGATCATTAGTTTTCCCTTTTGTTTTTAGCCAACTCTTTATGAACTTTGACATCAAATTTAAGAATAAAGTAACTCATCTACGTTCTCGAGTTGCTTCTAGTGTTAAGACGATGAATAATATGGTTGTCATTATTATTTTTTTCATCATTGATTAGTTAACTAATACCAATAATATGTCTTTTTGTTGTATTAAAATAACGATTTCATGTCGTCGTTAAAACTATTGATGACGGGACCGATAACGGTGGATGATGGCCAACATTTTTCTTGGCTGTTGTTAAAGCCTCTAACGACAAAAAATTATACTTTTAATGGGCAACTTTTTTGTTCTTAGAAGCCTCTTTTCTAGTAGTGGGGCTTTTGTTTGAGGCGGAAGAAGCATTGGTTAGAGGAGCGAAGGCTCGAAGCCCAACAAGCATCTCCAAGTATGCAAAAGGTGGAGGAGATCAACGAAGGATGCTTCGGGACTTCATTACACAGGTGTCCGCATCACATCCAGCATTGCTAGGCCGACGGTACATGCTCATAAGTTTGTGCTGAAAGTAGCTCTTATATCTATGGTGCAGCAATCTCAGTTCAGAGACACAACGATGGGGGATCCAAACGCCTCCCGATCCTTCTAGAGGTATATGATACTTTGAAGCTCAACACAGTGTCAACCGACGCCATCCGACTTCAATTATTTCCCTTCTCATTTAGGACAAGGCGCGGGCGTGGCTTCACTCATTGCCTCCATGGTCGATCACTACATGGGACGAGCTCACCAATGCCTTCCTTGCTAAGTTCTTTCCACCTAGCAAAATGACAATTAGGGATAAGAAAAACAAACCAAAGCTGAAAAACCGAACTAGAAAACTGAACAAAAAACTGATTAACCGGCTTGATTTTTCTAATAAATTCAGTTTGGTTAAGCGAACCGAAAATATTTTATGATTTTGGCTTTCGTATTGGTTCGGCCATTTGTGATCTATTGAAAGGATCCTCACAAGGATTCATAGTAACATGGTTTCCTTCTCATTCTGTATTTCATTCTTGTTTTATAACTAATGATCACTTTTATTACTAACAAATTTCATCTTACTTCACTGTCATTTTTAAAATTTAGAAAGCAAGTGCTCGAAACTCCTCAAGTAGATCATAACATAAGAATGATAGACTCTATAGAATAGGAAGTAAGCCTTACTGGCAAGTTGCTTGAGAGCTGGTAATGCAATTGTGAAACTTAAGTATTTTTTACATTTCATGCATGTGATTGTGATATTTGACTGCCAAGTTAGTATTGGAAAAGGGTGCAAAGACTACAAATGAGCCATCTTTTCTTTAAATGTTCCATAAAACTCACAAAAGGGTATTGAGTCTGCAATTCCGGAGATACCGCAAAAATATGTACGTACAGTTAATTGAAGCTCAGTAACTTTCTTTGGAAAGTACAAATTGTTAATGACCTTGGTTTTCTTTTTTTAAGGATGAAATCCGAGATGGTATGGAAAAAGATTATTCACTTTCGCAAATGGAGGTTGTTCTTGAAAATATCCACAAGACTAGATTTGTGTTTGTGTGATATGCAGACTTTGAGAATGCGTCTTATTAGCTTTTGTATTTTAGTTTTGGCTTCTCTGAGAGAGTCTAGTTGTTTATGAAAGATTTATTATATTGTTGGATTATTGTTATGTGTCATGCAGCTTTGAGAATGAATAGTATAAACATTTCTTTTTTCAGTTTATCCTCTAAAAAAGTGTGGTGCCTAAGAGGACGTGCCAGATTGAAAGATTGTGTTTATGTGTCTTGTTGTTTGAGAATGAATCTCATGAACATCTCTGCTTTGGATCTGCATTTTGTAAGAGATCTGGCTCCATTGTGAGTTCTTGGTGAATGATAGCACATGATTGCTACTTAAAGGAAGCATGATTAGATACGTATAAGTCCTTTGCTATGCATTGTCTAGTTTGGGGTAGTAATTAAAGTTAGCCCATCTTTTTTTTAAAACTACAAAAACACATTCAATTTGCGACGGAAATACCAACAGAAAAAGGGTGTTTTTCCGACGGAAAAATTGATTTCCGACGGAAATAACGACAGAAAGGGGGTCGTCGGGATCGGGCTCGTTGCAAAAAAAAATCCAACGGAATCCGACGGATTAGATCCCGTCGGAAAATCCGTCGGACGCTCTGCAGTGGCAGCCCACTTACAGGAAATTCCGACGGAATTTCCTGTTACCCCAAAAAAATTTTTTTTTTTTTTGAAAAATGGATTCGAAATTCCCAAAAAGAACAACTTTTTTTAGAGGCTAAAAAAAAATTTTTTTTTAAAAAATTTTTTTTTTTGAAAAATGGATTCGAAATTCCCAAAAAGAACAACTTTTTTTAGAGGCTTGAAAACCCAAAACGAAAAGATTTTACGAAATGTACATATGCATGTAATAATTACTTTATACTATATATATATATATATATATATATATATATATATATATATATATATATATATATATATATATATATATATATATATATATATATATATATATTTATATATATATTATTATATATATATATATATATATATATATATATATATATATATATATATATGTGGAAAGAGACATGTTGAATTAAATATTAAGTACGATATTGTACATATTTTGAATGTGCACGCAAATTACTAAACTAATCAGAGTCGGATAAATTTGTGAGATCGTCATCGTTGCCATTTTCGGAGTCCTCTTCATCGTCACGATTCAAGTTGATGTCGGAGGAGCCTGCACTTTGATACGCAACAATTCTACTAATCTTCAAAACTCGAAAATCAGACATGTTACCGGGGTGAGGCACGGAGGCAGCGGCGGCTGGGGGCCTGCGGTGGGCACGGCGGCGAGGCGGCGGCGCCCACACTCGAAAAATAAAAAACGTCAAAAGCATAAATTAACTTTACTATTTCAACTTCAAACAACATAATAAGAAAAAAAATGAACTTACCGATTACTTTTCCGGTCACCAAAACCTTCAAACTTCAATTTCTCTCTCTTCTCTCTCCTTCTCTTCCACACTCTTCCTCTCTCTAAATTCACAATCGCCGGCTCAAAATTCCCTCCCCAACGTTTAAAAACGCACGGGAACGAACGAGCCTCGAGATCCGCTTTTTTCCCGACGGAATCCGACGGATTCCGATGGAATTCCTTCGGAATTTCCGACGGAACTGTTTTCCGTCGGAAAATGTGATTTCTGTCGGGGCCCGCTTGATTTTCCGTCGGACTCCCTGACATTTTCCGACGTCCGCATTTCGCGTCGCTTTTTCCGTCGGCGATCTGATGCATTTTTGTAGTGAAAGAATGCATGTAGCATACTTAGATGATAAATAAGTCATCTCTGCTTAATTGATTATTCATAATATTTCTCTAATTGGCATGTTGCTGAAAAGATTTTAAGTCAAAATCTCAAAATCAAGTACTTAGCCTTGCGGGAGGAGTAAGGCCAAAAGATGTAAAGGATCGTACTCTACTAGAGCTGAGCTTGAAGTTGAACTCAATGCTACAACAAGAAAGAATGAAGTTCTTACTGATTGTTTGGCTGCAATCGAAGTCGAAACTGAAAAACTTCAAAATTACGTGGAGTCGGTTGACAGTGGAATGATGAAGATCAAGGATCTTTTTTCCCCCAACAATTCAACACTCTTCCACCATCGATTGCACGCGATACATGTCACTCCAGGTTCAAACTTAATTTCAATTTTTATATTGTTCATTGAAAATTGGTTTGGATTAAATGTTGGGAGATATTTAGATGGTCTGAGGTTCTGTTGTGTTGCGGTGAAATGAGTGAGATATCTTGATGAGTGGCATTATGCTGTGGTGAATAAGAAATCTATTTCGAAGTGTTAAATGTGTTGGTTGTGTTAGTTGCCTTGCCGTGAATGAGAGATATCTGCGTGAGCAAAAAGTCACACAGTCATTTGCCCAGTACTAACATCATTAAAGTTACCGAAGATTCAATTGAGAACATGAAACTGACAGGAGCCTTTTCATGTTTATACGTGTGTTTTCACTTCAAGGAATGGATTACATCTGTACTCCTCCATTGGCCAGTGTGTTGTAT
This sequence comes from Carnegiea gigantea, assembly GCA_029747015.1. Classification (NCBI taxonomy): domain Eukaryota; kingdom Viridiplantae; phylum Streptophyta; class Magnoliopsida; order Caryophyllales; family Cactaceae; genus Carnegiea; species Carnegiea gigantea. Next base: position 24,314 of record JAKOGI010000554.1, on the reverse strand, counting down.
CTGGATAAGTGGTGTCACAAAGCGGGGTCAAGATTGAAAATGGTTTGCTTAAAGTTATTGTTGCTACAGATGGGGCTAACTGTTGTTGCTAAACTTTTGTTGTACATACTTTTGGTGTACAAATTGATGGGAACATCCTCCACTTGAAAAGATGATTTTGCAGTAACATGCACAACCATTTTTGTTACAAAGTGGCGTCGAGATTGAAATCGATTTGCTTAAAATTATTGTTGTAATAGCTGAAGTTAACTGTTGATGCTAAACTTTTGGTGTACATACTTTTTGTAATCTCTCTCTTTATGAGTAAAGGTCTAATACTCTCTTTTTTTTTAATAGATACATGAAGATGTTGCATCCTCATTCCAAATCTTGGTGTTGTTCCACTATTTGGCTGCAGGATGCGAGATCATTAGATTTCTCCCTTATTTTTAGCCAACTTTTTATGTAGTTAGACATCAAATTTAAGAACAACGTAACTCATTTACTTTCTTGAATTGCTTCTAGAGTTAAGACGACGAATAATATGGTTGTTATTATTATTTTTTGTATCGTTAATTAGTTAACTAATAGCAACAATATCTCTTTTCGTTGTTATTAGAAACACCGTTACTGTGACCAATGGTCCACGGCAATGAGCATGCGTTAAACCCAAAAAAAGTTGGTCACTGCACCCCGCGCACAAGCAGGAACAACAGCATTGCCAACCTCGGTGGCCACCCGAAAGCTTGACACGATCATCTCAGTGGCGCGACAGCAGCTTCGTCCACCGTAACTGCCGTCCCCACTTAGCACCTGGAATGCATAAAGGAAAAGGTGAAGCAGAACCGCCCAGTTCGGTAGTAATAGACGTGCATCTTAGTCAAGACTACCATGCCAGTTGTCCATGTGAGGAGAGAGATTGCCACACAACACGGACGGACGACTTTCCACAACCTAGGCCTCGGCTTCCCATGGCTACCAACCATGCTGGGGGCACTCCATGACTCAATGCCGTACGCTTTATTCGACCACGGACACGAGGAGCCGATGAAGCACACCGGAACGCCCGCTTCTATTTCCTTAACACAAGCCGAGCGTGGCGGTAAAAGGGGGCTGCCCAGTGCTTCTTGTCCGGTGATGGAAAAAATCTGGAAGGATAGCTCAAAACATTAGGCTAATGAGAAATATGAAATCATACGTGGCGGAGCCCCACGTACACCCTCCAAAATAAAAATGATAAAAAAAGGGAGAGGGAGGATGAGCAATGGCGCAGCAAGCGTGGCCATTATTCACCTGAAAATGGGATTCTTTTAATTATATTATACTAGCACATGGCCCATTTGAATGGGCCCACACCAGACCCCCTTCCCAAAAGCTGCGTCATAACTGGCAACACTTCGGATTCAATACAAGTGACATCTTCCTTCATCTTGTTGTTGCTCGATCCGCATGGTTATCTTCGCATCACAACGGCTAGAACTTACCCGCAACTTAAAATGAAGCAGCCAACACTCGACGCATGAGGGGCTAAGGACACGCCAAGGGAAGTCAGAACTGAGAAGCATAGACCCATTATTTTTAAAATCTTGGCAAACGGCCCCCAAATTTTTGCGTAGTTTATTAATCAAGTGCAAGATCAAAATTTTTTGGCATTCTTCACTCCAGGACGTGCGTAAAAAATCACTGCGCCATCCACTCACTCGAGCATGTCACTCTGTGCCAATGCTTCTTCCGCCCAATAGTCCTCGAGCCAGGCATCCCCTCGCCTATTGTACCTTTTATGCCTCTCGCCCAATGGGGCGAAGGATCAAGAAGCACGGCCCAAGGCCAGTCGCTACTAAGCACGATCCTGAGCTGGTCGCTCTACCTTTTGTCTAATGGGGCGAAGGATCAAGAAGCACGGCCCAAGGCCGGTCGCTGCTAAGCATGGCCCTGAGCCGGTCGCTACACCTCTCGCCTAATGGGGCGAAGGACCATTAAGCATGGCCTACAGTCGGTCGCTACAAAGCACGGCCCCGAGCCGGTCGCTACACCTCTCGCCCAATGGGGCGAAGGATGATTAAGCACGGCTCAGGGCCGCCAAGGCCGGTCGCTACCAAGCACGGCCCTGAGACGGTCGCTACACTTCTCGCCCAATGGGGTGAAGGATCATTAAGGACGGCCCAAGGAATCAATACTAAGCACGTCCCCGAGCCGGTCGCTACACGTCTCGCCCAATGTGGCCAATTATGACTAAGCACGGCCCAAGGCCAATCGCTAATAACCACGGTCCTAGGCCGTTCGTTACTGAGCACGGCTTTTGGGCCGGTCGCTAATAAGCACGGCTTGAGGCTGGTCGCTATACTTTTAGCCCTAATTGGGTCTAGGAGTCATTAAGCACGGTCTCATGGCCGCTCGCTTTACTTTTAACCCCAATGGGGGCTAAGTGCCTGTTGCTATACTTTTAGCCCCAATTGTGGCTAAAAGTCTTCGAGCACGGGCTCACAGCCAGTTGCTATGCTTTTAACCCCAATGGGCGCTAAGAGTCCTCAAGCACGGCCTTAGAGTCGATCACTATGCGTTTAGTCCCAATGGGAACTAAGAGTCCTCGAGCAAGGCCTCAGAGCCGGTTGCTACGCGTTTTGCCCCAATGGGGGCTAAGAGTCCTCAAGCACGACTTCATAACGGGTCGCTATGCCTTTAGCCCCATTGGGGCCTAAAGGTCCTTAAGCACGGGCTAATGGCCGGTCGCTACTAAGCACAGCTCGTGGTTAGACGAAGGTAGGCGCGGCCTGCGGCCCTTGGCTTATCGACCGTAGGTGCGGCATGCAGTCGGTCGCTCATGAACGCGGCCCGCGGCCGTTCACCTTAGGCGTGGGCCTCGGTCCTAAGTCGATCACTAGTAAGCACGGCCCTCCACTGGTCGCTCATAAGCACAGCCTGAGGCCGGACTTTGGTAAGCGCGGCCCTCGACCGGTCACCCGTAAGAGTGACCCGCGATCGGTTGACTGTAAGCGCGGACCGGGGCCCTCAGCCGATTGCACATAGCCGCGGCCCTCGGAAGGTCGCCCATTGGTGCGGCCGGCGACGGTTCGCAAGTACGTGTGACCGCAGTTGTCGGCTGGTCTTCTATAGGCACGGCTCGTGGCCCTCGGCTGTTGCCTGTGGCTCTGGGCCGGTCACCCGTAAGCGCGGCCCTCCCCCGATCGACCGTAGGCGTGGCCCAAGGCCCTCGGCTGGTCGCCCGTAGGCGTGGGCCTTGGCCCTACACCAGTCACTAGTAAGGATGGCCCAAGGCCAGTCGCCTATAAGCATGGCTCAATGCCAGTCACTAGTAAGCATGGCTAATGCCGGTCACTGCACTACGCCTTTAGCCCTAGGGACTTGGGCTGTTCTTGAGTTGGGTGTCCTCCCGCCCAGCGCTCTTTGAGCAAGGCGTCTTTTCGCATGTCGCTCCTTCTACACCTTTAAGGTCATCCTTATGTTGGTCGTCCTTGTGTTATATGTCCTTTCACCCAATGCTCCTTGAGCTGGGCATCTTCTCGCCTAGTACTCTTAAGCGCCTTTAGCCCCAACAGGCTTCGGCCGTCCCTGACTATGGCATCCTCTGGCCCATCACTTCTCTCATGCCTTTGACCTAGGAGAAAGGACGATCAACAATTTCCCAAGTTCACCAGATAGAGTTCTCGCCACGGATGTACTCCACATTCCGCCTAACTACTCACACGGTTTGACGTGCAGGCAAAATGTGAGGGGCTAAATGATCCAAAAAATATGATTTTCTTGGGATGACCCACATGCCTCAATCATAGGTCAGGCCCAATCCAGCATAATGGGCCCTAGCGAGACCCTTGTGGCACTAACTAAGGGCCCAAATGTAGCGAGCAGTCTAATGGTCCATTTAGAGAGTCTCCAACACGAAATTACAATTTTAGCCTTTGCTACAGGAGTTATAAATACTCACCTGCCTATCTCAGAAAAGGAGACATTCTCTAATACACAAAATAACACTTTTTCTCTCCGTTTTATTGTTTCTTGGGGCTTGACACTGACTTGATCGTCGGAGGGGTGTCCCTCGGCTCCACACCCGAGGTCTACCTTTTTTGTAGGTCAGGAGCTACAGGCCCAATGGACTTCGAAGATTGCCACGCGTACGCCCACTCTTTCGACTCGTCATAAAAATTTAGTTTCTTCGAAAACAATTGTCATTTCTAAAATTTAGAAAGCAAGTGCTCCAAACTCCACAACTAGATCATAGCATAAGAAAGATAGACTCTATAGAATAGGAAGTAAGTCTTATTGGCAAGTTCCTTTGGACCTAGTAATGTAATTATAAAACTTAAGTTTTTTTTTTTTTTTTGCAATTTCATGCATGTGATTGGTATATTTGACTGCATATTTGGTCTTGGAAAAGGGTGCAAAGACTCAAAATGAGCCATCTTTTCTTCAAATATTTCATGAAACTCACAAAAACGGTACGGAGTTTGCAACTCTAGAGATAGCCCAAAAATATGTACGTACAGTTAATTGAAGCTTAGCAACTTAATTCCTTTGAAACGTACAAATTGTTAATGTGCTTCGTTTCTTTTTTTTTTTTAAGGATGAAATCTGAGATGGCATGGAAAAAGATCCTTCACTTTCACAAATGGAGGTGGGTGTTCTTTAAAATATCCATCAGATTACAATTGTGTTGTGTGATGTGTAGGCTTTGAGAATGCACCTTATGAGCTTTTGTATTTTTTTTTTTTTTTTGTTTCTCTAAGAATTTCTCGTTGTATATAAAAGATTTATTAGGTTGCTGTATTATGCTTTTGGTGGTGCAGCTTTGAGAAGGAATATCATGTGAATTTCTTTTTTAATTCATCCTTTAAGAAAGTGTGGTGCTTGAGAAGATGTGAAAGATTGAAAGATTGCGTTTATGAGTTGTGTGTTTGAGAATGAATCTCATGAACATCTCAATTTTAGATGTGCATTTTGTAAGAGATCTCATCCATTGTAAGTTCTTGGTGAACGACAGTACATGGGCGCCACTTAAAGAAAGCATGCTTAGATATGTATAACTCCTTTGCTATGCATTTTCTAGTTTGGGGAGTAATTAAAGCTTACTCATCTTATTTTTTTTTTAAAAAAATGCTTACAGGATACTTGGATGATAAATAAGTCGTCTCTACTTAATTGATTATTCATAACATTTTTGCAATTGGCAGGTTGCTGAGAAGGTTTTCAAGTCAAAATCTCAAAGTCAAGTTCTTGGCCTTGGGGGAAGAGTAAGGCCAAAAGATGTAAGGGATCGTACTATACTAGAGCTGAGCTTGACGTTGAACTAAATATGACAACAAGAAATAATGAAGTTTCTGACTGATCGTTTGGCTGCAGTCAAAGCCAAAAATGAAAAAACTCAAAATTGCTTGGAACCAGTTGAAACAGAAATGATGAAGATCAAGAATCTTGTTTTCCAACAATTTAACACTCGTCCACCATTTATTGCACGCGATGGACATGAAACTCCATGTTCGAACTTAATTTCAATTTTTATATTATTCATTGAAAATTGGTTTGGGTTAAAAATTGGGAGATTTTTGGAAGGTGTGAGGTTCTATTGTGTTACGGTCAAATGAGTGATATATCTTGATGAGCAGTATTGTGCTATGGTGAATAAGAAATCTACTTCAGAGTGTTAATTGTGTTAGTTATATTGTGGTAAATGAGAGATATTTGGGAGAACAAAAAGCCATGTAGTGATTTCCCCATAACTAACATCTGTAAGGTTACAGAAGATTCAAGTAAGCACATGAAACTGACAAGAACTCCCCTTCAAACTGACAGGAGGCTTTTTATGTTTATATGTGTTTTTTACATCAAGGAATAGATTACATTTGTACTCCTCCATTGACCAGTGTGTTGTATTTGGATAAGTGGTGTTACAAAGTGGTGTCCAGATTGAAAAGGTTTTACTTGAAGTTATTGTTGTTACCTGTTGATGCTAAACTTTTGATGTTCATACTTTTGGTGTACAAACTGACATGAGCATCCTCCACTTGAAAACATGATTTTATAGTAACGTACACAATTGTTTTAATTACAAAGTGGTGTCGAGATTGAAAAGGATTTGCTTAAAATTATTGTTGTAACAAATGAAGTTGACTGCGGATCTAAACTTTTGGTGTACATACTTTTTGTAATCTCTCTCTTTATAAGTAAAGGTCTAATACTCTCTTTTTTTTAATCAATGCATGAAGATGCTGGATCCTCATTCAAAATTCTAGTGCTATTCCACTATTTGGCTACAGGATGCAAGATCATTAGTTTTCTCCTTTGTTTTTAGCCAATTCTTTGTGAACTTTGACATCAAATTTAAGAACAAAGTAACTCATCTACTTGCTCAAGTTGCTTCTAGTGTTAAGACGATGAATAATATGGTTGTTATTATTATTTTTTCGTCGTTAATTAGTTAACTAATAACAACAATATGTCTTTTCGTTGTACCAGAACAACGACAAAAATTTTCATGCCCTCGTTAAAACTATTGACGATGGGACCAATAACGACGGACGATGGCCAACATTTTTTTTTGTTTTTGCTAAAGCCTCTCAAGACAAAAAATTATACTTTTAACGGGTAGCTTTTTTGTCATTAGAAGCCTCTTTTCTAGTAGTGGGGCTTTCGTTTCAGGCGGAAAAAGCATTGGTTAGAGGAGCGAAGGTTCAAAGCCCAACAAGGATCTCCAAGTATGACAGAAGGTGGAGGAGATCAACGAAGGACGCTTTGGGACTTCATTATGTAGGTGTCTGCATCACATCCAACATTGCTAGGCCAACGGTGAAGGCTCATAAGTTTGAGCTCAAACTGGCTCTTATATCTATGGTGCAACAATCTCAGTTCAGAGACACCCCGATGGAGGATCTAAACACCTCCCGATCCTTTTAGAGGTGTATGATACTTTGAAGCTCAACAGAGTGTCAACCGATGCCATCTGACTTCAATTATTTCCCTTCTCATTTAGGACAAGGCGTGGGCGTGGCTTCACTCATTGCCTCCGTGGTCGATCACTACATGGGACGAGCTCACCAACGCCTTCCTTGCTAAGTTCTTTCCACCTAGCAAGATGACAATTAGGGATATGAAAGAAAACCGAAACTGAAAAACCGAACTAGAAAACCGAACAAAAAACCGATTAACCGGTTTGATTTTTCTAAAAAATTCAGTTTGGTTAACCGAACCGAAAATATTTTATAGTTTCGGTTTTGGTTTTAGTTCGGCCATTCGTGATCTATTGAAAGGATCCTCACAAGGATTCATAGTAACATGGTTTCCTTTTCATTCCGTATTTCATTCTTGTTTTATAACTAATGATCACTTTTATTACTAACAAATTTCATCTTACTTCATTGTCATTTCTAAAATTTAGAAAGCAAGTGCTCGAAACTCTACAAATAGATGATAGCATAAGAATGATAGACTCCATAGAATAGGAAGTAAGCCTTATTGGCAAGTTGCTTGAGAGCTGGTAATGTAATTGTGAAGCTTAAATATTGTTTTGCATTTTTATGCATGTGATTGTTATATTTGACTCCCAATTTGGTATTGAAAACAGGTGCAAAGACCGAAAATGGGCCATGTTTTCCTTAAATGTTCTATGAAACTCAAAAAAAGGGTATTGAGTCTGCAATTCCAGAGATAGCGCAAAAATATGTACGCACAGTTAATTGAAGCTCAGCAACTTTCTTTGGAAAGTACAAATTGTTAATATGCTTGGTTTCCTTTTTTTTAAGGATGAAATCTGAGATGGTATGGAAAAAGATTGTTCACATTCACAAATGGAGGTTGTTCTTGAAAATATCTGTAAGACTGGAATTGTGTTTGTGTGATGTGTAGGCTTTGAGAATGCATATTATTAGCTTTTGTATTTTAGTTTTGGTTTCTCCGAGAGAGTTTAGTTGTTTATGAAAGATTCATTATATTGTTGGATTATGCTTATGTGTCGTACGGCTTTGAGAATGAATATTATGAACGTCTCTTTTTCAATTCATCCTTTAAAAAAGTGTGCCACTTGAGAGATTATGCCAGATTGAAAAATTGTGTTTATGTGTCTTCTTGTTTGAGGATGAATCTCATGAACATCTCTGTTTTGGATGTGCATTTTGTAAGACATCTGACTCCATTGTGAGTTCTTGGTGAACGATAGCACATGATCACTACTTAAAGGAAGCATGATTAGATACATTAAGTCCTTTGCTATGCATTGTCTAGTTTGGGGTAGTAATTAAAGTTTGCCCATCTTTTTTTTTAAAAAAAAAACGCATGTAGCATACTTAGATGATAAATAAGTCATCTCTGCTTAATTGATTATTCATAACATTTCTCCAATCAGCATGTTACTGAAAAGGTTTCAAGTTAAAATCTCGAAGTCAAGTACTTAGCCTTGCGGGAGGAGTAAGGCCAAAAGATATAAGGGATCGTACTCTACTGGAGCTGAGCTTGAAGTTGAACTAAATGCTACAACAGGAAAGAAAGAAGTTCTTATTGATTGTTTAGCAGTAATTGAACCGAAAATGGAAAACTTCAAAACCGCATGGAGTCGGTTGACAGTGGAATGCTGAAGATCAAGGATCTTTTTTTCCAACAATTCAACACTTTTCCACCATCGATTGCACACGATGGACATGTCATCCAGGCTCGAACTTAATTTCAATTTTTATATTGTTCATTGAAAATTAGTTTGGATTAAACATTGGGAGATATTTGGATGGTGTGAGGTTCTGTTGTGCTGTGGTGAAATGAGTGATATATCTTGATGAGTGGTATTGTGCTGTGGTGAATAAGAAATCTATTTTAAATTGTTAATTGTGTAAGTTGTGTTGGTTATCTTGTGGTGAATGAGAGAAATCTGCGTGAGCAAAAACTCGCGCAGTCATTTGCCAGTACTAACATCGTTAAAGTTACCGAAGATTCAATTGAGAACATGAAACTAACAAGAACTCCCCTTCAAACTGACAGGAGCCTTTTCATATTTATATGTGTGTTTTCACTTTAAGGAACAGATTACATCTGTACTCCTCCATTGACCAGTGTGTTGTATCTAGATAAGTAGCATTACGAAGTGGGGTCGAGATTGAAAATGCTTTGCTAAGAGTTATTGTTGTTACAGATGGGGTTAACTGTTGCTAAACTTTTGCTGTACATACTTTTGGTGTACAAATTGACGGGAATATCCACCACTTGAAAACATGATTTTGTAGTAACGTACACAACCGTTTTTGTTACAAAGTGGTGTCGAGATTGAAACTGATTTGCTTGAAATTATTGTTGTAACAGCTGAAGTTATCTGTTGATGTTAAACTTTTGGTGTACATACTTTTTGTAATCTCTCTCTTTATGAGTAAAGGTCTAATACTCCCTTTTTTTTAATAGATGCATGAAGATGTTGCATCCTCATTCCAAATCTTGGTCCTGTTCCACTATTTGGCTGTAGGATACGAGATCATTGGTTTTCCGCTTTGTTTTTAGCCAACTTTTTATGTAGTTAAACATCAAATTTAAGAACAATGTAACTCATCTACTTTCTTGAATTGCTTCTAGAGTTAAGACGATGAATAATATGGACGTTATTATTATTTTTGGCATCGTTAATTAGTTAACTAATAGCAACAATATCTCTTTTCGTTGTTATTAGAATAACGACGAAAATTTTTATGTCGTCACTAAAACTACTAATGGCGGGACCGATAACGATAGGCGATGACGAGCATTTTTTTTTTTGGTGTTGTTGAAGCCTTTAACTATGGAAAACAACACTTCTAACGAGCAACTTTTTCGTCATTAGAAGCCTTTTTTCTAGTACTGAACCTTTAGTTTGAGGCGGAAGAAGCTTCGGTTAGAGAAGTGAAGGCTCGAAGCCTAACGAGCATCTCCAACTTTGGTAGAAGGTGGAGGAGATCAACGAAGGACACTACGGGACCTCATTACTCAGGTGTCCGCATCACATCCAGCATTGCTAGGCCAATGGTAGAAGCTCATAATTTTGAGCTCAAATCGGCTCTTATATCTGTGGTGCAACAATCTCAGTTCAAAGGCACCCCGATGGGGGATCCGAATCTACACCTCCAGGTCCTTTTAGAGGAGTGTGATTCTTTGAAGCTCAACAGAGTTTCAACCGACGCTCACTGACTTCAATTATTTCCCTTCTCATTAAGGACAGGGCATGACCGTGGCCTCACTCATTGCCTCCAGGGTCGATCACTGCATGGCATGAGCTCACCAATGCCATCCTTGCAAAGTTCTTTCCACCTAGCAAGACGACGACTAGGGGTAAGGGGAAAAAACCGAAACTGAAAATCGAACCGGAAAAGCGAGCAAAAAACTGGTTAACCGGTTTAATTTTTCTAGAAAATTCAGTTTTGTTAACCAAACCAAAAATATTTTACGGTTTCGGTTTCGATTTCGGTTCGGCCATTCTGATCTATTGAAAGGATCCCCATAAGGATTCATGGTAACATGGTTTCTTTTTCATTGCGTATTGCTTTCTTGTTTTACAACTAGTAATAATTTTTATTACTAACAAATTTCATCTTACCTCATTGTCATTTCTAAAATTTAGAAAGCAAGTGCTCAAAACTCTGCAAGATCATAGCTTAAGAAAGATAGATTCCGCAGGACAAGAAGTAAGCCTTATCGACAAGTTGCTTGGAAGATGGTAATGTGATTATAAAACATAAGTTTTTTTTTGCAATTTCATGCATGTGATTATTGTATTTGACTGCCAATTTGGTATTGGAAAATGGTGCAAAGACTGGAAATAAGCAATCTTTTCTACAAATGTTTCGTGAAACTCACAAAAAGAATACTGAGTTTGAAACTCCGGAGATAGTCCAAAAATATGTATGTATAGTTAATTGAAGCTCCGCAACCATCTTTGCAAAGTACAAATTGTTAATGTGCTTGGTTTCTTTTTTTTTTTTTTTTTAAGGATGAAATTCGAGATGTTACGAAAAAAGATCCTTCCTTTCCACAAATGGAGGTGGGTGTTCTTGAAAATATCCGTCAGATTCCCATTGTGTTTGTGCGATGTGCAGGGTTCGAGAATGCATCTTATGAGCTTTTGCATTTTGTTTTGGTTTCTCTGAGAGTCTCTAGTTGTTTATAAAAGATTTATTAGATTGCTGGATTATGTTTTTGTGTTGCATAGCTTTGAGAAGGAATATCATGAGTACTTCTTTTTTAGTTCATCGTTTAAGAAAGTGTTGTGCCTGAGAAGATGTGCTAGATTGAAAGATTATGTTTATGTGTTGTGTTGTTTGAGAATGAATCTCATGAACATCTCAGTTTTAATTGTGCTTTTGTAGGAGATCTCTCTCCATTGTGAGTTCTTAGTGAATGATAGCACATGGGTGCTACTTAACTAAACATGATTAGATACATTTAAGTCCTCAACTATGCATTGTCTAGTTTGGGGAACTAATTAAAGCTTACTCATCTTTTTTTTTTAAAAAAAACAAATGCATCCAACATAATTGGATAATAAATAAGTCATCTCTGCTTAAATGATTATTCCTAACTTAATTGGCAGGTTGCTGAAAAGGTTTTCAAGTCAAAATCTCGAAGTCAAGTACTTAGCCTTGGGGGGGAGTAAGGCCAAAAGATATAGGGGATGATCGTACTCTACTAGAGCTGAGCTTGAAGTTGAACTAAATTCTACAACAAGAAAGAATGAAGTTCTTCATGATCTATTGCACGCGATGGACATGAAACTCCAGGTTCAAACTTAATTTTACTTTTTATATTGTTCATTAAAAATTGGTTTGGGCTAAACGTTGGGAGATATTTGGATGGTGTGAGGTTCTGTTGTGTTACAGTGAAATGAGGGATATATCTTGATGAGCAGTATTGTGCTGTGGTGAATGAGAAATCAATTTCGAAGTGTTAACTATGTTAGTTGTGTTAGTTATGTTGCCATGAGTGAGAGACATCTGGGAGAGCAAAAAATCATGTAGTCATTTTTCCCAGAACTAACATCCTTAAGGTTACAAAAGATTCAAGTAAGAACATGAAACTCACAGGAACTCCCCTTCAAACTGGCAGTAGCTTTTGATGTTTATAAGTGTGTTTTCACTATAAGGAATGGATTATATCTGTACTCCTCCATTGACCAGTGTGTTATATTTGGATAAGTGGTGTTACAAAGTGGTGTCGAGATTAAAAAGGCTTTGCTTAAAGTTATTGTTGTTACAGATAAAGTTAACTGTTGATGCTAAACTTTTAATGTACATACTTTTGGTGTACAAACCGACAAGAACATCATCCACTTGAAAACATGATTTTGTAGTAACGTACACAATCATTTTTGTTGCAAAGTGGTGTCCAGATTGAAAAGGCTTTTCTTAAAATTATTGTTGTAATAGATGAAGTTTACTATGGATGCTAAACTTTTGGTGTATATACTTTTTATAATCTCTCTCTTTATGCGTAAAGGTCTAATACTGTCTTTTATTTTTAATCGGTACATGAAGTTGCTGGGTCCTCATTCCAAATTCTAGTGCTATTCCACTACTTGGCTATAGGATGCAAGATCATTAGTTTTCCCCTTTGTTTTTAGCCAACTTTTTATGAACTTCGACATCAAATTTAAGAACAACGTAACTCATCCACTTTCTTGAATTGCTTCTAGTGTTAAGACGATGAATAATATGGCTGTTATTATTATTTTTATCATCATTAATTAGTTAACTAATAACGACAATATCTCTTTCCATTGTTATTAGAATAACAACGAAGATTTTCATGTCGTCGTTAAAGCTATTAACGACGGGACCAATAACGACGGACGATGACCAATATTTTTTTTGGGTTAAAGCCTTTAACAACGGAAAATTATACTTTTAACGAGCAACTTTTTCATCATCAGAAGCCTCTTTTCTAGTAGTGGACCTTTCGTTTGAGGCGAAAGAAGCTTCGGTTAGAGGAGCGAAGGCTTGAAGCCTAACAAGCATCTCCAAGTATGGCAGAAGGTGGAGGAGATCAATGAAGGACGCTTGGGGACTTCATCACCTAGGTGTCCGAGTCACATCCAGCATTGCTAGGCCAATGGTAAAAGCTCAAAATTTTTAGCTCAAATCAACTCGTATATCTATGGTGCAACAATCTCTGATATATGGTGCAACAATCTCAGTTTAGAGGAACCCCGATGTAGGATCCGAATGTACACCTCGCGGTCATTTTAAAGGTGTGTGATACTTTGAAGGTCAACAGAGTTTCAACCGACAACATCAGACTTCAATTATTTCCCTTCTCATTAAGGGACAAGGTGTGGGCGTGGCTTCACTCATTGCCGTCGGGGTCAAACACTACATGGGATGAGCTCACCAATGCCTTCCTTGTAAAGTTCTTCCCACCTAGGAAGACGGTGATTAGGGGTGAGAAGAACAACCGAAACTGAAAAATCGAACTAAAAAACTAAACAAAAAAACCAGTTAACCGGTTTGATTTTTTAAAAAATTCAGTGTTGTTAACTGAACCGAAAAAGTTTTACAATTCTGGTTTTATTTCGACCATTTGAGATTTAGTTGACTACATGGTTAACCGACAGCTTACCGAAACCAAAACGTTCACTTTTATTAATAAAAAACTGAATTTTATATTGGTCAATTGTTGATTTTATAACTATTAAAGATAAGGCTAAATATACAATAATTTGTAAATTAATATTCGTTGTCTCAAATAGTTAAATTAATTAAAAAAAGGATTTAAAATTAACCATTTAAATTAATGATTAACCGGTAACTAAACGGTAAATGCAATTAACCAAATTTTTTTTGTTCGGTTATGCTTCACATTTTCGTCGAAGCAAAAAAATTTGGTTGATCGATTTCCGTTAACCGGAAGTTTTAATTCAGTTTTCGTTCACAATTGTTGTGAAACGACTTTCCAGTTAATCGATTTTGATCGCCCTTAATCATAAGTCTAAGAAATCAAATCACCACGTTTGCCTAATGGGAAGGCGAGTCGTTCTATGAATCTTGGGAGTGGTTTAAAGATATTTTGCGGTTATGCCTGCATCATGGACTCCAACAATGGACGATTGTGCAAACCTTATACAATGTGGTCACTCCAATAGTAAGGTCTACTGCAGATGCGGCGGTGGGTGGCACGTTAATGAACAAGACGGAGGCTGAGGCCAATAAGTTGATTGAGGAGATGACACTCAATAATTATTAATGGTCTAATGAGAGATGTCAACCCAAAAGGGTTGGAGGTAAGTTAGAGCTTGATGCTCTTACTTTGCTTTCTGCTAAAATAGATGTCATGACTTAAAGGTTGGAACATTTGAATGTCAATTCCGTTAGTTCAAATGCCCTTCCCCATCATGTGAAATTTGTGATTCTATTGACCATTCGACTGTGAATTACCATGTTGGGAGTCCATTTGCCTAAGATTCTAACAAGTTAAATATGTAAACAATTTCAACCCTAGACTGACCAATGACCCTTTTTCCAATACATACAATCCAGGTTGGAGAAATCACCCCAAATTCTTCGATAGGTCTAACCCCTCCTCGTATACCTCAATTGAAAGCTAGACAACCCCGGTTTTCAAAGGCTGCTCTACCCCTAACAAGCAGCTTAAAAGGCTAACTTAGAGACCATGATGGAAAGTATTCTTTTAGCACAACAAAAGGAACATGAGCATTTTAAGAAATTAGCTTCTAAGGTTAATGTGCTTAGTACTCATAGTAAGATGTTAGAAGCTCAAATTACCCATCAAGCCACCTCTTCATCGACCTCTCCAGGTAAACTTCCTAGTAAGTCCGAACGTAACCCTAGGGAGCAATCTAATGCAATGATTTTAAGAGAGGAAAGCAACTTGAAGGATCTAAGGGGGTCCATAATGATGAGCCCTTGCATGATGCAAATAATGAGTTTGATGAGAAAGAGTTGTCTACTCCTTCAAAAGATGCGATAGACGATAACATGAGTGGATTTAATAAGGTTCCTAATGACCCTAAGCAAATTTCCCTAAAACCTTTTACTCTGCCTTTGCTATTCCCTCAAAGGATGGGTAAGGCTAAGCTTGACCATCAACTAGAAAGTTTTTAGAGGTTCTTAAGAAACTCTATATTAACATTCCATTCACTGATGCTTTGTCTCAAATTTTTGAGTCTAACAAAAGAAAGCTTGAAGAGCATGAAACTGTGGCATTGACTGAAGACTGTAGTGCCGTGATCTAAAACAAGCTTCCCACTGAACTTAAGGATCCCAATAGTTTTTTTTATTCCTTGTCTAATAAGGAATGTGTTTATTGACCATGCTTTCTTTGATTTGGGGTTCAGTGTAAGTTTAATGCCCCTTTCCCTTTATGAAAAGCTGGACTAGGTGAAATGAGACCTACTACCATCTCTTTAGAATTGGGGACCATTCTGTGAAGTACCTTGTATGTGTTTTCGAGGATGTCCCTATTAAGATAGGAGATTTGTACTTGCCGGTAGACTTTCTGATCCTTAAAATGGAGGAGGATACGTGCACCCCCATTATTCTTGGGAGGCCATTCTTGGCCACTATAGAGTATCGTATCGATGTTAAAAATGGTAAATTATCTTTTCATGTGGAGGATGAACATTTGGAATTTAACTTGATTAAAGCTTCTAAATTTTCATCTATTTCTGATGAGTGTCATTGGATTGATGTGGTTGATAGCTTGTTATAGGGAACCATTACTAATAATGTTTCTAATGGCCCTTTTGAATATTTGATGTTGAATAATAGTACTACATTAGCTGAGAGTGCCAAAGTGGCAATGTGTGCTCAAATTTTGGAAGCCTCTCCATAAGTAGTACCTATGCTCACCAAGGTAGAAGCACTAATATGTGATGGTGCACCCTCGTCTAATGAGGAGCGTGCCCCCTGGGTAGAATTAAAACCTCTTCCTTCTTCTTTAAGGTATGAATTTTTTTGGCCTGAATTCAACATAGCTTGTGATTGTGAATACGAGTCTAAGTGCATCCCAAGTTGCTTCTTTCCTAAGAATACTTAGAGAGCATCATAAGGCCATAGGGTATACTCTTGTTAAAGGAACTCATCCTTTTATGTGCATGCTTCGTATTTTGATAGAAGATGACCATAAACTCTCAACTCAACACTAGTGAAGATTAAACCCCAATATACAAGATGTGGTTAAGAAGAAATATTAAAATTGCTTAAGGCCGGTATTATCTACCCTATCTCAGACAGTAAGCGGGTAAGCTCGGTCAGTATCGTGCCCAACAAAGGGGGGATGACAGTTGTAAAGAATGGAAACAATGAGATAATTCCTGTTAAAACTATCAGGGTTGGTATATGTGTGTTAACGATAGGAAGTTGAATAAGGCCACCCATAAGGATCATTTTTCCCTTCCTTCATTGGCCAAATGCTTTAAAGGTTGGCCAAGAATTCCTATTTTTGTTACTCAGATGGGTATTTAAGGTTTTTCAAATCCCTTTCCATCGTAGTGACCAAGACGAAATGACCTTCACTTGTCTATATAGTACATTTACTTATAGGAGAATGCTATTTGGGCTATGCAACGCACTCGTTACTTTTAAACATTGTATGATGGCTATTTTCTTTGATTTAATTAAGGACATTATGGAAGTCTTTATGGATGATTTTTCTGTGTATGGTAACCACTTTTGATTGTTGCTTGAATAATTTGTCTAAAGTTTTGCAATGATGCGATGATATGCATTTGGTCTTGAATTAGGAGAAGGGTCATTTTATGGTGTAAGAAGTGGTTAAAGCGCCCCTTAATTAAGCACGATTTACGGTTTGCATTCTCCTTAATAAATTCCTGAATTAGAATTAATAAACTCGATGATAGGGTGTTACTGCCATCCAAAAGGACAAGGCTTGAAGTACGCGTACTAGAAATAACATAGTTAGGCATAGCTTCAACCAATCACATTCACATCATTATGCAACCGTATATAATCAACTGCTAACCCACATATGATTCATGCACCATAATAAAGCAACTCACCATATAATCTACACCTCCATCCACTGAAGATTTCAGAATACAGCTCCAGAATATGCATGTGTTATAAAATCTTCAGTGGATGGAGGTGTAGATTATATGGTGAATTGCTTTACTGTGGTGCACGAATCATATTTGGGTTAGCAGTTGATTATATACAGTCAAAAAATGGTGTGAATATGTATGGTTGAAGCAATGCTTAACTATGTTATTTCTAGTACACATACTTCAAGTCTTGTCCTTCTGGACGGCGGTAAAGCCCTATCATCGAGTTTATTAATCTTAATTCAGGGATTTATTAAGGAGAATGCAAATAGTGAATCATGCTTATTTAGGGAGTGTTACAGATTTAGTATCAGAGCCAGGTTTGATCTTCCTTGATGGGATATAGAGTATGGAGACTGGAGTCAGGAGGGTGAGAAGGTTGGTTAGTAAGAGCCATTATAGCATGGTTAGAGATTTGAGACCATGAAAATGGATGTCTACCCCCTTTAATATTTATCTTTTACGTTTGTATGGTCGATAGATCCTTCTGCAGTGCATAGGATGTTGCGTATTGTTGTGGCCACCTATGTTTCTTTACTTCATACAAGCATGGTAGTTTACTTGCATCACCTCTATTACGTGTTTCATAGCCACAGTTGTCGCCCATACCTCTATGGATAGTTGTGGATAGTATCTAAAGTTTCCCTCTTAGAGTTTGTTATTAACGTTATAGAGTTCATAGCCCTAATAGGCACATTTCAATATAGTTTGTCCAGATCGTGATAATCTATAGGGAATCCTC
This sequence comes from Carnegiea gigantea, assembly GCA_029747015.1. Classification (NCBI taxonomy): domain Eukaryota; kingdom Viridiplantae; phylum Streptophyta; class Magnoliopsida; order Caryophyllales; family Cactaceae; genus Carnegiea; species Carnegiea gigantea. Next base: position 6,567 of record JAKOGI010000554.1, on the reverse strand, counting down.
CTAAGATATATGAGCATACTTAACATTGGGGTATCATACGGTGCAAGAGACGAACCGTTGTGTACAATCTTAGTTCGACTGTTCTAGTATTGAATTGTGGGTACCTTCTCTGGACAAAGGAAGGATTTGATGAGGGGCCACATCAAGACAGGGAGTTATGTGAACTTGATTTACTATAGTAAATATGTATGAGCACTTGGGCACGGGTTACCGAGCTAACAGGAGTGGAAGACACCATGTTATTACGTTTTAGCAAGCATATCAATGATTACATGGAACCAATGTAGAGAGAATAGGAGCATTACGAGGAAACAAGGTAGGAAGTAAGTGAGATACTAAGATGATGGAACTATTCTTGTATTAAGAGCAATGGAAGTAATTTCTAGAGTATTCATTTTAACAAGAGTTTTATGGGGCTACATAGGATGTAAGGGAAAGAGCTTGAAGAAGTGATATGTATGTGCACATGGTACGCGTACTTTGCTAGCATGCGCATCATGCTCTTAAGGGATTTTTGAAAATGTGGTACATACTTTACTTGTGAGTTATTTAATGACCCAGTAGTGGGTAATGTAGAGAATCGAAGAAGTATGGCAGACCATAAATTTTATTACTTGATTCTTGTATCCTTAACCATGTTTACTTACCAGCTTTCGCTATATCATTCTCCATAAGAAACAGTGATGATATAGAGACCATTGGGAGAGAATATGGGATTAGATGGCTTTGTTCAGAAAGGTACCAGTTTAGCCCAACTCATGACGTGGCAATAGAGTTACAGAAACGTGAGGTTCTAGTTTAGCCCAACACTTGGGTAACTTTTCTTATAAGCAACTCAAATCTAAACAATCATGATCATTTACTTCGCTGGTTATATAATGGAGCCTATAATGATCCCAAGTGTGCATACCTGCGTAATTTGCAGTTTTCCTAGGAATATTTGATCCTCTCTACTTACAGTTTAGTCATTGCGATGTTCATATTTCATTATCATATACTCTAACGCCTTGTTCCTATTCACTTATTGTTTGTAAAGCCTCCTGTCTTATGACCTCAATAGAGTTCAACAGAGTTAAAGATTTAAGGGTCATTATGAGCTATAAGGTATTTATGAGCCAGGCTGGACTAGTTAAATGAGCTGTTGGCTATAAGTTAATAAGTATGGATGCATGATTTCATTTATTTAAGGGTTGTATTATATGTTCATTTTTGTCATTTGTTTAAACCTTGCAATTGTGTATTCCGGGTGTATAAACCGTTGAGTTATGAACTCTGGCATGTCGTCGTTAAGCTATTGAAATATTTCTTTCCATTTCAAGTATCTAGTGTAAGGCTTAAAGCTTAGATTTGGTCTGCTGCAGGCGGAACTCTATCCATTTTGTCCCAGGATTTAAAGGTTTCACTGAGGCACATTGGTTGATGTCGAATACAGTGGTGTTTAAAACCCAATGTGGGGATGCCTTTTGCACCTTTCTAAGAGATTATTACAGTGTCAAGGTACATGTACCCCTCTAGATAGGAAAATGCCTTATAAGGTATATCTTTGGGTCGAATCAATATGCAGTGGACATTACAATGAGTACTTATGTCTGTTGATGACAGTTCAGTAGTTTATGGCATGTTACTCGATATTATATGGGTTATATGTAGTGTGACAAGTTGTCATGCAAAAGAAACATCTGTTTTTGTCACTAAGACCTTACATTGACAATGCTCCTATTACATCTGGTCATTAACTTACCTTTGCCCTAGCCTTTGGATTGTTCAGGGTTTATTTCATTACTCATAACACTCACTTGCTCTATATTAGTTCTTTGTCTAGACCTTTTGCTTTAAGGGTCGCCTCTAACATCTAAACTATGCTAATATCACTTATCTTTTGCAAGAATGCTTTTTCATATAGTATTTCTTATAATGGTTGTTTACTTTACTCAAAGATCTGCTTCTATATAGTATTGTTTAATTTCTCGTTCCATTCCAAGCCCCAAAAGGGCACGTACTTTTTTCCCCCTTTTCCTAGCATGACCTCTCATATTCTTACAAACTCATTGTTAGTTCTAGAATACGGTTTTTGTTCAATACCAATTAGTTGTCAATATTCCGATACTATTGACTGTTATCATCTTTTATTCGTTCTCCTGATAGCATACTTACGCATGTATCTTATATCTCTTTTATTCATTGTTGAATACCTATATCTCATTCATTTAGTATTGAGAGCGTGTTCACGCATATACCTTATACTCCATTTATGCGTAATGATACGCTCGTATGACTTCCTTTGATACCAAATCTATAACCCCCCCCTAAGTAAGGAGAATACAAGCAGTGAATCATGCTTAATTAGGGGGCATTATAAGGGTCGTCTTAGGTCATATTGTCTCTAATAAGGGCATTAAAGTTGACAAACCAAATGTGGAGGTGAATGAAAAATTACCACCACCAACTTCTACAAAGGTTGTGAGGAGTTTTCTTATACATATTAGTTTTTACCGATGGTTCATAAAAGATTTTTCAAAAATTTGAAAACCTCTCACCCATTTGCTTATCAAAGACGTGCCTTTTAATTTTAATGTAGAATGTATAAGTGCTTTTCATAGGTTAAAGGAAGCTTTGATTACCACCCCGTTATGCAAACCCTAGATTGGGGATTATCTTTTAAGATTATATGCGATGCTAGTGACTATGCAGTGGGGAAGTTTGGGGACAACAAAAGGATAAAAAACCCTATGCTATCTATTATGCAATCCATACCTGGGATGAAGCTCAAGTGAACTATGCCACCACAGAAAAAGAGTTCTTAGCGATCGTGTTTGCTTTGGAAATATTTGGATCTTATTAGATAAGTTCCAAGGTGACCATCTTCACCGATCATGCTGCTTTAAAACAACTTTTAAAGAAGTCCGACTCCACACCCTGTCTCATTCGGTGGGTGCTTCTTCTCCAAGAGTTTGACTTAGAACTTTGGGACAAAGCCGGTGATGAGAACATTGTTGCTGATCATAAGCCACAACTATTGAGGAGCTTTGTATCGATGACTTATTCCCATATGACTAGCTCCTTTGCTATCCATCATTGAGGCATTCCATCGTATGCTAATTTGGTGGATTCCAAGGTGTGTGGAGTAATGGCACCTGGGTTGTCTTACCAACAAAGGAAGAAATGCCTTTTAGATGTGAAATACTATGTACCGGAGGGACTCCTTCTCTACAAGCTGTGTGGAGATGGTTTCATCAGAGATGTTTACCAAAAGATGAGGTTTATGGTGTCCTTTAATATTGCCATGCTTCAACCTATAGTGGACACTTTAGACCAAACAAGACCGTTGCTAAGGTGCTCCAATCGGGGTTCTATTAGCTGATGCTCTTTAAGGATAATGGGATTACTGTCAGTGAATGGGAAACATTTCCAAGAGGCATGAGATGCTTGAAAGTAGGATTCTTAAGGTAGAGTTTTTCGACGTATGGGAGATAGGCTTCATTGGTCCATTCTCTCCATCCCGCAAAAATCTATACATCCTTGTGTGGGGTAGATTATGTGTCAAAGTGGGTAGAAGTCATTGCTACCCCTACTAATGATTCCAAGGTGGTCATTAAGGTCCTTAAAAAGAACATCTTTACAAGATTTGGCACACTAAGATCTTTATTGAGTGACAATGGAACTCATTTATTCAATAAGCCACTTGAGTCTCTCTTAAAGAAGTATGGGGTTTTTCATAAACTACCTACACCTTATCATCCCCAAACAAATGTTCAAGTGGAGTTATTTAACTGGGAGTTAATGAGCATTTTGGAAAAAAGGGTTGATTAGTCCCAAAAGGATCGGTCTTTGAAGCTTAATAATGCTCTTTCGGCTTACCAACCTACTTACGAGACTCCTATAGGCACTACTCTATATCAATTGGTGTTTGGAATGTATTATCATTTGCCGATTGAATTGGAGGACAAAGGATATTGGGTGATATGAATGCTCAATTTTGATCTTAAGGGCCGATGAGAAGTAACTTTTGCAATTAAATGAACTTGATGAATTGTTGTTGGAAGCATATGAGAGCTCCCGCATCTACAAGGAGAGAACCAAGAAATGGCATGACAAGTGTATTTTGAAGAAACGATTTGATAAAGGTGACATGGTTCTCTTGTTTAATTCAAAGCTCAGGTTATTTCTAGGCAAGCTAACGTCCCAGTGGTTAGGACCATTTCGATTCATCAAGGTTCATCCTCATAGCATGGTTGAAGTGTAGAGTGAGTCCACCAGTTCGTTTACCATTAATAATTAGTGAGTGTCATCCCCTCAATCAACTTATTGAGAAGCCCTCTACGCACACCCTATCTAACACAGGTTCCTTTTATCGCTTTTCATTTTCTTAAGTTGCATTTATTTTATATTTATTTCTTTGTCAATAAGAAAAAAAGAGAAGAAGAAAGACAAAAACTAGGCAAAAACGAAGGACAAAAACTGGGCAAAAACAAAAAAAATGAAAATTAAAAAGGGAAGAAAAAAAGAAAAGGAAAAAAAAAAACAATAATAAGAGTGTTTTAAAGGCCCTTAACAAAAGCCACCACGGACGCCTAGTGGTGTTCAACGTGGTCCATGGTGACCTTGCCTAGAAACCTAGAAAAATTCTAGAACATAATCAACTATGGATCATTCATGGTGGTGGCTACGGTCCGTGGTGAGCCTACTGTCCGTGGTCAAGGTTTTTCACGCCCTTTGAACTGAGAATTTCATATTTATTCTTCAATCTTCTTCCACTTCTCTCTCTAAACTTTCTCCTTCTCTCTCTAAAACCTTCATTAGCACCCACCTTTCCACCTTTAAATTTTACTCAAATTCACCCAAATTTTTTTTATTTTCTTCTTATTTTCTTCGCCTTACCCCCAGTTCTCCTTGAATTTGCTCTTTTCTAGTGTTCTTTCTCTCACATTCTTACAATCTTCACACCCAAATATTCAACACCTCAACTACACCTACTCTTCCAAAATTTCCTCTTTTCTTCCACTATTCTTCCCCATTACCTCTTATTTGCACAAATTTTCGATTTTTTCATCCTTTTCATCCTTTTTCTTCATAGTTAGGATTTTCAAGCATCCACGCTCATCCACATTCCAACCATGGCACCTAAGAATAGAATTAGAGCTACTCCAAGAGCAAAGCCCTCAAGTTAAGCGCACCAACGGGTTTCGCAAACCTCAACTAATGCACAAAACCGAGGTAATCTTCTTATCACACTTGGTTTAACTAATCATAAGCATGTTGCTGGATATATTGCTTTGCATAGTAAACTTGTTGTAGCTACTCAATACTTTGATAAGGATTTATTAAATAGTTTAGAATTGCTAGATAATATTTCTTAGTTGTTTACTCGTGGAGGTATTGGTAAATTTATTAAGACATGAGGTCATACCTATCGTGAACTTACTTTGGAATTTTTAAGTACTTTGCCTGTTGAAGTCACAACTTGTCCTCGATGTCAAGAAGTATATATCTCATTTTATTTAAATGGGGAGTTTTATGAACTGAATTTGAGTGCTTTTAACAGTATCTTCGGTTTTCTTCCTAGTTTAGATTTAGACCGTGAACAACTGCCTAGAAAGTTTAATGCTAATGCTTTTTCGTATACCTGAACTAGTAATTATCAATGTGATACTCGTCACTCTAAAGACACCATTATTAAAAAGACTTATATTAGAGTAACCCAACATGTTCTTGCTTGTGGATTATTTATGTGGGAGGATAGTTTGAATGTTCCTCGCCTGTCTGAGCTATATTTATTGCATAGCATGTGGCAAGGGACACGAATTGACCATAGTTTAATTTTTGCCAATCAATTGATGAGTGTAGCTACTAGTTTTGGGAAGAGGATAGTAATTGGAGGCCTTATCACCCTCATAGCTATGTTGGTTGGTATTGAGCCTAACCCTGACGATAGAGTGTAGGTTCTTGAGAGATTAGTCTTAGCAGCCTCTGAACAAATAAAATTCTATACGACGGAGGGAGGTAGGATATGTTGGATTTACCCTAAAAATAGCATTATGCCTCTTCCCAATGTTGACCGTACTACTCTTTGAACCCGGACAATCTTTCATTTATGTCGGGCGATGAGGAGTTAGTTCTTCCAGGATTACACTGATGTCCACACCACCCTTCTGTCTATCCAAGAGGAACAAGTATCCTTATGGGCTTATGTCCAATATGAGCATAGTGCCCTGCATGACTTTGTTCAAGAGCCGCATGATGAGCTCCGTGGGATGATTGCTTTCTGAACTAATATTTCCAAGACTTTAGGGCTTGTATAGAAACTTGGTGTGATAGGCATATATCTCAACCCAACCCTCTTTCTTCTCCCCCCCTCCTTCTTTCTAGTTTTTCTTCCCCGTTCCCAATGATTATCATGTACTTGCATTAAGGACAATGCTTTGTCCAAGCATTGGGGAGTTGTGTGTTTCTTTAGTGAATATATGTATGATGTGGATGTGTATATAGTTTTCATTTTAAATCATGTATGTAGTGGGAATTAGAAGCATTTTTAGTTGAGCATTTAGTTTTTTTTTTTTTTTTGGGTTT